>CM055127.1:179587069-180002069 GCA_029206835.1 Rana muscosa
CACTCTCACTTTTAAGCTGTCACATGGACTCACCCATGGTCTTTCAATCTTGTTTTTGGGCTTAAGCACAAAAAAAATAATATATTGTGATATTGGGGTGTTTAGTTCAAGTGGAAAGATGCATTTTTGTACAGTGAGTCCACATCAGACAGGCTTTTATAGTTAAGGGCCTCATGGCCCATATTTATTAAAGGGAAAAACAAAACACATAGTCCATTCAGGATTCCCACGAAGGGGTTTAACTTCATTTAGCACTCAAAAATAAGGAAAACATACTGAGCCACCTGGCTCTTTTGTCAGCAGTTCCTCTGCTTGCTCCCAAGGCCTCTTTCACACGGAGGGTCCGTTCAGGTCCGCCTGTCAGTTTTTTAGGCGGACCTGCACGGACGCTCCATGTAGCCCTATGGAGCCACGGATGTCATCCGCTCCGCTCCGCCAAAGTGTGACGGAGAAAAACCCTATTTTTTCTTCCGTCGGCGGAGCGGATCAGATGACAACGGACTTTACGGTCCGTCGTCATCCGATCCCCCATAGGGGAGAGCGGCGCTCTGACAGGGCGGTCCCTCCACAGTGTGCGGGGACCGCCCAGTCATCCGCCGGCTCAGCGGGGATCAACGGAGCGATCCCCGCTGAGCAAGCGGAGCTTCACGGGGCGGATCTTCACGGATGGTGCGATTTGACTTGCGATTTGACATGTCAAATCGGCGATATTTTCCGCAAATTGCGGGCAATGGCACCATCCTAATTGGTGCAACGCCGCATCTGCACCGATTTCAAAAAGTAGTTTCTGTACTACTTTTTGCGATTTCGGGCTGCGATTTACATTGACATCTGTGCAGAAACCTGCACAGATGTCCCTGTAATCTCGGCCGAAATCAGGACTGACAGGCAGGAGTGAAAACGGCTTCACTCCCGCAGCCCCAGTGTGAACCTGGGCGAAGGGTTGGAGATCTCGTCCCACCCAAAACCCTTATGCCCTGTACACACGATTGGATTTCCGATGGAATAAAATCCGATGGAATTTTCCGTCAGAATTCCAATGAAGCTGACTTCCATCAGTCTTGCCTACACACCAGACAAAATTCCGAACGTCCAAAACGCCGAGACGTACAACACGTACGACGGCACTATAAATGGGAAGTTCAAATCCAATGGCGCCACCCTTTGGGCTGCTTTTGCTGATTTCGTGTTACCGCGTGTTAGTAAAAGTTTGGTGTTAGCCGATTCGTACTTTTCAGTCTCCGTGCTTTTTAGTCCGTTACAGCGTGACGAATGTGCTATCTCCATTACGAACGCTAACTTTACCAGAACGAGCGCTCCTGTCTTCTAATTTAGTCTGAGCATGCATGGATTTTTCTCCGATGGAGTTCAACACAGACGATCGCAATTTCCTAGCGGTTTTTTTCCCATTGGAAAAATTTAAAACATGTTCTATTTTTTTACACCGATGGAAAAAAGTCTGATGGGGCCCATACACGATCGGTTTGTCCGATGAAAACAGTCCATCGAACCTTTTTCATCGGAAAAAACGATCATGTGTACAGGGCATTAGGGATATCCAAACTACAGAGTCTCATCCGGAACTAGCAAGATCCGGAGAAAGCTGTCAGAGCAGTCCTCTCCTTTTCAAATCTACACTCTGTAGCTCTGCAGTCCGCCGACATGCAGACTCTGTGTCCTTTTTTGCTCCATTTCCATAGGGACAGGGACTCTCACTATTACAATTATATATATATAAATGTACACTATATTACCAAAAGTATTGGGACACCTGCCTTTACATACACATGAACTTTACTGGCATCCCAGTCTTAGTCCGGAGGGTTCAATATTGAGTTGGCCCACCCTTTTGCAGCTATAACAGCATCAACTCCTCTGGAAAGGCTGTCCACAAGGTTTAGGAGTGTGTCTATGGGAATGTTTGATCACTCTTCCAGAAGTGCATTTGTGAGGTTAGGCACTGATGTGGATGAGAAGGTCTGTCTTGCAGTCTCAACTCTAATTCATCCCAAAGGTGTTCTATCAGGTTAAGATCAGGACTCTGTGCAGACCAGTCAAGTTCCTCCACCCCAAGCTTGCTCATCCATGTCTTTATGGACCTTGCTTTGTGCACTGGTGTGCAGTCATGTTGAAACAGGAAGGGGCCATCCCCAATCTGTTCCCTCAAAGTTGGGAGCATGAAATTGTCCAAAATGTCTTCTCTTCATTGGAACTACGGGACCAAGCCCAACCCCTGAAAAACAACCCCACGCCATAATCCCCCCTCCACCAAATGATTCGAACCAGTGCACAAAGCAAGGTCCATAAAGACATGAATGAGAAAGTTTGGGGTGGAGGAACTTGGTCTGCACAGAGTCCTGACCTCAACCCAAAAAAACATCTTTGGGATGAATTAGAGCAGAGACTGCAAGCCAGGCCTTCTTATCCACATCAGTGCCTGACCTCACACATGTGCTTCTGGAAGAATGGTCAAACAGCTATCATGGACCATCTAGGCTCTGTGGAAAGGGGTGCGCCCCAGAAATGCATCAGCTATCTAGATGTTTGAGGTATTGTCCGACCCTCTCTGTCATAAAGTTCAGTCGGCGGGTGCCAAGAATTCCAGCCCATTTGTCCGATAAACTTTTACCTAAGCTCCGTCTGTGAGTAGGATCATTGCTTTTTATTTATATTTTAATAAAACTTTTAAGTGGTAATGCACTAGGTCGGTGCGCCCTCCTTTCTTCTTTCTTTCAAACATTCCCATAGACACCCTCCTAAACCTTGTGGACAGCCTTCCCAGAAGAGTTGAAGCTGTTATAGCTGCAAAGGGTGGGCCAACTCAATATTGAACCCTCCGGACTAAGACTGGGATGCCATTAAAGTTCATGTGCGTGTAAAGGCAGGTGTCCCAATACTTTTGGTAATATAGTGTGTGTATATACTGTATATCTTAATAACTTCACATTTGGTCCTGACCAAAAGTAATAAATAGAAAATGAAATGCTGTACATTCATCAACTTTGCCAAATCAAACTTGTGTTGAGTGCCTATTTATTTTAGTTCGGGAATATTGTAGATTCAGCAGATATTCACTAGGTTCTCAACTAGTTTGTTTGAGTATACGTTTATGAAAATGGAAAAATGTAATGAAACATTTTTAATTATTCAGAAAAAACAGTTAATAGGTAGACTCTGGTTAAGCTAATTGCTGTTGCTGTCTTCCAGGGTGACTCAGGAGGACCTCTGGTGTGTAAGGTTCGAGAAGTCTGGTACCAGGTTGGAATCGTAAGCTGGGGAAATGGCTGTGCTGAACCATATTACCCTGGGGTGTACACTTTGGTGACGGACTACCAAAATTGGATCAGCAGTAACCTGAACGCAACCTTCAGTGATGTCCGAGATATCCCGCCACCAACACTGGAATTTGGAGGCCATGGAGGAAGCATCCATCACTCCCACCTTCACTGGACCACCTTGGTTATAGCTGCTTTACTCTTCTTATATCTATAACCAGTTACTGTCCACCTATATAATCAGTAGACTGCAATAAAGGGTTTAACAGACCACAGAGACACATCCCAACTGCCTTCTAAAGTAACAGAAATCAACACAGGTTGATATTAGTTATGGGTGTTATTTTTTACTTGTTTTTAATGTATATGAATGAAATGGATTGTTTTATTTTAGGAAACTTGCTGATGGTCGGGTATTACTTTTACAAATAATACATTGTATTTATTTCTCTGTTAACTTAGCCACAGCCAAAAAATTACACTGTGTCTAAGTTTGACTTCAATAGTGGATATAAGTAACTTGGTGTTTTACACTCTAGGGATATACTTGTTTCCTTTTCCCTTCGAATGATGAGCCCTTTAACCACTTGCTGTCTGGGACAACTTTTTAATGTTTTCACACATGTAAAAATCAGAAATTTTTGCTAGAAAACTACTTACCGTATATACTCGAGTATAAGCTGAGTTTTTCAGCACATTTTTTTGTGCTGAAAATGTCCCCCTCGGCTTATACTTGAGTCACCTTTTTGTGCCTGATCTCCCGGAATTTGGGGACCCAGTACCGGCCGGCCTTAGGTTCCCTGGACCCCAACCTTGGCACTCATGTAGCACCACTCTTCCTCTACAAGTGTGCAAAGTTTGTTGTCCGGGGGACCTACAGCCGGGAAACACTGATTTTTCAAAGCCGGGCTCCCCTTCCATATACTCCAATGTTAAACGGTAATTTCTCCGGTGAATTTGTGGACCCGGTACTGGCCGGTTGTAGGTCTCCTGGACCCGAAACTTTGCACACATGTAGCCCAATCTCTCCTCTACAAGTGTGCAAAGTTTGTTGTCTGGGCGATCTTTGGCCAGAGAGCAACGATTTTTCTAATCCGGGCACCCCTTCCATAGACTCCCATGTTAAACGTCAGTCTAGTCATGGGCACAGTGAGGCATGCACATGGACACAGTGAGAAAAACTGAGGCACAGTGAGGCATGCAGATGGACACCCTAGGCTTATACTCAAGTCAATACGTTTTCCCAGTTTTTTGTGGCAAAATTAGGTGCCTCGGCTTATATTCGGGTCGGCTTATACTCAAGTATATACGGTAGAACAGGCAAACACTGTATATTTTCTGAACGCAGAAGCCCTGAAGAAACAACAAAACCCAATATGTTACAAACTATTTTGTCAAATATAAATGATTGGGTCATGTTTAATGAATAGATACCAAACATGTCAAGACTCAAAAATGTGTGTCTGTGAAAAGGGCGGAAAATTATGGTGCCTAAAGTTTTTCATAGGTGACACTTTACAGGTTATCATTTTATAGCGAACCATAAATTATTACCCTAGAATTATTGCTCTTGCTTTGATGTTCGTGATGACCCCTCACATGTGTTGTACCCTGTAGTTAATTTTTTTTTTGATGTATGAACAAAAGTTTTTTTGATGTATGAACATAAAGCATAATGCTATATCGTAGATATAGGTGATAGCATTATTCATATCCAAAACTATGTTGTACTCATATGCCCCTCGAATGATGCAAGTTATATGCTGTTCGCATATTTGATCGGAATGACTGATATCGGTACGTGTAGGGGAGCCGCACAGCAGTCTGGAGTGCAGGCTAAACCTCCGTGGCTGAGTCCGTCATCTGTTCAATACAGACTGAGGCTGTCCTGCAGTTTAGCCGGACGTCGAGACTTGCGCGGCTAAAGCCAAAGGGGTTAATTACTGAGAGCTCAGCTCGGCTCTATAAATGAACAAGCATGTCGTATGGCCCCACCCTCAGATGATGTCATGAATGACGAAACGCATCATTCATACATGTCAGGGTGGAGCCATACGACGAGTGTAGTGACGTCAGCAAGTTCAGGAACACGGCAGGAACCTCCGCAGGTCAGACAAGCTGAGAGTGGTAGGAGACGCCGTATGTTACCTGACTCTAGTGGCTGGCGAGTTGTGAACATTGCTGTGATATATGAGATTTCTTGTAAGTGTACATCTTAAAGGGGGTTCTTTTTTAATGGTAATAAAAGTTGTTTAAAAACGAGATTACACTATGTCCGATCCCTCTTTTTTCATTGGAAAAACTGAGATATTTTAGTGGCTGGCACAGACTGACCAGGGAAAGGAGACGCCCGTGAAGACAGTACAATATCTTGGGATTTATGCACAGTGATTAAGATCTTTCTGGTAAAAGTTTTCTCAAGGGGGGGGTCTCTCTGCACCCCCCCCCCTCTTTTCTCCGTGCACGTGTGAAGGTGTTATCTTTCGGTATCAGCAGTTTCCAACATTTGTGATCATTAAGGACTCGTTTTTGCTTTGTATAATTTTTGAAAATCCTCCCAGAAACTGTGTATGGACTACTGTATATACTCGAGTATAAGTCGAGTTTTTCAGCACATTTTTTGTGCCGAAAATTCCCCCCTCGGCTTATACTCGAGTCTGTGTCCATCTTTAAGTTTGTGCGCCTGATCCTGGTCATTCCTAGGTCCCCTGGACCCTGAACTTGGCACACACATGTAGCCCCACTCTTCCTCTACAAGTGTGCAAAGTTTATTGTCCGGGGGACCTACGGCCGGGGACCCCTGGTTTTTCAAAGCCGGGCACCCCTTCCATAGACTCCCATGTTAAATGGTAACTTCTCTGATGATTTTGGGGACCCGAGACCGGTCAGTTCTAGGTCCCCTGGACCCCAAACTTGGGTCACATGTAGCCCCACTCTACCTCTACAAGTTTGCAAAGTTTGTTGTCCAGGGGACCTACGGCCGGAGAGCACCGTTTTTTAAAATCCGTAGACTCCCATGTTAAACGTCAGTCTAGTCACACAGCACCGGAGATCAGGTAGGGAGATTGGGCACAGTGAGGCATGGACACAGTGAGGCACAGTGAGGCATGGACACAGTGAGGCATGCACATGGACACAGTGAGGCAAAGTGAGGCACAGTGAGGCATGCAGATGGACACCCTAGGCTTATACTTGAGTCAATACGTTTTCCCAGTTTTTTTGTGGTAAAATTAGGTGCCTCGGCTTATATTCAGGTCGGCTTTTACTCGATTATATACGGTATATAGAATGTACATATATTGATCAGATTCCTCATGTTATGTGAAGAATTACATGTATAGCGCTGCCTGAGTCTATTTGACTTCATTGTTTTAAAGTTGTTTTTACTGGCTTGTTTTAAAGCTTGTTTATAGGTAGCAGCTGTTACCATCAGTTAATTGATACAATCAATTTCACCACTCCAAGGGCGCTTGTTTGTTTGAGAATAGGCAGTTTTTTCTCATATATTCTTGTGTTGTAAAATAACTGACACTAATACTGACCCTGACAGATGGGTGACCTGTCCATACACTACCCACATGCGAATATGGGCCAGGGCCAGGCTCTTAAATAGATTTTGCCACACCTAAGATGGCCTCCAGAGTCACATGTGCAACCAGCATCCAATTGGATTGCTGCCCCAGGGCCCATGTTCCTCGTGACTTTCTCTTCCTCTGCATTGCCGCTGCAGTTGGAGACAACAGACTTCACCTGCTTACACGTTCACTGCCATATCTAATACACTTCTCTCCTGTATATACTTCCCACTGTCATACCCTTTGCACACCTCTTCTGTAAATTCATCACATCAAACTCCCTGCCATCCTTGTGTGTTTGCTGACAGGAAGAAGTCCTTTTCCAGGTGGATATGAGATAACAGAGATGGATGTCCTGTTCTATGCTCCTGTCAGGGAAATCGTATGCACAGTTGTGCACAAAGACGTGCTTACTCGCTCACATGTGCATAAGTATTCTCGAGTGACAACTAGACGTGACTTAACTCGCTAACGTATCTGCTCACGTGCGTGAATACTTGGCTCCCTCTTGCCTATTTGAACTGGCTCCATAGACCAGAATAAGGATGAGCCGAACACCCCCACCAGAACTTGCGAACAGGCAAAAAATTTGTTTGAACACTGTTAAAGTCTATGGGACATGAACATAAAAAATCAAAAGTGCTCATTTTAAAGGCTTTTTTTTAAATTCAAGTTATTGCCATAAAAAGTGTTTGGGGACCCGGGTCCTGCCCCAGGGGACATTTATCAATGCAAAAAAAAGTTTTAAAAACAGCCTTTTTTTCAGGAGCAGTGATTTTAATAATGCTTAAAGTGAAACAATAAAAGTGAAATATTCCTTTAAATTTCGTACCTGGGGGGTGTCTATAGTATGCCTGTGAAGTGGCGCATTTTCCCCATGTTTAGAACTGTCCCGCAGCAAAATTACACTTCTAAAGGAAAAAAGGTCATTTAAAACTACTTGCGGCTGTAATGTAATGTCGGGTCTCAGCAATACAGATAAAAGTCATTGAAAAAAACTTCCAGTCCATTACAGGCCCTTTGGGTCTGGTATGAATATTAAGGGGAACCCTGAACCAAGATGTAAAAAAACAATTGTGTGGGGGTCCCCCCATATTCCATACCAGGCACTTCAGGTCTGGTATGGATATTAAGGGGAACCCTGTGCCAAAAAAAAAATGTCATGGGGTCTTGCCCGGTGGTTGTGGGGGTCTTCGGGTGGGGGGCTTTTAACAAGGGGACCCCCAGATCCCGCCCTCCCCCCTATGTGAATTGGTAATGGGTACCCCTACCATTTCACCAAAAAAAGTGACAAAAATGGTAAAAAAGACAAGAGACAGTTTGGGACAAGTCCTTTATTAAAAATATATATATATTTTTTCCAGTGATGTAAATCCATCTTGAGCCGACGACCGGAAAAAACACAAAAAAAAACAAAAGCTGCAACAGTTCCGCCTCTATAGGAGGCGGCTGTCGACTGACGCTTCACCCGCCGTGACAGCTGTTATATAGCTGAGGGCAGGGCAGGTGACGTGTACGGGTGACCCCGCCTCCCTCTGACTCCACAGGGGTTTCCCTGTGGCGTTAGAGGGGGCGGAGTCACCCGTATACGTCACCGGGTGGCCCTGCGGCATTTTCCCATGGCGTCTATATAACAGCTGTCACAGCGGGTGAAGCGTCACTCAGTGGCCGCCTCCCATGGAGGCTGAACTGTTACAGCTTTTTTTCTTTTCTTTTTTTTCAGTTGTCGGCGCAAGATGTATTTACATCGCTGAAAATTGTAAAAAATATATTTTTTTAATAAAGGACTTGTCCCAAGCTGTCTCTTATCGGGACCGCTGTCCCTCTGACAGCCGCTGGGTGTTTGGCCCATCTCTACTGGTGAGATGTATAAAAATACATATCGAAACTCAATACAGGCAGTCCCCGAGTTACGAACAAAATAAGGACTGTAGGTTTGTTCGTAAGTCGCAACATTGCATTTGTAAGTGTAACTTCTGGGCAGAACACTGAATTTGTAAGTGAAACTTCCGCCTGTGCGTGGATGTGGGATGTTCCGGGCGCTTTTATGTTATCAGGGGCTCTTCTGGCTATCCAGGACCAGCGTGGAGCACAAGTGGCCGGCGTTCAAGGCCATTCGTAAGTAGGAGTCATTTGTAACTCGGGGACTGCCTGTAGTATTCATTTACCAACTGACCCTCAAGCCTATTCCCTACATGCTACCACTGAACCTACTGAATTATAACTAGGGATGAGCTTCGAGTTCGAGAAAAACTCATGTTCGACTCAAACATTGCCTGTTCGCACGTTCGCCGAACAGCGAACAATTTAGGGTGTTCGCGGCAAATTCGAAAAGCTGCGGAACACCCTGTAAAAGTCTATGGGAGAAATCTAAAGTGCTAATTTTAAAGGCTAATGCCGCGTACACACGATCATTATTCACGGCGGTTAAAAAACCGTCGTGAATAATGTCATTAAAAACGAGGGAACGGCTTGTTCCCCACACACGGTCGTTTTTCACGTCGTTTTTTCTCTTGTCGAGAAAAACGACCGTCTGTGGGCTCCGCGGCAGTGTTTCCCACATGTCGAAAAAAAACGACGAGAAAAATTAGAACATGTTCTAATTTTTCTCGTCGTTTTTAATGCCGTTTTTCTCGTCAAAAAAAACAATAGAAAGCCCACAGACTATCGTTTTTCTCGTCGAATGGGAAAAATGTAGTTTTTCCTGACGAGAAAAACGGCCGTGTGTACGCGGCATTATATGCAAGTTATTGTCATAAAAAGTGTTTGGGGACCCGGGTCCTGCCCCAGAGGACATGTATCAATGCAGACGTTTTTTCGGGAGCAGTGATTTTAATAATGCTTAAAATGAAACAATAAAAGTGAAATATTCCTTTAAATTTCGTACCTGGGGGGGGGGGGGTGGGGTGTATAGTATGCCTGTAAAGCAGCGTTTGTTTCCCTTGCTTAGAACTGTCCCTGCACAAATTGTCCTCCCATGTTGAGGGCATGTGGCCTGGTACGGTTCAGGAGAGGGGGGGGCGTTCTCTCGTTCCCCCCTCTTTTCCTGCGGCCTGCCAGGTTGCGTGCTTGGATAAAGGGTCTGGTATGGCTTTTTGGGGGGAACTCCACGTCATTTTTTTTTTAATTTGCCGTGGAGTTCCCCTTAAAATCCATACCAGACCTGAATGGCCTGGTGATGGAATTTGGGGGAACCCCAACGCATTTTTTTTTTTTATCAATTACTTTTCTCTGTATTGCCGGGAGCCGACAATTCATTATAGCTGCGAGTGCTTTTAAATGACTTCAGAAATTACATTTTGTGCAGGGACAGTTCTAAGCACGGGAAACAAGCGCTGCTTTACAGGCATACTATACACACCCCCTAGGTACAAAATTTAAAGGAATATTTCACTTTTTTTGTTTCATTTTAAGCATTATTAAAATCACTGCTCCCGAAAAAACAGCCGTTTTTAAAACTTTTTTTTGCATTGATACATGTCCCCTGGGGCAGGACCCGGGTCCCCAAACCCGTTTTAGGACAATGACTTGCATATTAGCCTTGATAAATAGCACTTTTGATTTTGAGCATTCGAGTCCATTGTATTTAATAGGGTTCTATAAAGTTTGCTCGAACTTTAGGTCTGTTCGCAGGTTCTGGTGCGAACCGAATTATAACCCATAAATCTTAAACTGAAGTATAGGCATCCACCCTTGATAAAGGAAAGGTTTTGTCAAAATAGATCAGGCTGATACAGGAAACTCAATAAAAAGGAATAGATTGCCCATTGTATACAGGTGTCATGGGCTTAACACTGGAATTCCATATTGGAAAACCACAATATCTTTTCCTTTTTTCAAAGTTGTACTTTGTACCTTTTCCTTCTTCCATTGTGTAACCCTACCCAAGTCTTGTCTTTTTTATCTACTTATAGCTGGTATAGATCAATACATTACATAATAAGAGAGAGAGAGATAATGACTTGTATATGACGTGTTCTCCTGTTGTAAAACAAATAGAAACGATCCAACACAAAAAAAAAGACTGAGGAAGTAGAAACAGTTTACATTTATGAACAGAAAATTGTGTTCTTCACAGATCGGAGAGAGACCGACGTCTCCTGAATATCCTCCACTCTCCAGGAATGGGGGCACTCACTGTACTCATCCTGATCATCACAGGTAAGTAGTTCACCTTAAAGTCAATAAAGACAACCAGGCCGCAATGAGCTGCTCAATATCATATCTAAGAACTCTTTGCCTAATCTTGCAACACCAACCTCAAGATTCTGGAGATCATTGTAATTAAGGGTTGATTTTAGCCAATTTGGTTTTGCTACAAAATTTCTGATTTCACCCTCAGCAAGTTTTTGTTGTAAGTCAATTTTGCTCATTGAACTACTTAGACAAAATCTACTAGAAGTAAGTCAAACAGATGTGTATTTAGATCAGATGTGTATTTAGAGCAGACAGATGTCTATTTAACCTCTAACCCAGTAACCAAGTCTTCAGGCTGATCACATGACATGCAGGGTCCCCTTTTCCTTCAGATCTACACCTTGGTGGGTCGTTTCTAATGACACAGACATAATAAGGACAGAGTCACTCTCTGCATTGTTGCATCATGAATGAAGGTTGCTACGGTCTCAGTCCTCCAGTTAGAATAACGCTGGGCGGCAATTAATCCCAAAAAAAAAATGAGAATGTCTTGCGCTCTAAAGGTATACTGGGGGGGGGCAGCACCAGAGAAGTGGTGTGTATTGCAGCCTGAGCTCCTTTTTGCATTCTCAACACTGCCCCTGGTGGACATTAACAAAATAAATGTGTTGGGCTTGATGTTGAAAGTACAAGGATGAAATCTGTGCCATCAAAATCTCCTATGCCAGAATGGATCATGGATTTGTATAATTTGACAGCTAACATACAAATGAATATAGTTTAATTTTTTGTGTGTATTACAATGGAACCTCGGATTGCGAGTAATGCGGTTAACAAGCGTTTTGCAATACGAGCACTGTATTTAAAAAAAATCGTGACTCAGTTTACGAGTGTTGTCTCGCAAAACGAGCACGATTCAGGCCAAAGCTGTGTGCAGTATTGCTTTTGGCCTGAGGTTGGGGGGCGCCGGAGCCGAGCAGAGCCGAGCAGAGCCGTTCTCAGCCGATTGGCGCCGTTCGGAAATGTGCGGAAAGGCCCGAGGACAGCAAGGCTG
The DNA here is from genome assembly GCA_029206835.1 of Rana muscosa. NCBI lineage: Eukaryota > Metazoa > Chordata > Amphibia > Anura > Ranidae > Rana > Rana muscosa. The sequence continues at coordinate 179,599,111 of CM055127.1, forward strand.
ACCTTCGTCAAATCTCGGGTAGGAAGTCTTTCCAAGGTTTGCTGAGGTCAGCTGAAGTGTCCTCTGGCCTTTTCGGCCGTTTCCGAGGCTCTCCTGTGCCCCCCCGCCTCTGCCCGCATGCAATATTGCATCTCATTGAAGTCAATGCGGAATGAATTATTTTTGTTTCCATAGCTTTCAATGAGGAAATCCCTTTGATATGCGAGTACTTTGGATTACAAGCATTCTCCTGCAACGGATTATGCTTGTAATCCAAGGTTCCACTGTATTTATATATGTTAATGTGTTTACAGTATGTATATAATTATTTTATTATAGAAGATAAATAAATTCAAATAATATATTTTTTTTTGCTTGTGGCAGTTGGCAATGCGTTTGGTGCTGCAGATTCAGTGTGCGGTTCTCCGTTGGTGTCCAGTCGGATAGTTGGTGGTACAGATTCATTGGATGGGGAGTGGCCCTGGCAGGTCGCTGTTATAGATAATGAATTAGATGGAGAATATTTATGTGGAGGCTCCCTGATCTCACCAGAGTGGGTTATGACGGCAGCGCATTGCATCAACCAGTGAGTATAACATGTGACCTTTATCAACCAATTCTTCCATCAGCCACCAATCATTCTGCTTTTGGATTTTTTTTTCAAAAAATCAGTCATGTAGATGTGAATAGATCCAGTCTACATATTTTATAAAGTGTTGACTTTAAAACTGCCAAGTGTGCATCATTGATCATCATTGATTGGTTTACAATACCAAAGAGTCCCTGTGTGCCCCTCATTCAGCTATTGAGTTTCTTAGCTTACTCACTGTAGATAGATGTACATCACATACAATACCCTGAACTCATAGTTCACCACTTGGATAATACAAAACAGGAGCACACATGGGGCATCTTGAAGGGTGCTTTGAATTTTTTCCTGCCTAGAACTAAGCAGGGTCCACGTCTATAGGACAGCAGGACGGGGGTCCTAGGGGCAGTATAAATGGCCCATGGTCACAACACTGCCTAGATTTGAAGTCTCTGATGTGCAGAACCTTCAGCCTGAGCCATGGGATCATTTATTGCAGTGTGAAAATGCAGAAAAACACAGTGCCTCTGCTAAGGAGTAGGGGTGGGCCGAACAACTGTTCGGTTTGCAGCAGAACTCCCGAACAGGGGAAATTCTCTATTCCGAATGGCGAACCCCATTAAAGTCTATGGGAGCTGAACAGGAAAAATCTAAAATGCTAATTTTGAAGGATTATATGCAAGTAATTGGCCATAAACGGGGTATGGGGGTCTGGGTTCTGTCCTGGGGGACATGTATCATTTTTTTTTTTTTTAAACTAATAATTTTTTCAGGAGCAGTGATTTTAATTATGCTTAAAGTGCAACAATAAAAACCAAAGATTTGTTTAAATATAGTGCCTGGGAGGTCCCCTTAATGTGCCTTTAAAGTGGAGCATCTGTAGCATGCATAAAACATGCTACAGCAAAAATGACATTTCTAAAGAGTCAAATCCCATTTAAATGACTCACAGTTACAATTGCCGGCACCTGGCTATTGAATAGAGAAAAAATGACTTAGGGCCCCCTCTACAGTCTACAACCAATAGAGATGGGCTCGGGTGTGTTTGAAATCCCACATGCCTGATCCCGCCAGGAAGCCGACACTCCACAGTGCTAATCACAGCCAGTGAGACATTTCCTGATCTGTGGAGCTGTGGACCGGGAAATGTCTCACTGCCTGTGATTAGCACTGTGCAGTGTGGGCTTCCTGGCAGGCTCTGGCATGTGGAATTTTGAACATGCCCAGCCCATCTCTAACAACAAATTGTGCTGGCCCTCCTGTACATCAACCCCATAAAGTAACCAGCACTGGGTTCCAATGTGCTCCCGCTGCTGCCATGGAGACAGAGACCACCGCTGTGAATAGCCGGGACAGGACAGCAACTCTGGTTGTTCCAGCACTGGTCCACACTGGGAGGATTGCCCCATCCAGGTATAATGTGTAGATGGGGGAATTGGATCATTTCTTTTTTTTTCATTTAACCTAATAGTTGAATGAAAAAAAGTGATCAATGTTTGGGCTGCCTAAGAACCAAGACCAGCCATAGACAGTTTAAATCTCAGCTGGTTCAGCAGGAACTGGCTGAGATTTGAACCATTAATGAGCAGATTCTCTTATGATTATCACTAGTGATTGCTATAGCCACTAGTGATAATCACTGTTTGTCGGGAGAATACAATTGCTGGGCAGGAGGGATATTCCCCTGTCAGCACTGTCTGTGTTGATGGGGGAATTATGCAAGTTTCTTTCCTGCAATCTGTGGATGCAGGAAAGAAATTTGCACCGTATATTACCTGCCTAACTGAAAGTGAAAGTAAATTGTGAATGTCTTAAAAGAACAGGAGAGGGGGAGGGAGACAGATGGGGGAGAGAAGGGATGGAGATAATGCAGTTCAGTGATTACAGTGTACTGCAGTCTGCAGTGCACATACTTACCCACGGTCCAGGCTAGAATCTCAGGCATCATTCACACACAGCCAGGAATGCTGCTGATTTTCATATTTCCCGCCCACACATCCCCTCTCTTCAGATACAGCACGCCGAGATAGTGTGGGCGGGACTGGAAGGAGGAGGAGGGGGAGCTGTATTCCTCCCTGCTCGTATATGAGGAGAGTGAGAGGGGGGTGGCTGGACTCGCTGGGCTGTGAAAGAGTATCATAGACTGACACTCGGCTCAGCTTGCAGTCACCACTCTTGGAATTTACAGGCTGGTACTCCTGTCCTAAGGACGGGAGAAATCAGTCTGTTTTTTCAGTAACTGATATGAAGGCTTGGGCCCCCCTCCCCCCCCACAGTGCTCGTGGAGTCCTTCCTGCAACTCGCTCTTCTCCGTGCCAATGAGGATGCAGGGGAAGGAGCAGATCGGGCGTCTGTGGTTGTGTGAGTGCTCGCATTATGCAGTGTCAGCGAGCAGAGGGAGGGGAGAGGAATCCCCCAAAGGAGCTGACTGGGGACGCTCTCCCTCTCAGGAGAGATTGTGTTACTCCTGCGGCGACCCGAGCAAAATACAAAAAATGCAACAAAAAAAAAATGTTTTGGGGGGGGGGGCACATGGTGGGGCACAGTATAATGTTGGGGGGTCAGGGCCCCCTCTGGAGCCCCCTAGGGATGCCATTGGTCTCAATTGTTTACAAACAATTTTATTCCACTACCAAGGCATCAATAGAGAATACTGTGACTTAGCATCTCAGTATACTCTGGTAAACCCACCAAAGTTTATACCATCGGGCTTCTGTACATGCAGTCCATTCATAGAGAACACATTATGAACAAGTTTCATTCTTTAGATTCTGTAGTTCATTGATAGTAATGAATGATATTGCACTGCTTTCTGCAGCAGATGGATCCTCATTTATACATGTTATTTCCTTTTTTTTTTTTTTACAGTCCTATCCAGCTATCGAATTATAAAGTATATTTGGGCATGTACGAGTTGGGTGTAATTAACGCTCATACAGCTGTTGCCAATGTAAGCTCTATCATCGTTGATAGTACATATGTAAGCGATGGAGACCCTGGGGACGTTGCCCTGCTGCGGTTGGCCACTCCTGTCACCTATACTGAGTATATCATGCCAATCTGTCTGCCATCTTCCAACACAACCTTTCCGTGTGGTACAGAGTGCTGGGTGACCGGATGGGGTACAAGATCTTCTGGAGGTGAGTCCATGAAATTAAAATCAAAAGTGTTTTCACATATTGTCCATAATAAGAAGCCACGTCTGTCATGTTAATTAGGGATTTGCGATTTTACGTTGGTTAGATTTGCTGGGGGTTTGTTGAATCTTGTTTGAAATGCGTAAAACCCTTTCCTTGTAAAGGCCCATACACACGATCGGAATTTTTGACAACAACGGTCTGACGGACGTGTTTTATCGGACAATCCGACTGTCTGTATGCTCCATTGGACAATTGTTGGTTTTTCAACGGACAAATGTTCACTGTGCATGCTCTCAAACTTTTTGACAACAAATGTCCGATGGAGGGTAAATGCACATACAGTATGTGGATCTCAGAAATATATTCAGAAAAGGAAAAGAAAAACAATCCTCATACAACTAGCAGAGCCATATCCAAATGCGAAATAAAAGTATAAAATTTGGGCTGACAATAGACCCACAAAAACAAGATATGGACATACAGAGCAAGAGCCATCGAAATACAGTGTGCATGCCCCCGGGAGCCCCTATATATATCAGAATGGTACTATAAGGCAATCCACATATCTCTGGAATTGGGGAAGCAGGACTGGGTTAGTATCCCAAAGGATATCCCTCGGGGGAGAGTTCCCGGTTTAAATCCAGAAGGGCGTATCAAGAAAAGAAAAAGGAAGAGAGAAAGAGGAAAGAGAGAAGAAGTAGGAAAAAAAATAAAAGGGAGGGGGGGCAGGACGGGGGATGCTCACTCTTCGTTTTACAGTATCATCTCTTCTAAGGCAGGATAGTACAAGAGCACCATGATTCGTTGTGTCCTGCAAAATGGGAAGCAGCATGAAGCTTAGATCAGGAAAATGTGATATTCTACAGTGAGTGTGCCACGTACCTGGTGGTAGAGCCTGATGCAGAGGGCGGCCTCTCTTACACCTCTGACTCAAGGTCCTTGAGCAGACAGGAGGCAAGGGAGTGCAGAGTCACACGAGTGCCTGGCAGGGTTGCTGGCAGCAGTGCTGGACCAAAACTTCTGGCGGAGTTGTGGAGGAACATCGACACAGCAGTAAGACCAGGAATAGCGGGTACACTGGAAGCTGGAACAGGCTCGTGCTTGAATGCCACGGACCAAGAAGCAGGACGGCAGCTGGTGGGATGAATGCTCCGTGAGGATCGGCACACAAACGGGTACAGGCAGGCTGGGCACACACTGGCGAGCAGATCAGGAACTGATGCGGAGGCTAGAGCGGAGTCAAGGTGCAGGCTGGGTCGGTAACAGGCTGGCAGCATGGTATTAGAGGGAGCAGGCAGGTGCAACGTCAGAGACAAGCCGGGGTCAGATGCAGGCAGATAGCAGGAGAAATCAGGAACAAGCCAGGTCAGTCAACAGGAACAGGTATCAGCAACAGATAGCATGGAACACAGGGAACGCTGTAGACCAGACAGCATTGATCCTTGGTGCTGACCCAGTTTAAATAGCCCATTTGGCACCATGACCTGTCACAAGGTGCGCGTGCGCACCAGAGTGCATGGGCATACCCGCTGCATTCTTCTCACTGGAATGGGGAGCTCAGGAAGTCTTCTGCGGCCACCATCTCGGCTGCTGGCATGATCTTCCTGACTGAGTGACTCTTGTATTGTTTTAAAGTGAGACCAGAAAACCCATGTAGACATAAACTTGTAGAACTGGTCTTGTGAAATATGAATCTCCTCCAGCTCCCCCATTTCCTCCATTTTGTTGATTCTGGCAAACCATTCCCTGGCCGTTGGAGCATATGTGGACTGACACTGAACCGGAATGCATATTCTGGCTGCATTAACCACTTCCAGACCATCCACTGCCCATATTCTGCGGCAGTGCGGCCCAGCTGCGTGAACCGATGTACCTGTACATCGGTCCGTGCATGAGATACAGCGGGCGCGCCCACAGGTCTGGCAGACTCGATGTCTGCCGGCCATCCGCGTTTGCGGTACAGAGGGGCAGAACAGGGATCTGCCCATGTAAACAAGGCGGATCCCCATTATGACAGTGGACAATACTGAGATCTGCTGTTCCTAGTGATCAGGAACAGCGATCTCTGTGTTGTCCCAGTAAGCCCATCCCCCACACAGGGAACACAGTTAACCCCTTGATCGCCCCCTAGTGTTAACTCTTTCCCTGTCAGTGTCATTTATACATTGATCAGTGCATTTTTTTAGCACTGACCATTGTAATAATGTCACTGGTCCCCAAAGAGTGTCACCTGGGGTCAGATTTGTCCGCCGCAATGTCGTAGTCCCGCTAAAAATTACCGCCATTACCAGTAAAAATATATAAAAATTAATAAAGGTCCGATATGTCGAAGAATACATATTGACCTAAACTGATGAATAAAATTTGTTATATATATATATTTTTTGTGGATATGTATTATAGCAGAAAGGAAAAAATATCGTTTTTTATTTCAAAATTGTTTATAGTGCAAAAAAGAAAAACTACAGAGGTAATAAAATACCACCAAAAGAAAGCTCTATTTGTGGGGAAAAAACGGACATCCATTTTGTTTGGGTACAGCGTTGCACGAAAGCGTAATTGTCAGTTAAAGCGACGCAGTGCCGTATCGCAAAAAATGGCCTGGTCATTAAGGGGATGAACCCTTCCGGGGCTGAAGTGGTTAACCAAGTGCATAGCAAAGGACTTCTTATAGGTCTTGTTGAGAGAGAAATATGGTGCAACAGGTACTGTATTGTTCTGGCCTGGTGTAAAGTCTAGGGTGTGGGTTGTGGATCGCACAATCGTGTCATGAACACTCTTCCAAAAAGGACAGATCACTTTGCAAGTCCCCGACAGTTCTTTCTGGGATGACCATTTTGTGTATATCCACTTCAGTTGCTGCTTAGTTACTGGGCCCCTCTTGCAGTTTTATTTTTTTTGTGGGGGGGGGGGGGGTGATTGTTTTTATTTCACAATATTACATGTCTTTTTGCTTGTAGTTAGTTTAAAAAAAAAACACAAAACAACATAAAAAGGTCTGGAATGAAGTGTTTTTGGTTTAAGGATTTAGGGTTGGGGTTTAGTAATTTAGATTCTCTCTTTTTGGGAGAGATATATTTTATCCTAATATAATTTTACTCAAATTATTTTTTCAGGGTCAGCAGCCTGAGACGTGTTGTAATAAAGTCAAAGCTGCCCTTTGTATTTAACACATCACTGCATACTAGTGCAGTAGTGTTTAGTGCATTCAAATCAGCACATTTTTAAATGCGCCAAAGCACCACATTCTTAATCCCCCTATTACCATAGTTGCTAAAAAAATTATTTCATACCCTGAACTCATAATGTTGGGGTAGACTAAATGGAGAGGCAGAGGTTCTGCATGCATCAGCAAATGAAAAAAATGCACCAAAATCATATGATTCACTCTATAAAGTGAGAACCCCATGAACTATTGGTGTCCAGACTGGACTGCTGGTCTGTACTTACACAGTACTCTCTAATTCTTATTCTTCGATAGAACATGCCTGGCCTCTCCCTCTGAAAATGCAGCCTAGTAAAACTGTTTACATGCTGTACATTAAGTCTGTATGAAAATTCCAGCTAACACCAGGAAATGTGACAAAGAGTTTCTTTACAATGTATCCTCATACTGGGGCACTTTTCACTCTTCCACGATACAAGGGGGAGATCTACACTTAGATGGTAGCAGTAGATCTCTGCATGATTTTCCCCTTTTATTGATGTCAGCCATGAAGCCTCCCCAAAGATGTACTTCTCCCCCTCACTGCCAGCATCCCAACACTCTTACCCAAACCCCTCCAATTCCTTCTACATCCTGATGGCATACCACAGGCAGGTGGAAGTCAAGGATGGCCTTCTGTACAAAATTAATGGAGCTGGTGGCTTGGTACCTGTCATTTTGGTATAGCACAGGTGCCAAAAAAATGCATATAAGCACCTGAATTGAGGAGAGGGAAGAGGGAAATAGGTGTCTGTGGTGCTGGCGGAAGAGTTGAAAAAGGACAAATTAGGTGTTAAAAAACATGGCTTGCTATTCACCCTAGATGAGGAAGGGGAGGAGGAAAAGTCTGCATAAGGAATTCGTAGAAATGGCTGGAGAGAAGTCATGCATTAGCAACACTTGTAGGCAAATGGCTACTCTGTGCCTGGAAGGATTATAAAGAGAGATGGCTCTCAGCCATTAGGGTTGAGTAAACGGTGCGGTCGACCATTTGTTCGGCCCACCAAATGCCCCACAGTGCACTTGCTGACGCACAGTACATTAGAAGCCCTCATTGACTGAAGCAATGAAGGATTTGCCCAATCAGGGCACAGAATACTGTCAGAGCCATGATTGGAGAAAGTAATAATGACTGTGACTAATCATGGCTCATTGCTCATAGACCCATCCCCCTTTTTAAAAGGATCTTTCCCACAGCTGCCATTTGTAGTGTGATATTGGAGTGGAGATAGATAGAACAGGGCTCCGTTCATTGCTACTAGCAAGTTAGTGTGCTATTGTGATTCTATTGTGAGTGTAAAGTGTCAGTTTAGTGTAATCTAGTGATAGGGCAGTGTAGTGCGACCATTTATTTTTACTTTAGTGTCAGTTTAGTGTTTCAGGGCAGGTTTACTGCAGTATATTAAGACGCATTTGTGCATGTTTAGTGCAGTATATTGGCGTGTGTTATTGCACGTTTACTGCAGTATATTGAGGTGCATTAGTGCACCTTTACTGCAGTACATTGACGTGCGTCAGTGCACGTGTACTGCAGTATATTGAGGTGTGTTAGCGCACGTTTACTGCAGTATATTAAACTGTGTTGGTGCATATTTACTGCAGTAAATTTAACTGCATTGGTGCATTTTTTGGCAGTATATTGAAGTGCATTAGTGCAGTTTTACTGTAGTATATGTAAGTGTGTCAGTGCACTTTTACTGCAATATATTGTAGTGTGTCAGTGAAGTGTGTTTGTGAAGTGAGTATTCAAGTTAAAGTGCACCAAACAGCACTTTACATTGATTAAAGTGCATCCAAGTGAACCAGTTCTATTCCGACATGTTTTTTTCTAGACACAATACTTTTGTAAAGGGTGACAAAGCCACTATCACTACATTTTACCACTGTGCAGAAGCTTCCTGTAATAAAGACCGGTCACTTCTGCTCTTTCTCCTTGTTCAGGGTGACTGGTCCTGGCTTCCCCTCTCCTATAGTTTTCTGCAGGAAGCCTGTAGTGGGTGGAGCCTGCAGGGTCCCTCCCACAGCTCTGCACAGGCTATGTATGGTACAGTGACTGTCACTTCTTCTTTTTCAAGATTTCTGGGTTTGCAAAGACATTTGTTACACAAAGTGGATTGCTATTCTTTGTGGCAACTGTGGAATATATTAAGTTCAACATTTTCCAGAATGTAGCTTTAAAGGTGATCTATGTATAACTTTGCTATAGCTATGACCTTTTAATCCTCTTCTTGTCTATGTTTCATCACTAGGGGAAGTCTTTCAACATGGGATCCTCCAGGAGGTCATGGTTCCCCTAATAGACCGCAATACATGTCAAAAAATGTATAACAATGCAGGAGTTGGCTTCATTATACAGTATGATCAGATTTGTGCCGGCTACAAGGAAGGGGGGAAGGACTCCTGCCAGGTGAGTGACACCAAGAACATTCCAGCATGGCTTGCCCTGGATCTCTTCATAGAAAGCAGAAGCAAAACAAAATGTTATTTTTTTCCTGGAATGGATTGGAGGTTAATTGCTGTAACTGCTGTCTTTGGCCTGGATGGGGAAATTTCTCCTCACTTATTGCCCACTTGAATTTTTTGTAACTGTATTATCTCCTTTTATTTTTTAAGTGCTGTACAAACTGTCACAGGAACGGTCCGATGCTGCATCTGTCCCCGTGGCTTCTAAGACTTAGAATTGAGCAATCAAAGCCCGCTGATCACTCAATTTTCAGTCTTCAGGAAAATGTTCAACTTAATATATTCCACAGTTGCCAGTGACTGTCAGTGACTATTAGAGAGCCAGTGACTGTCAGTGACTGGCTTTTTACTCTGCCCCTCCGGCGCTCACTGGAATGCTAAGCTATGCAGGGGGCGGGAGCGGCTGGCTCAGTCGTCTAGCAGCTCAATGATAGGCTGAGCCAGCTGCCAGCCCAAGCATCTGAGTGGATCCTGACTGTAAAGTCAGGATTGATTCTGAGCCTGGACTGGCTGAGTGACACCAGCCAATAGGGATGAGCTTCGAGTTCGAGTTGAACATTGCCTTTTCGCCTGTTCGCCGAAAAGCGAACAATTTGGGGTGTTCGCGGCAAATTCGAAAAGTCTATGGGAGAAATCTAAAGTGCTCATTTTAAAGGCTTATATGCAAGTTATTGTCATCAAAAGTGTTTGGGGACCCGGGTCCTGCCCCAGGGGACATGTATCAATGCAAAAAAAAGTTTTAAAAACGTCAGTTTTTTCGCGAGCAGTGATTTTTATAATGCTTAAAGTGAAACAATAAAAGTGAAATATTCCTTTAAATTTCGTACCTGGGGGGTGTGTATAGTATGCCTCTAAAGTAGCGCATGTTTCCCGTGCTTAGAACTGTCCCTGCACAAAATGTCATTTCTGAAGGAAAAAAGTCATTTAAAACTCACTCGCGGCTATTAATGAATTGTCGGCTCCCGGCAATACATAGAAAAGTCATTGATAAAAGAAAAATAAAAATGTGCGGGGGTCCCCCCAAATTCAATTACCAGGCCCTTCAGGTCTGGTATGGATATTAAGGGGAACTCCACCCCAAAAAAACAAAATGGCGTGGAGTTCCCCCAAAAATCCATACCAGACCCTTTATCCGAGGACGCAACCTGGCAGGTCGCAGGAAAAGAGGGGGGACGAAAGAGCGACTCCCCCCCTCCTGAATCGTACCAGGCCACATGCCCTCAACATGGGGAGGATGTCCCCATGTTGATGGGGACAAGGGCCACATCCCCACAACCCTTGCCCGGTGGTTGTGGGGGTCTGCGGGTGGGGGGCTTATCGGAATCTGGAAGACCCCTTTAACAAAGAAGACCCCCAGATCCCGGCCCCCCCTATTTGAATTGGTAAGGGGTACATTGTACCCCTACCATTTCACAAAGAAAGTGTAACAAATTGTAAAAAAAAAAACAAAACACAGACACCGTTGGGAAAGTCCTTTATTAAAAAAATAAATAAAAAAATAAAAACATTCCAGTGATGAAATCCAGTGTCCCACGGTGATCCGATGTCCAGCGCTGTCCACACGAAATGTCATTGGCTGAGCCTGAGCGGACCTGATGGGGAACTTCGTCCGCAGTGTAATAAATGAATAGATCCACCCCTTCTAAAGTTCCCCATCAGGTCCGCTCAGCCAATGACGTAGGTGTAAGGCTAAGTGGACCAGATGTGGAATGTAAGAAGGGGCGGGTCTATTCATTTATTACACTGCGGAGGAAGTTCCCCATCAGGTCCGCCCCCTCGTATGTCAGACCCCGCCTACGTCATTGGCTGAGCGGCCTTGATGGGGAACTTCCTCCGCAGTGTAATAAATGAATAGACCCGCCCCTTCTCACGTTCCGCATCTGGTCCGCTTAGCCTTACACCTACGTCATTGGCTGAGCGGACCTGATGGAGAACTTTAGAAGGGGCGGGTCTATTCATTTATTACACTGCGGAGGAAGTTTCCCATTAGGTCCGCTCAGGCTCAGCCAATGACGTTTCGTGTGGTCAGCGCTGGACATCGGATCACAGTTTTTTTTTTTTTTTTTTTTTTTTTTAATAAAGGACATTCCCAACGGTGTCTGTGTTTTTTTTACAATTTGTTACACTTTCTTTGTGAAATGGTAGGGGTACAATGTACTCCATTACCAATTAACATAGGGGGGTGGTGGGATCTGGGGGTCCCCTTTGTTAAAAGGGTATTCCAGATTCCGATAAGCCCCCCGCCCGCAGACCCCCTCAACCACCGGGCAAAGGTTGTGGGAATGAGGCCCTTGTCCCCATCAACATGGGGACATCCTCCCCATGTTGAGGGCATGTGGCCTGGTACGGTTCAGGAGGGGGGGCGCTCTCTCGTCCCCCCCTCTTTTCCTGCAGCCTGCCAGGTTGTGTGCTCGGATAAAGGGTCTGGTATGGATTTTTGGGGGAACTCCACACTATTTTCTTTTTAAATTTGGGGTGGAGTTCCCCTTAATATATATACCAGACCTGAAGGGCCTGGTAATTGAATTTGGGGGAACCCCACGCATTTTTTTTTTTTTATCAATGACTTTTCTATGTATTGCCGGGAGCCGACAATTCATTATAGCCGCAAGTGAGTTTTAAATGACTTTTTTCCTTCAGAACTTACACTTTGTGCAGGGACAGTTCTAAGCACGGTAAAAAAGCGCTACTTTACAGGAATACTATACACAACCCCCCAGGTACGAAATTTAAAGGAATATTTCACTTTTATTGTTTCACTTTAAGCATTATTAAAATCACTGCTCCCGAAAAAACGGACTTTTTAAAAACTTTTTTTTTGCATTGATACATGTCCCCTGGGGCAGGACCCAGGTCCCCAAACCCTTTTTAGGACAATAACTTGCATATTAGCCTTTATAATAAGCACTTTTGATTTCAAACAATTGAGTCTAAATTTCCCGCAAACTTTCTGTCTGTTCGCAGGTTCTGGTGCGAACCGAACAGGGGGGTGTTCGGCTCATCCCTACCAGCCAACAAAAGGCTTTGACTGAAAATGGGTCACAGGAATGCAACACAAACTGCACTCCTGTAATTCCCAGGGGGGGGGGGGGGTATACCAGGAGCATCTAGTGCTCCTGCTCCTCATTCCAGCATCCGGGTTTTGACTATGGCACTCTACTTTTCTGTCTGTCCAGCTGCAAGGTGATTAATGTGATCAGGCTCTGACCAATCCTCCTCATCTTGGGTCCTCCGGTGGCACTCCTGGCTCTACCCCCTGCCAAGTGCCTCCATAGCAAGCCGCTTGTTATGCGGGCACTCTTGCATGCTTGCTCCCGAGCCCCACTCTATATGCCCATAAGACACATAAAGCAAGACTCGCCCCCATCCCTGCTCCTTCCTTACTGGCTCTGATTGACAGCAGTGGAAGCCAACACGTGCACATCGCTGGATTGATATTAGGCTCAGGTAAGTATTTAGGGGTGTTGGGGCTGGAAGCTGCATGCAGAAGTTTTTTTTTTACCTTACTGTATGCATTGCAGTAAGGTAAAAAACTTTCAGCTTTTGCAACCACTTTAAGACCCCTTTCACACTGTGGTGCTTTGCAGGCACTATAACGCTAAAAATAGCACCTTCAAAGGGCCCTGAAAGAGCCTCTGCTGTCTCTCCAATGTGAAAGCCCCGAGGGCTTTCACACTGGAGCAGTGCGCTAGCAGGACAGTAAAAAAAGTCCTGCTAGCAGCATCTTTGGAGCGGTGAAGGAGCGGTGTGCATACCGCTCCTCCATCGCTCCTGCCCATTGAAATTAATGGTCACCTCGGCTATACCGCCGGCAAAGTGCTGCTGCAGAGGCGCTTTGCGGGTGGTTTTAACCCTTTTTCGGCCACTAGCGGGGGTTAAAAGCAAATCAGACGATAAAGCAACGTTAAAAATAGCGGCGCTTTACCGCCGATGCCCCCACCGCCCCAGTGTGAAAGTGGCCCAAGGCTCTGTTCGCATATGCTGTGGCCACGGCTCACAGCATGGTGTCTGATAAGTCCCTGTATTTGTGCCTAAATTTGCACCTGAATTGGACCAGAAGATGCACAGGACCCTTCTTCAATGCGGACCGCATTAACCTGAGCAAGATCAATAAAGACATGGATGAGCAAGTTTGTGGTGGAGGAACTTGACTGGCCTGTGCTAACCTCAACCCAATAGAACATCTTTGAGATGAATTAGAGAACAGACTGCGAGCCATGCCTTCTTGTCCATATCAGTACCTGACCTAAAAAAATGCACTTTTGGAAGAATGGTCAAACATTCCCATAGACACACTCCTAAACCTTGTGGACAGCCTTCCCAGAAGAGTTGAAGTTGTTATAGCTGCTAAGGGTGGGCCAACCCAATACTGAACCGTACGGACTAAAACTGGGATGCTATTTTACGTTCATGTGCATGTAAACGCCGGCGTCCCAGTACTTTTGGTAATATAGTGTGTTTATATATATATATATATATATATATATATATATATATAGCTTGATAACTTCATATTTTGTCCTGACCAAAATTAATTAAGAGAAAATGAAATGCTGTACATTCATTGTGTTGAGTCCCTTTTTTTACATTTCCTGGAATAATGTAGACTCAGCAGATATTCACTAGGTGCTCACCTAGTTTGTTTGAGTACACATTTATGAAAATGGAAAAATGTATTGAAATATTTTTATTATTCTGAAGAAACAGTTGATAGGTAGACTCTAATGAAGTTAATTGCTGTTGCTGTCTTCCAGGGTGACTCAGGAGGACCTCTGGTGTGTAAGGTCCGGGGAGTCTGGTACCAAGTTGGAATCGTAAGCTGGGGAAATGGCTGTGCTGAACCATATTACCCTGGGGTGTACACCCAGGTGACGGACTACCAAAATTGGATCAGCAATAACCTGAACGCAACCTTCAGTGATGTCCAAGATATCCCCCCACCAACACTGGAATGTGGAGGCCATGGAGGAAGCATCCATCACTCCCACCTTCACTGGACCACCTTGGTTATAGCTGCTTTACTCTTCTTATATCTATAACCAGTTACTGTCCACCTATATAATCAGTAGACTGCAATAAAGGGTTTAACAGACCACAGAGACACATCCCAACTGCCTTCTAAAGTAACAGAAATCAACACAGGTTGATATTAGTTATGGATGTTATTTTTTACTTGTTTTTAATGTACATGAATGAAATGGATTGTTTTATTTTAGGAAACTGGCTGATGGTCGGGAATTACTGTTACAAATAATACATTGTATTAGTTTCTCTATAAACGTAGCCACAGCCAAAAAATTACACTGTGTCTAAGTTTGACTTTAGTGGATATAAGTAACTTTGTGTTTTATACTCTAGGGATATACTTGTTTCCTTTTCCCTTCAAATGATGAGCCTTTTAACCACTTGCTGTCTGGGACAACTTTTTAATGTTTTCACACATGTAAAAATCAGACATTTTTGCTAGAAAACTACTTAGAACAGGCAAACGCTGTATATTTTCTAAACGCAGAGGCCCTGAAGAAACAAACAAAAAAAAACAATATAATACTAACTTTTTTTGTAAAATATAATACAATTTAAAAAAAAATGATACCAAACATGTCAAGACTCAAAAATGTGTGTCTGTGAAAATTGTGGCAGACTATGGTGCCTAAAATTTTTCATAGGTGGCACTTTAAAAGTCTTTACAGGTTATCATTTTATAGCTAGCTATGAATTATTGCCCTAGAATTATTGCTCTTGCTCTGATGTTCGTGATGATCCCTCACATGTGTGGTAAAATAAATGATGCTAATACTGACGCTGACAGATGGGTGACCTGTCCCTACACTACCCACATGCGAATATGTGCCAAACCCAAGGGCCAGGCACTCAAATAGACTCTGTCACACCTAAGATGGCCTCCAGAGTCACATGGGCAACCAGCATCCAATTGGATTGCTGCCCCAACGACTCAGGAAACCATAGAGGACCCATGTTCCTCGTGACTTTCTCTTCCTCCGCATTGCCGCTGCATTTGGAGACAACAGACTTCACCTGCCTACACGTTCACTGCCATATCTAATACACTTCTCTCCTGATCTTCTATGTATCTTATCTCTCTATCATTCTTACTTTTTACTCTTACCAACTTAATCTGGCTTATATTCTCATTTGCATCCTATTATCCTATCCTTTACCAAGTATAGGATGCACTACCCATGATACCACATGATATGAGTTCTCTATCTACTCTACATTTTTGTTTCCAGCGTTTATGGTCGGTTCTGACCAACATATCCCTTCAGCCTCTTACCTGCACACCTTGTATATCACTCAGAATTGAATTGCCTACCAGGTAAATTGATCCTGTGTACTTATGCTGCACTTTTATTTTATTTTTTTCCTGACTCTCACTCTCCTCTGGGTAATGGTTCTTGATTTTCTATGTATCTCACTTCTCTATCATTCTTACTTCCTACTCTCACTAACCTAATATGGCTTATACACTTATTAGCATCTTATTATCCTATCCTTTACCAAGTATAGGATGCACTTTTGGACACCCATCTTGTTTGAGTCCCGGTCTGCACTACCACCTCAGCTCCCATCAGCGACAGCCCCCAGGGGGTTTTCTGGTTTATGGTGATGCACTGCTACTACATAGACACAGATAATGTAAGTATTATTGAGAGTGGTTGTGGGGGGTATATCCTAGGCTATATTACTTCCCAAATATCTTATTTTAAACATTCTTTCCGTGACAGGGTCAGACCTTGCAGATATTTGTGTTAGTAAATATATTACAGCATTCAATTTCCATGTGCATGCTCCTGAAGAGTGGATGAATCCACAAAATGCATAGAGATACTACATGCCGTGTTATACACCAACTATATGTTTTAACTATGTAATGATCACCTGTACCATGTGATTTGCATTATTATTGAATAGTAAATTGTAATTGCTGTATGGATATCCTCTGATTGGAATTTATTGGTTCTCTATGTGTACCCATGATTACCCTCATGCAACTCATGATTGATCTCCAATAAATGTAAATTTCTTACACCTGCCTGTTTCATATAAAGTCCCAACCTTTAGTTGTCTTGTTTTGTGTCTCTCCTGTATATACTGCTCACTGTCATACACTCCACACACCTCTCCTGTAAATTCATCACATAAAACTCCCTGCCATCCTTGTGTGTTTGCTGACAGGGAGAAGTCCTTTTCCAGGTGGATATGAGATAACAGAGATGGATGTCCTGTTCTATGCTCCTGTCAGGGAAATCATATGCACAGTCGTGCACAAAGACGTGCTTACTCATGCACATGTGCATAAGAATTCTCTAGTGACAACTAGACATGTGCCTTTAAGCAGAGTTCCGCCAATTTTTTTTTATTAAGAGTCAGCAGCTACAAATACTGCAGCTGCTGACTTTTAATATATGGACACTTACCTGTCCTGGGCGCCTGCTATGTCGGCACCTGAAGCCGATCTGTCCCTCGGCTCTCTGGTGGAGGCGCTGCCATCTTTGGTAAGGGAATCACTTCCTGGTTCCCTACTGTGCATGCGTGAGCCATGCTGCGCAATCCCACTGGTCCCTGCTGTCTTCTGGGACTTGTGTGTCTCCCAGAAGACAGCGGGGGGGGCTGGTGAAGGCACCGGACATGGTAGGTAGAAGTGGGAGCAAATACCTGGATTACACAGATATCTGCTCCCTCCTTCCCCCTGAAAGGTGCCAAATGTGACAACGGAGGGGGGGGAGGATTCCAAAAAATTAAATTTTTGAGTCGAACTCCGCTTTATCCACTTAAGCTCCGGACCATTTTGTTGCTAAAGGGCCAGGCCCCTTTTTGCGATCCGGCACTGCGTCGCTTTAACTGACAATTGTGCGGTCCTGCGACGTGGCGCCCAAACAAAATTGACATTCTTTTTTTCCCACAAATAGAGCTTTCTTTTGGTGGTATTTGATCACCTCTGCAGTTTTTATTTTTTGCGCTATAAACAAAAATAGAGCGACAATTTTGAAAAAAAATCTATATTATTTTATTTTTTGCTATAATAAATATCCCCAAAAAATCTATAAAAAAACAAAAAATTTCCACAGCTTAGGCGGATATGTATTCTTCTACATACAGTAGGTGCCGCCGATATTGTGTCAATCTCGCCGCTTATAGCGGCGAGATTGACACCCTATGAGCTCCGTCGCGAGAGCCAGCGCCGAGCTGTCTCGTCATCGGGAAAGGAAAACATGTTCCTTTCACGATGAGCGACACGCATTGCCGATAGACGGGGATCCGACGTGGATTCCCGCCAATACCAGGCACTGCGTTTGGTATGAATCCTGAGCGGGAACTCCACGCCAATTTTTAAAGAAAAAAAACGTCGTGGGTTCCCCTCCAGGAGCATACCAGGCCCTTGGGTCTGGTCTGGATTTGAAGGGGAACCCTACGCCGAAAAAACGGCGTGGCGGACCCCTCAAAATCCAAACCAGACCCTTATCCGAGCACGCAACCTGGCAGGCCGCAGGGGAAGAAGGGGGGACGAGAGAGCGGCCCCCCTCCCTCCTGTACCGTACCAGGCCGCATGCCCTCAACATGGGGGGTTTGGTGCTCTGGGGCAGGGGGGAGACCTGCGGCCCCCCCACCCCAGAGCACCCTGTCCCCATGTTGATGAGGACAGGGCATCTTCCCGACAACCCTGGCCGTTGGTTGTCGGGGTCTGCGGGCAGGGGGCTTATCGGAATCCGGGAGCCTCCTTTAATAAGGGGGCCCCCAGATCCCGGCCCCCCCCACCCTATGTGAATGAGTATGAGGTACATCGTACCCCTACCCATTCACCTGGTGGAAAAAAAAAATGTCAATTAAAACACAACACAGTTTTTTAAAGTATTTTATTGCACAGCTCCGGGGGTCTTCTTCCGACTTCGGGGGTCTCCGGTGTCGTCGCCGCGCTCTCCGGTTCTTTCTTCTGCCGGGCCACCGCTATCTTCTTCCAACTCTTTTGCTAGTGGAGGCCCGGTCTTCTCCGTCGCCTTCTCCCCTCTTCTCTTCTCCGGTTCTTTCTTTCTTCCGCCGGGCCTCCGCTAACTTCTTTTAGCTCTTTTGCTAGCGGAGGCCCGGTCTTCCCTGTCGTCTCGTCCAGCTCTCCGTTGTCCTTCTGCCGGCCCCTCCACTAACTTCTTGTAGCTGTTTTGCTAGTGGAGGGGCCGGTCTTCCCGTCGTCGCCGTCGGCGTCTTCTTCCCTCTTCTCCTCCTCGATGTTGACTCGTCGCTTCCTCTCGCAGTAATGCTAAATCTTCGGTCCGCAGAGATTTATATAGGCTTCTCATGACGTCACAGTCACATGCTCCGGGTGGCCCCGGAGCATGTGACTGTGACGTCATGGGAGCATGTGACTGTGACGTCATGAGAAGCCTATATTAATCTCTGCGGACCGAAGATTTAGCATTACTGCGAGAGGAAGCGACGAGTCAACATCGAGAAGGAGAAGAGGGAAGAAGACGCCGACGGCGACGACGGGAAGACCGGCCCCTCCACTAGCAAAAGAGCTACAAGAAGTTAGTGGAGGGGCCGGCAGAAGGACAACGGAGAGCCGGGCGAGACGACGGGGAAGACCGGGCCTCTCCGCTAGCAAAAGAGCTAAAAGAAGTTAGCGGAGGCCCGGCGGAAGAAAGAAAGAACCGGAGAAGAGGGGAGAAGGCGACGGAGAAGACCGGGCCCCGCTAGCAAAAGAGTTGGAAGAAGATAGCGGTGGCCCGGCAGAAGAAAGAACCGGAGAGCGCGGCGACGACACCGGAGACCCCCGAAGTCGGAAGAAGACCCCCGGAGCTGTGCAATAAAATACTTTAAAAAACTGTGTTGTGTTTTTATTGACATTTTTTTTTCCACCAGGTGAATGGGTAGGGGTACGATGTACCCCATACTCATTCACATAGGGTGGGGGGGCCGGGATCTGGGGGCCCCCTTATTAAAGGAGGCTCCCGGATTCCGATAAGCCCCCCGCCCGCAGACCCCGACAACCAACGGCCAGGGTTGTCGGGAAGATGCCCTGTCCTCATCAACATGGGGACAGGGTGCTCTGGGGTGGGGGGGCCGCAGGTCGCCCCCCTGCCCCAGAGCACCAAACCCCCCATGTTTAGGGCATGTGGCCTGGTACGGTTCAGGAGGGAGGGGGGCCGCTCTCTCATCCCCCCCCTCTTCCCCTGCGGCCTGCCAGGTTGCGTGCTCGGATAAGGGTCTGGTTTGGATTTTAAAGGGGACCCCCACGCCGTTTTTTCGGCGTAGGGTTCCCCTTCAAATCCAGACCAGACCCAAGGGCCTGGTATGCTCCTGGAGGGGGAACCCATGCCGTTTTTTTCTTTAAAAATTGGCGTGGAGTTCCCGCTTAGGATTCATACCAAACGCAGTGCCTGGTATTGGCGGGAATCCACGTCCGATCCCGTTCAATACAGTGTCGCGCCTCCCTCTCGCTATTGCAACGAGCGCGACACGTGTCGCCACCCTGTTGCCGAGATCTCGGCACTCCTGTCGCCGAGTATCTCGGCGATGGGAGCGCGATAGATATACAATATCGGCGGCACCTACTGTATTTTTGGTAAAAAAAAACCTGCAATAAGCGTATATTAATTGGTTTGCGCAAAAGTTATAGCGTCTACAAAAGAGGGGATAGTTTTATGGCATTTTTATTATTATTTTTTTTACTAGTAATGGCGGCGATCAGCGATTTTTATCGTGACTGCCACTTAATGGCGAACACATCAGACACTTTTGACACATTTTTGGGACCAACGTCATTTTTACAGCGATCAGTGCTATAAAAATGCACTGATTACTGTGAAAATTACACTGGCAGGGAAGGGGTTAACCACTAGGTGCCACTGAAGGGGTTAAGTGTGTCCTAGGAAGTGATTCTAACTGTTAGGGGGCGTGGCTACGAGTGACACATCACTGATCGCTGCTCCCGATGAGAGGGAGCATACGATCAGTGACAGTGTCACTAGGCATAACGGGGAGATGCTTGTTTACACTTGCCTCAGCCCCGTTCTGCAGTTCTGTGACCCGATCGCGGGACACCGGCAGACATCAAGTCAGTGGGTCCCGCGGACACGGTCACGGAGCTTGCGGCAGCGGGAATTTCAAAGTTATGTAAATATACGTTACTTTGCCAAAGTAAATGTACAGGAGCCGGTCCTTAACCGGTTAACTCGCAAACGTATCTGCTCACGTGCGTGAATACTTGGCGCCGTACATCCCCCGTTTGCCTGGGCACAGCAGCCCATTAATTTGAATAGGCTGATGTGCCACGTGAAATGCACAAAAGAAAAACGTGGCTCCAGGGAAACCGCATGGGTCTTTTGGACCATGTGGTTTCCTTGCAGTTTCTGCACCCGTGATCACGCTGCAGGCTGAGATGCTGGCATTCAGAATGAATGGCAGCCCCGCACGTCTCGCAAGAGCAGTGCAATTCGGATGCGGGTGGTTGCAGGTGCGGGAATGAATGCTAATACCGCAACTGGGACACATGGCCCGCACTAGTGTGAACGGAGGCTGAAGGCCCATTGCTGCTAGTGCAACCTTTGCAGCATGGCCAACTATGAGTTCCAGTGCATAGGGGTGTCACTTATTAGGCACTTGTCAGGCAGTTTGTGTTACTGCTGCATTTCTGACAGGCAAACACTTGTAGGGTATGGCAACCAAAAGTGATCCCACACTCCTCTTAATGGAGGGCATCCTGGAAGCCAAGGAACTTAAGCAGAAAACACTGCACCAATATGCTGAAGACATGTGACAGCAAGATGCATATTTGAGCTTTCCCTGCAGAAGGGCAGTCAGCAGGTTGGTGCGATTGTTACACATGACCTGACCTGGCAAAAGATGGCATAGGATCAATCACCTCTCTGCCTTGCCCTGGAAAGCTGCCAAATCTCTGGCCCATTGTGGAGCCTGTCCCATGTATATCTGATCTGCAAATCGGTGTTTCAGAGTTTTAGCCCTTGGGTGCTTCGTGAGGGGAAATTGGTGGCTCTAAGGAGTAAAAATATGAGGCCATTTATGAGGCGGGAGCAGAGGTGACTGTGCTGCTATGAACATTTGGTTTGTATACCATGAACTGGCTGGGTTTTCTTCAAACCTATGTTAGTCCCAAACCCAAATCTCATTCCTAATCATTGCTGAATAAATCCTCAAAACCTCTACATTGCATATCTGTGTTTTATAAAGCTCTCTTGAGCTTAAACTCAACTGATTACCCTGTTTACTTGGAAAAATGGGCAGAAGAAGCCCTTGGATTTTTCTTTGACCAGCAGAAATGCAAGATCTTATTACCGATACACAACACTTCTTTAAACTGCACAACAGAAGAGAGGGAAAAAAAATTAAAAAACTTAAATTTGCCATTTGCAGTGTGATGTTGAAGTGGAGATAGATAATACATGGCTCTATTCTTTGCTACAAGCGAGTTAGTGTACTATAATGTGCTATTGTGGTTCTATTGTGAGTGTAGAGTGTTAGTGTAGTGTGAATATAGTGATAGTGCAGCGTCAGCGTGACCTTCCTTTTTTACTTTAGTGTCAGTGGAGTGAGTCAGGGCACTTTTACTGCAGTATAATCTCATGCATCAGTGCACTTATACACAATTGCCAGCAGCACACCACCAGCTTTAGAGTATAGCAGGCCCTGTCACCCACATGCCCAGCATCTAAATTCTAGCTTGCACAAATTGCTGGCTTTACAACTCCTGCCTTTCCATCTGGTGGATTCTGCCCCCTTCCATGAATTTGCAGCATATGCTGTACCACAATGGCAGGTTCCCAGTCGCTATTTCTTTGTACGTAAGGCCATTCCTGCTCTCTACCATCATGTGGAAGGAAATGTTTTGGTATTGTTGGGCAAGGCAGTCAGCAGCAGGTTCAACATTATTGCTGACACGTGGTCCAGCAAGCATGGTCAGGGACGCTATATTTCTTTCACAGCAAACTGAAAAAGTGCTTGTAACTAGGAAGAATGCAGGACAGGGCTCAGTGCTGAAGTTTGTTTTGCCACCATGTCTTCATACAGCTGGTGGTGATGATGCAAGATTTTTCAGCTTCATCTCCTCCTCCTCCTCCTCCATACCCTCCTTTGCTGAATTGTCCTATCAACCACCAGTACACCCTAAGCGTTCAAGGGGCTATTCAACAAGTCAGGCTAAAAGGTGTCATGCATTGCTTCAGCTGATCTGTCTAGGGGACAGGAGCCACACCAGAGCAGAGATTCTTTCAGTTCTGCAGGGGCAAGCCCAAAGGTGGTTCATGCCACACCAGCTTGAGCCAGGAATGGTGGTGTGTGATAATGGCACTAACCACTAGGGATGAGCTTCGTGTTCGAGTCGAACATACGTTCGACTCGAACATCGGCTGTTCGATCGTTCGACGAAGATCGAACGATTTGGGCCGTTCGCGCCAAATTCGAGTGACGCGAACGGCCCACAATGCACTACGCCATCGCAGTGTCATCCAGGCGCTGTGATTGGCCAAGCATGCACTGTGCATGCTTGGCCAATCACAGCGCCTGCAGCGAGGAGAGCAATGATTGGCCACAGGCAGGATGCCTGTGGCCAATTATTGCTGAGGGTGTTTAGTACACGCCCCACACTATAAAAGGCCGCCAGCACGGCGGCCTAGTGTAGTGTGTTCCGGAGCAGGGATAGAGCAGCATAGGCAGGGACAGTGACTGTTATTTTCTTCTTGCTTAACCTGGATTCCTTTAGTTTAGGGAAAGAGAAGGATAGGTAGGGAGAGTGTCAGTGTGTTTTGTGCTTGTGCTATAGTGTGCTTAAAAAAAACATTTATTCTAGGGACAGAAAACTGTAGGTAGGGAGAGTGTCAGTTTCTTTCACTCTGCAAGTCCTTGTTTCCAGGGACCTGGAAGGACAGTGAGTGAATTGTCCTTGTGCTATATTGTGCTTAAAAAAAACATTTATTCTAGGGACAGAAAACTGTAGGTAGGGAGAGTGTCAGTTTCTTTCACTGCTGCAAGTCCTTGTTTCCAGGGACCTGGAAGGACAGTGAGTGAATTTCCTTGTGCTATATTGTGCTTAAAAAAAACATTTTATTCTAGGGACAGAAAAACTGTAGGTAGGGAGAGTGTCAGTTTATTTCACTGCTGCAAGTCCTTGTTTCCAGGGACCTGGAAGGACAGTGAGTGAATTCTCCTTGTGCTATATTGTGCTTAAAAAAAACATTTATTCTAGGGACAGAAAACTGTAGGTAGGGAGCAGTGTCAGTTTCTTTCACTCGTGCAAGTCCTTGTTTCCAGGGACCTGGAAGGGACAGTGAGTGAATTGTCCTTGTGCTATATTGTGATTAAAAAAAACATTTTTTCTAGGGGACAGAAAACTGTAGGTAGGGAGAGTGTTTTTTTTCTTCACTCTGCAAGTCCTTGTTTCAGGGACCTGGAAGGACAGTGAGTGAATTGTCCTTGTGCTATATTGTGCTTAAAAAAACATTTATTCTAGGGACAGAAAACTGTAGGTAGGGAGAGTGTCAGTTTCTTTCACTCTGCAAGTCCTTGTTTCCAGGGACATGTAAGGACAGTGAGTGAATTGTCCTTGTGCTATATTGTGCTTAAAAAAAACATTTATTCTAGGGACAGAAAACTGTAGGTAGGGAGAGTGTCAGTTTATTTCACTCTGCAAGTCCTTGTTTCCAGGGACCTGGAAGGACAGTGAGTGAATTCTCCTTGTGCTATATTGTGCTTAAAAAAAACATTTATTCTAGGGACAGAAAACTGTAGGTAGGGACAGTGTCAGTTTCTTTCACTCTGCAAGTCCTTGTTTCCAGGGACCTGTAAGGACAGTGAGTGAATTGTCCTTGTGCTATATTGTGATTAAAAAAAACATTTTTTCTAGGGACAGAAAACTGTAGGTAGGGAGAGTGTTTTTTTTCTTTCACTCTGCAAGTCCTTGTTTCCAGGGACCTGTAAGGACAGTGAGTGAATTGTCCTTGTGCTATATTGTGCTTAAAAAAAACATTTTTTCTAGGGACAGAAAACTGTAGGTAGGGAGAGTGTTTTTTTTCTTTCACTCTGCAAGTCCTTGTTTCCAGGGACCTGTAAGGACAGTGAGTGAATTGTCCTTGTGCTATATTGTGCTTAAAAAAAACATTTATTCTAGGGACAGAAAACTGTAGGTAGGGAGAGTGTCAGTTTATTTCACTCTGCAAGTCCTTGTTTCCAGGGACCTGGAAGGACAGTGAGTGAATTGTCCTTGTGCTATATTGTGCTTAAAAAAACATTTATTCTAGGGACAGAAAACTGTAGGTAGGGAGAGTGTCAGTTTATTTCACTCTGCAAGTCCTTGTTTCCAGGGACCTGTAAGGACAGTGAGTGAATTGTCCTTGTGCTATATTGTGCTTAAAAAAAACATTTATTCTAGGGACAGAAAACTGTAGGTAGGGAGAGTGTCAGTTTATTTCACTCTGCAAGTCCTTGTTTCCAGGGACCTGGAAGGACAGTGAGTGAATTGTCCTTGTGCTATATTGTGATTAAAAAAAACATTTTTTCTAGGGACAGAAAACTGTAGGTAGGGAGAGTGTTTTTTTTCTTTCACTCTGCAAGTCCTTGTTTCCAGGGACCTGTAAGGACAGTGAGTGAATTGTCCTTGTGCTATATTGTGCTTAAAAAAAACATTTATTCTAGGGACAGAAAACTGTAGGTAGGGAGAGTGTCAGTTTATTTCACTCTGCAAGTCCTTGTTTCCAGGGACCTGGAAGGACAGTGAGTGAATTGTCCTTGTGCTATATTGTGATTAAAAAAAACATTTTTTCTAGGGACAGAAAACTGTAGGTAGGGAGAGTGTTTTTTTTCTTTCACTCTGCAAGTCCTTGTTTCCAGGGACCTGGAAGGACAGTGAGTGAATTGTCCTTGTGCTATATTGTGCTTAAAAAAAACATTTATTCTAGGGACAGAAAACTGTAGGTAGGGAGAGTGTCAGTTTATTTCACTCTGCAAGTCCTTGTTTCCAGGGACCTGGAAGGACAGTGAGTGAATTCTCCTTGTGCTATATTGTGCTTAAAAAAAACATTTATTCTAGGGACAGAAAACTGTAGGTAGGGAGAGTGTCAGTTTATTTCACTCTGCAAGTCCTTGTTTCCAGGGACCTGTAAGGACAGTGAGTGAATTGTCCTTGTGCTATATTGTGATTAAAAAAAACATTTTTTCTAGGGACAGAAAACTGTAGGTAGGGAGAGTGTTTTTTTTCTTTCACTCTGCAAGTCCTTGTTTCCAGGGACCTGTAAGGACAGTGAGTGAATTGTCCTTGTGCTATATTGTGATTAAAAAAAACATTTTTTCTAGGGACAGAAAACTGTAGGTAGGGAGAGTGTTTTTTTTCTTTCACTCTGCAAGTCCTTGTTTCCAGGGACCTGTAAGGACAGTGAGTGAATTGTCCTTGTGCTATATTGTGCTTAAAAAAAACATTTATTCTAGGGACAGAAAACTGTAGGTAGGGAGAGTGTCAGTTTATTTCACTCTGCAAGTCCTTGTTTCCAGGGACCTGGAAGGACAGTGAGTGAATTGTCCTTGTGCTATATTGTGATTAAAAAAAACATTTTTTCTAGGGACAGAAAACTGTAGGTAGGGAGAGTGTTTTTTTTCTTTCACTCTGCAAGTCCTTGTTTCCAGGGACCTGTAAGGACAGTGAGTGAATTGTCCTTGTGCTATATTGTGATTAAAAAAAACATTTTTTCTAGGGACAGAAAACT
Source organism: Rana muscosa (assembly GCA_029206835.1). Taxonomy (NCBI): domain Eukaryota; kingdom Metazoa; phylum Chordata; class Amphibia; order Anura; family Ranidae; genus Rana; species Rana muscosa. Next base: position 179,625,214 of record CM055127.1, read on the forward strand.
GTAGGTAGGGAGAGTGTTTTTTTTCTTTCACTCTGCAAGTCCTTGTTTCCAGGGACCTGTAAGGACAGTGAGTGAATTGTCCTTGTGCTATATTGTGCTTAAAAAAAACATTTTTTCTAGGGACAGAAAACTGTAGGTAGGGAGAGTGTTTTTTTTCTTTCACTCTGCAAGTCCTTGTTTCCAGGGACCTGTAAGGACAGTGAGTGAATTGTCCTTGTGCTATATTGTGCTTAAAAAAAACATTTATTCTAGGGACAGAAAACTGTAGGTAGGGAGAGTGTCAGTTTATTTCACTCTGCAAGTCCTTGTTTCCAGGGACCTGGAAGGACAGTGAGTGAATTGTCCTTGTGCTATATTGTGCTTAAAAAAACATTTATTCTAGGGACAGAAAACTGTAGGTAGGGAGAGTGTCAGTTTATTTCACTCTGCAAGTCCTTGTTTCCAGGGACCTGTAAGGACAGTGAGTGAATTGTCCTTGTGCTATATTGTGCTTAAAAAAAACATTTATTCTAGGGACAGAAAACTGTAGGTAGGGAGAGTGTCAGTTTATTTCACTCTGCAAGTCCTTGTTTCCAGGGACCTGGAAGGACAGTGAGTGAATTGTCCTTGTGCTATATTGTGATTAAAAAAAACATTTTTTCTAGGGACAGAAAACTGTAGGTAGGGAGAGTGTTTTTTTTCTTTCACTCTGCAAGTCCTTGTTTCCAGGGACCTGTAAGGACAGTGAGTGAATTGTCCTTGTGCTATATTGTGCTTAAAAAAAACATTTATTCTAGGGACAGAAAACTGTAGGTAGGGAGAGTGTCAGTTTATTTCACTCTGCAAGTCCTTGTTTCCAGGGACCTGGAAGGACAGTGAGTGAATTGTCCTTGTGCTATATTGTGATTAAAAAAAACATTTTTTCTAGGGACAGAAAACTGTAGGTAGGGAGAGTGTTTTTTTTCTTTCACTCTGCAAGTCCTTGTTTCCAGGGACCTGGAAGGACAGTGAGTGAATTGTCCTTGTGCTATATTGTGCTTAAAAAAAACATTTATTCTAGGGACAGAAAACTGTAGGTAGGGAGAGTGTCAGTTTATTTCACTCTGCAAGTCCTTGTTTCCAGGGACCTGGAAGGACAGTGAGTGAATTCTCCTTGTGCTATATTGTGCTTAAAAAAAAACATTTATTCTAGGGACAGAAAACTGTAGGTAGGGAGAGTGTCAGTTTATTTCACTCTGCAAGTCCTTGTTTCCAGGGACCTGTAAGGACAGTGAGTGAATTGTCCTTGTGCTATATTGTGATTAAAAAAAACATTTTTTCTAGGGACAGAAAACTGTAGGTAGGGAGAGTGTTTTTTTTCTTTCACTCTGCAAGTCCTTGTTTCCAGGGACCTGTAAGGACAGTGAGTGAATTGTCCTTGTGCTATATTGTGATTAAAAAAAACATTTTTTCTAGGGACAGAAAACTGTAGGTAGGGAGAGTGTTTTTTTTCTTTCACTCTGCAAGTCCTTGTTTCCAGGGACCTGTAAGGACAGTGAGTGAATTGTCCTTGTGCTATATTGTGCTTAAAAAAAACATTTATTCTAGGGACAGAAAACTGTAGGTAGGGAGAGTGTCAGTTTATTTCACTCTGCAAGTCCTTGTTTCCAGGGACCTGGAAGGACAGTGAGTGAATTGTCCTTGTGCTATATTGTGATTAAAAAAAACATTTTTTCTAGGGACAGAAAACTGTAGGTAGGGAGAGTGTTTTTTTTCTTTCACTCTGCAAGTCCTTGTTTCCAGGGACCTGTAAGGACAGTGAGTGAATTGTCCTTGTGCTATATTGTGATTAAAAAAAACATTTTTTCTAGGGACAGAAAACTGTAGGTAGGGAGAGTGTTTTTTTTCTTTCACTCTGCAAGTCCTTGTTTCCAGGGACCTGTAAGGACAGTGAGTGAATTGTCCTTGTGCTATATTGTGCTTAAAAAAAACATTTTTTCTAGGGACAGAAAACTGTAGGTAGGGAGAGTGTTTTTTTTCTTTCACTCTGCAAGTCCTTGTTTCCAGGGACCTGTAAGGACAGTGAGTGAATTGTCCTTGTGCTATATTGTGCTTAAAAAAAACATTTATTCTAGGGACAGAAAACTGTAGGTAGGGAGAGTGTCAGTTTATTTCACTCTGCAAGTCCTTGTTTCCAGGGACCTGGAAGGACAGTGAGTGAATTGTCCTTGTGCTATATTGTGCTTAAAAAAACATTTATTCTAGGGACAGAAAACTGTAGGTAGGGAGAGTGTCAGTTTATTTCACTCTGCAAGTCCTTGTTTCCAGGGACCTGTAAGGACAGTGAGTGAATTGTCCTTGTGCTATATTGTGCTTAAAAAAAACATTTATTCTAGGGACAGAAAACTGTAGGTAGGGAGAGTGTCAGTTTATTTCACTCTGCAAGTCCTTGTTTCCAGGGACCTGGAAGGACAGTGAGTGAATTGTCCTTGTGCTATATTGTGATTAAAAAAAACATTTTTTCTAGGGACAGAAAACTGTAGGTAGGGAGAGTGTTTTTTTTCTTTCACTCTGCAAGTCCTTGTTTCCAGGGACCTGTAAGGACAGTGAGCGAATTGTCCTTGTGCTATATTGTGCTTAAAAAAAACATTTATTCTAGGGACAGAAAACTGTAGGTAGGGAGAGTGTCAGTTTATTTCACTCTGCAAGTCCTTGTTTCCAGGGACCTGGAAGGACAGTGAGTGAATTGTCCTTGTGCTATATTGTGATTAAAAAAAACATTTTTTCTAGGGACAGAAAACTGTAGGTAGGGAGAGTGTTTTTTTTCTTTCACTCTGCAAGTCCTTGTTTCCAGGGACCTGTAAGGACAGTGAGTGAATTGTCCTTGTGCTATATTGTGCTTAAAAAAAACATTTATTCTAGGGACAGAAAACTGTAGGTAGGGAGAGTGTCAGTTTATTTCACTCTGCAAGTCCTTGTTTCCAGGGACCTGGAAGGACAGTGAGTGAATTCTCCTTGTGCTATATTGTGCTTAAAAAAAACATTTATTCTAGGGACAGAAAACTGTAGGTAGGGAGAGTGTCAGTTTATTTCACTCTGCAAGTCCTTGTTTCCAGGGACCTGTAAGGACAGTGAGTGAATTGTCCTTGTGCTATATTGTGATTAAAAAAAACATTTTTTCTAGGGACAGAAAACTGTAGGTAGGGAGAGTGTCAGTTTCTTTCACTGTGAAAGTCCTTGTTTCAAGGGACAGAGAAGGACACCTGAAGGTAGCCCTTATTGCTTTTTTCCCATCTCCCTGCAGGCCATCTATTAGAATGTCTGGAAGGCAAACAAGGAGAGGCAGACAGTCAGGAGGCAATAAAAGAGGGCAAGCAGGCTCTGTGTCTGGGGGCAACAGTGCTGGTCGTGGACGCGGTGCATTGTCATCAGCACATGGCCATGGGACACGCTTGTCCTTCTTTTCGGCAGCTGGACATGTTGAGCCACATCATGCCGAAGACTTGGTAGAGTGGATGACCAAGCCCTCCTCCTCCTCCTCATCCTCTCTCACCCAGGCTCAGGGTACTGGAAAAGCAGCTGCCAAAGCGTCGTCTTCCCTGGTATCAATGTCAGACAAATCATCAGTCACTCCTTCCCTAGACCCACCATGTCCTCCTCCTGAGGAGTCCCCCGAACTGTTTCAGCACAGTGTTGGGTACATGCTCCAGGAGGATGCCCAGCGTTTCGAAGGGTCTGATGATGAAACCCAGCTAGAGGAAGGCAGTAGCGTGAGAGCAGACAGAGGGGATGCTCAAGAAGGACACCAATCTGGCAGTCATGTTCCAGCAGCTGCAGCATACTGCCAGATTGGCTCCAGTGATGAGGAGGGAGGGGATGATGAGGTCACTGACTCCACGTGGGTGCCTAATAGGAGAGAGGAGGAGGAGGAGGATGAGGAGGAGGCACATCTCCAACGAGGCAGGATGCCCTTTGGTGGCCAGCGTAAGGGCAGTACACCGACGGAATCACACCGCAGAGCTCCGCCTGTGCAGGGCGCTGCCTCTGCCCGTCATTCAAAAAGTTCTTTGGTGTGGGCCTTTTTTGAGGCTAGTGCATCAGATCGCACAGCTGCTGTTTGCAACATATGTCTCAAGCGTATATCGCGTGGCCAAAACATCAGCCGCTTGGGTACCACATGCCTGACCAGACATATGTTGACCTGCCATGCAGCTCGTTGGCAAGCCTACCTCAAAGACCCACACCAAAGAACAAAGCGGACCTCTCCTTGCACCGCATCAGCTGGGATCTCCAACCCCACTATAACTTCAGTCCTCTCTGAAACATGCACTGAGAGGAATGAAGGTGTAGAATTAGGTGTGTCACAGCCAAGTACTTGCGCCCACTCTGCTAGCAGTACACCGACGTCCGATTCTAGCAGGCAAATTTCCCTGCCCCAGCTGCTGGACCGTCGAAAGAAGTTCACTCCCAGCCATCCACATGCCCAGCGGTTGAATGCTAGCTTGGCTAAATTGCTAGCGCTTCAACTGCTGCCTTTTCAGTTGGTAGACTCGGCCCCCTTCCGTGAGTTTGTGCAATGTGCAGTTCCTCAGTGGCAGGTTCCCAAACGCCACTTTTTCTCACGGAAGGCTATTCCGGCTCTCTACCGGCATGTGGAAGGCAATGTCTTGGCCTCGCTGGACAGGGCGGTCAGCGGTAAGGTGCATATTACCGCTGACTCATGGTCCAGCAGGCATGGACAGGGACGTTACCTTTCTTTCACGGCCCATTGGGTCACTCTTTTGGCAGCTGGGAAGGATTCAGGACAAGGTGCAGTAGTGTTGGAGGTTGTCCCACCGCCACGCCTCCAAAATGCTACTACTGGTTGTGACACACCTCTCTCCTCCACCCCCTCCTCTTCTTCTTCCTCCATGGCCTCTTCCTGTGGTTTGTCCTATGAACCAGCGGTGCTCCGTAGCCGTTCACGGGGCTACGCAAGTACGCAGGCAAAAAGATGCCATGCCGTGCTTGCGCTGGTGTGTTTGGGGGACAGAAGCCACACTGGGGCAGAGGTCCTGTCTGCTCTGCAGGGCCAGGCCGAGAGGTGGTTGACGCCACGCCAGCTTAAGCCAGGAATGGTGGTTTGCGACAATGGCACCAACCTCCTCTCCGCCCTCCGACAGGGACAACTGACCCATGTGCCCTGTGTGGCTCACGTCCTTAACCTGGTGGTGCAGCGCTTCTTGGGCAGGTACCCGGGCTTACAGGATGTCCTGAGGCAGGCCAGGAAAGTCTGTGTGCATTTCCGCAGATCTTATAATGCCAGTGCTCGCCTGGCTGAGCTGCAAAAGGAGTTGAACCTGCCCAAGAACCGCCTTATATGTGACATGCCCACCAGGTGGAACTCAACGTTGGCCATGCTGCAGCGGCTGCACACGCAGCAGAGGGCCATCAATGAGTACCTGTGCGACTACGGCACCAGGACAGGGTCAGGGGAGCTTGGTTTTTTTTCTCCACGCCAGTGGGGCATGATCAGGGATGCATGCACTGTCCTGGCACCATTTGAGGAGGCCACGAGGATGGTGAGCAGTGACAGTGCATGCATCAGTGACACTGTACCTCTTGTCCACCTGTTGGAGCACACGCTGCGTGGAATAATGGACAGGGCACTTGAGGCAGAACAGAGGCAGGAAGAGGAGGACTTCCTTGCCTCTCAAGGCCCCCTTTACCCAGACAGTGTTCCTTCTGTCCCACCCATCGCACAGGAAGAGGAGGAGGAGGAGGAGGAGGAGGAGGAGGAGGATTGTGTCAGCATGGAGGTGGAGGCTGGCACTCAGCATCATCAGCAGCAGTCTTTTAGGGATGATTTACAGTCCCAAGAAACCAGTGGACTTGTACGTGGCTGGGAGGAGGTGGCTGCGGATCATGTCGTCCTTAGTGACCCAGAGGACTCCGGAGCGAATGCCTCAGCAAAACTACGCTGCATGGCCTCCCTGATCCTGCAAAGTCTGCGGAAGGATCCTCGTATTCTTCGGATCAAGGAGAGGGACCATTACTGGCTGGCCACTCTCCTTGATCCACGGTACAAGGGTAAGGTTGCGGACCTTATGTTACCGTCGCAGAGGGAGCAGAGGATGAGACAACTCCAGGAGGCCTTGCAGAAAGGTCTGTGCAACGCGTTCCCAGAGACTGGGAGGTTGCAAACTCCTGGTCCTGGACAACGAGTTGCTGAGGCTTCGGCCAGTCAAAGAAGGAGCGGTGGGGAAGGTGGCCGTCTGACCGATGCGTTCAGACAATTCTTTAGTCCGCAGCCCCAAAGTATGATCGGTTCCAGCAACCATCGCCAGCGTCTGATAAACATGGTGCAGGAATATCTAGGGGCAAGGTCAGACTTGGACACCTTCCCCACCGAAAATCCTCTGGCTTACTGGGTCTTGAGGATGGATCACTGGCCAGAGCTTGCACAGTATGCAATTGAGCTACTGGCCTGTCCTGCATCCAGCGTTCTTTCGGAACGCACATTCAGTGCTGCTGGAGGATTTGTCACGGATCACAGGGTGCGCCTGTCCACCGACTCGGTTGATCGACTGACTTTCATCAAGATGAACCAGTCTTGGATCACCACCAGCTACCACACACCTGATGCTGATATAACAGACTAATTGATTTTAACATGTCACATCCCTTCAAGACTGATGCTGATGCTGAGTGCCTGTGCTGTTATGTTGACTGGCTATCCTCCTCCTCCGAGTCCTCAATGATACGATTGATGATGATAGCTTGTAAGATCATTTTTGTTTATGGGTGCCGCCACCAGTGCCTAACGCCCAATTTTTCAGCCCCTGTTTAACAGGGGCGTGTAATTACAATTTTTGAAGCAATACTTTGCAACAGGGCTCATTGCTGTGCTCCAAGTACAGTATCTGTGAGGAGTTGCAGTGTTGTGCCACCAGTGCCTAAGGCCCAATTTTTCAGCCCCTGTTTAACAGGGGCGTGTCATTACAATTTTTGAAGCAATACTTTGCAACAGGGCTCATTGGTGTGCTCCAAGTACAGTATCTGTGAGGAGTTGCAGTGTTGTGCCACCAGTGCCTAAGGCCCAATTTTTCAGCCCCTGTTTAACAGGGGCGTGTCATTACAATTTTTGAAGCAATACTTTGCAACAGGGCTCATTGCTGTGCTCCAAGTACAGTATCTGTGAGGAGTTGCAGTGTTGTGCCACCAGTGCCTAAGGCCCAATTTTTCAGCCCCTGTTTAACAGGGGCGTGTCATTACAATTTTTGAAGCAATACTTTGCAACAGGGCTCATTGGTGTGCTCCAAGTACAGTATCTGTGAGGAGTTGCAGTGTTGTGCCACCAGTGCCTAAGGCCCAATTTTTCAGCCCCTGTTTAACAGGGGCATGTCATTACAATTTTTGAAGCAATACTTTGCAACAGGGCTCATTGCTGTGCTCCAAGTACAGTATCTGTGAGGAGTTGCAGTGTTGTGCCACCAGTGCCTAAGGCCCAATTTTTCAGCCCCTGTTTAACAGGGGCGTGTCATTACAATTTTTGAAGCAATACTTTGCAACAGGGCTCATTGGTGTGCTCCAAGTACAGTATCTGTGAGGAGTTGCAGTGTTGTGCCACCAGTGCCTAAGGCCCAATTTTTCAGCCCCTGTTTAACAGGGGCGTGTCATTACAATTTTTGAAGCAATACTTTGCAACAGGGCTCATTGCTGTGCTCCAAGTACAGTATCTGTGAGGAGTTGCAGTGTTGTGCCACCAGTGCCTAAGGCCCAATTTTTCAGCCCCTGTTTAACAGGGGCGTGTCATTACAATTTTTGAAGCAATACTTTGCAACAGGGCTCATTGGTGTGCTCCAAGTACAGTATCTGTGAGGAGTTGCAGTGTTGTGCCACCAGTGCCTAAGGCCCAATTTTTCAGCCCCTGTTTAACAGGGGCGTGTCATTACAATTTTTGAAGCAATACTTTGCAACAGGGCTCATTGCTGTGCTCCAAGTACAGTATCTGTGAGGGGTTGCAGTGTTGTGCCACCAGTGCCTAAGGCACAATTTTTCAGCCCCTGTTCAACAGGGGCATGTAATTACAATTCTTGATCTAATAATTCACAGCAGGGCCCATTGCTGCACCCACCAAGAGTAACTGTCAGGGCTTACAGTGTTGTGGCACCAGCACCACCATCAAAGGCCCAATTTTTACTACCACTGTTCAACAATTATATGTAATTAAAATTCCTGATATAATAGTTGACAGCAGGGCGTTCCAGCACCAACCAAGAGTAACTGTGAGTGCTTACAGTGTTGTGCCAACACCAACAACTAAGGGGCCTATTTCTGCAGAGTATATACGGCAGGTCCCTACTTTCAAACATCCAACTTACAAACGACTCCTACTTGCAAACGCAAGAAGACAACAGGAAGTGAGAGGAAATCTACCACTAGGAAGGAAAATTCTCTCCTGTAAGAATAAATATGGGAGAAAGGTGTCTCCTCTGTACTGATGCTTTATCAGCAATCCTTGTTTCAAGAAAAACACCACATTTCAAAAACAGTTGTCATTGGGACGGAAAGTGAGGTGAAATGTTCTGAACAGGGGCACAGACAGCAAAACAAATGTTACAGGGGTGATAACCCTTACCTATGTTTTCCAAAAAGTTTAAAAATAGATTTTTGGTCTGGAGCTACACTTCAACAATGTACCTGTTCAAAATTACAAACAGACTCTACATAAGAACAAACCTACAGTCCCTGTCTTGTATGCACCGCCTGTATAGGGCTGTTCAGAGTACATAGGGCCTTTTTTATTTTATGTGCGGGGTTCCCCTTAATATCCATACAAGACCCAAAGGGGCTGGTAATGGGCTGGGGTAGGGGGGGGGGTCATGGGGTAGCTATGCCATTTTTCTTAAAGAATTTCATCCATATTACCGGGACCAGACATTACATTAAAGCCGCAAGCAGTTTTAAATGGCTTTTTTTTCCTTTAGAAGTGTCATTTTGTGCAGGGACAGTTCTAAACACGGGAAACACGTGGCACTTCACAGGCATACTTTAGACACCCCCCAGGTACGATATTTAAAGGAATATTTGACTTTTTTTTTTTCACTTTATGCATCATTAAAATGACTGCTCCCGAAAAACGACCGTTTTTAAAACTTCTTTTTGCATTGATACATGTCCCCTGGTGCAGAACCCGGGTTCCCAAACCCTTTTTAGGACAATAACATGCATAATAGTTGTTATAATTAGCACTTTAGAATTCGAACGTTCGCATCCATTGTATTTAATAGGGTTCTAATGTTCGTTCGAACTTTCGGTCCGTTCGCGGGTTCTGGTGCGAACCGAACCCGGGGGTGTTCGGCTCATCACTACTAACCACCTGTCCGCTCTTCAACAGGGAATGTTGACACATGTGCCATTTCTTAAACAGGTACTCAGGGTTGCAAGATCTTCTAAAGCAGGCCAGAAGAGTCTGTAGCCTTTTCAGGCAACCATACACAGCCAGTGTTCAGTTGGCTTAAATTCAGAGGGAATTCCACCTGCCCATAAACCACCTGATTTGTGACATGTCCACCAGATGGAACTCAACTTTGGCAATGCTGCAGCAGATGCACACACAGGAGAGGGCCGTCAACAAGTACCAGTATGAGTATGGCACAACGACAGACTCAGGGCAGCTTGGCTTTTTTCCTCCACACCAATGGCTGCTGATAAAGGATGCATGCACTGTTCTGTCACCATTTGAGGAGGCTACAAGAATGGTGAGCCTTGACAATGCAAGCATCAGTGACACAATCCCTTGTGTATTCCTGCTAGAGCAAACTCTGCATGGCATTATGGACAGGGCACTCCAGGCAGAGCAGCAGGAGAAAGAGGAGGGCTTCCTTTCCTCTTAAGGCCTGCTTTTTGCAGACACCATTCTTGCCATGCCACAGAAAACACAAGAGGAGAGGGAGGAGAAGGAGGAGGATTCTGGCAGTTTTGGAGGCATTAAAGCAGAGGTAGACAATACATCTAACCTTAAGAGATGGTTTTCCATCCCCAGAACCCTTGGGAGAAGTATATGGCTGGGAGGAGGCAGTTCCAGTTACTGTAAACCTCAGTAACCCCAAGGACTCTGCTTCTCATGCCTCCGCAAACTTGCAGTGGATGGGCTCCCTTATGCTTCAAAGCCTGCAAAAAGACCTGAGAAGTTGTGGCATCAAGGAGAAGGAACATTATTGGTTGGCAACCCTCCTTGACCACCGTTACAAGGAGAAAGTCTCGGAACTAATTCCGTTCCCACAGAGGGAGCAGAGGATGAAATATCTTTTATGTAACGCCTTTCCAAACTCTGCTAGGTTACAGTCTCATGGAAAACCTAGTTTTGATGCTTCTGTTGGTCAAAGGAGTAGCTGTGGAGAAGGGGGCTGCCTCAGTGACACCTTTCAATTTTTTTTAGTCCTCATCCCATCAGCAGTGTCTGCATAAAATGGTGGGAGATTATCTAGGGGATGAAAACAGACATAGAGAGCTTTCCATTAGAGGATCCACTGGGTTACTGGTTCATGAGAATAGACCACTGGCCAGAACTTTCCCAGTATGCAATTAAGGTGCTGGGCGGCCCTGCCTCCAGCGTGCTTTCTGAATGGCATTCAGTGCTGCCAGAGATTTTGTGACAGATAAAAAATCGTGTCTGTCCACAGACTCTGTTGACCGGTGGCTGACTTTTATCAAAATTAGTTATTCCTGGATTAGCAGCAGCTATCAAGCCCCTGATGCCGATGTCGCCGATTAAGTGTTTTTGGGATGTGGAATCTTTGCCTAGGCTGCCTAGCTTTGTGAGTATTGATTTTATCGGGAATAAATGTTTTGGTATGGGTTTCATGGGCTCAATTACCACCCAAGGACCCACCCAAGGACCCATTTTTCTGCACCTTTTTGACAGGTGCATACCATTACAATTTTTTACATCAAGGTCAATTCTTGCTTTAATCAAGAGTACCTCCAGAAGGTTAGGGGGTGAAGGTACCACCAACACCCAAAGCCCAATATTTCCTCCACTGTTTGACCGGGCATATAATTTAAATTATTTACAGCAATGCCAATTCTTTCTTTCATCAAGAGTATCTCTATAAAGTGATGGTGTAAAGGCACCACCAACACCCAAAGCCAAATTTTTCTGAATTTGAAAAGCCCGCGCTGCAATCTCCGTGACCGTGCCCGCAGGTCCCGCGGACTCGATGTCCGCTGCTGTCCCGTGATCATGTCACGGAGCTGCAGAACAGGGGGATGCCTGTGTAAACAAGGCATTTCCCCATTCTGCCTTGTGACAGGACAGTGATCTACTGCTCCCTGTGATTGGGAGCAGTGATCAGTGTCATGTCACTGGTAGTCCAGCCCCCCCACAGTTAGAATCACTCCCTAGAACACACTTAACCCCTTCCTCGCCCCCTAGTGGTTAACCTCTTCTCTGCCAGTGTAATTTACACAGTAATCAGTGCATTTTTATAGCATTGATCGCTGTATACATGACAATGGTCCCAAAATAGCACCAAAAGTGTCCGATGTGTCCACGGCAATGTCGAAGTCACGATAAAAATCGCAGATCGCCGCCATTACTAGTAAAAAAAAATATTAATAAAAATGCCATAAAACTATCCCCTATTTTGTAGACGCTATAACTTTTGCGCAAACCAATCAATATACGCTTATTGTTTTTTTTTTTTTACCAAAAATATGTAGAAGAATACGTATTGGCCTAAACTGAGAAAGAAATTTGTTTTTTATATATTTTTTAGGGATATTTATTATAGCAAAAAGTAAAAAATATTGCTTATTTTTCAAAATTGTCGCTCTTTTTTTGTCTATAGCGCAAAAAAAAAACGCAAAGGTGATCAAATACCACCAAAAGAAATCTCTATTTGTGGGAAAAAAAGTATGTCAATTTTGTTTAGGTACCACGTCGCATGACCACGCAATTGTCAGTTAAAACTACGCAGCGCTGAATCGCAAAAAGTGCTCTGGTCAGGAAGGGGGTAAATTCTTCCGGGGCTGAAGTGGTTAATATGCTCTTAAAGCGAACCCATCTCTCCTCTTTGTTCTTTGTTCCTAAGATTTTATCCCAATTTATATCTTCTAGCAAGGTTCGTAGTTCAGGGAAGTTGGCTCTTTTGAAATTCAGTGTCTTTGTATTCCCCTTATGTTTTCTATTTGTGTGATTTATACTGAAGCCAATTGACCTGTAATTGATATTTCCACATCCGTGATCAGGTCTGTATTGTTGGTAATCAGTAGATCCAGTAACGCCTTATTTCTAGTTGGGGAGTCTACCATGTGACCCATGGAATTGTCCTGCAAGACATTTAGGAATTGGCAAGCCTTAGACGAACGCGTGGTTCCCTCCGCCCAGTCTATGTCTAGATAATTAAAATCCCCCATTATGATGATACTTCCCATCCTTGCTGCCCATACGTGAACCGTTCCTAGTGACGGGATACAGGCATGAAAAATGTAAGCAAGCTTATTTATGTTTTATCCTCATTTTAAAATAAAAATAGAATTACGCTATTGGTGCTTCCTTGTTTTTCTCATCCCATATGTCAAACTGTGGTGGAGAGGAGAACACAGTCTGGAATTTTCCTAATTCAACACCAGGTTGCAAGATTGCACACTCAAGCGCATTTAGACCTTCTTTTTAGTTAAAGAGGTCATGGCTATCTGGTGAGCAGGTCTTATTACTTGAGCACATTGGGTGTGATTTGGACATCTTATTAAGCGGTGGAGGAATCTATACTTTTTGTCTGAATATATTACGAGTTTTATGGTCATGGCACTGAAGATTATGGACTATTTGATTTTAAAAAAGAATCACTGTTAATTATATTTTACAAGTTTATGGTTATTGGACTGAAGTTTATAATATATTGTATTTTAGATATTTTTATACTGTCTAATCATATTTTGGCATACACACGTCTACAATTTTAGCGCCCCTTATCTACATTACATAGTTTGTCCATTGTATACAGGTGTCACGTGCTTAACACTGGAATTCCATATCGAAAAACCACAATAGCATTTATTTTTTCCAAGTTGTACTTTGTACCTTTTCCTTACTCTCTCGCCTAACCCTACTAAAGTCTTGTAGTTTTTATCTATTACTAACTGCTATAGAACAATAAGTTAGATAATAAGAGAGAGATAATGACTTGTAAAGGACACGTTCTCCTGTTGTAAAACAAATAGAAACTTTTTTAAACACAAAAAAGACTTAAAAAGCAGAAACAGTTTACATTTATGAACAGAAAATTGTGCTCTTCACAGATCGGAGAGAGACCGACGTCTGCTGAATCTCATCCACTCTCCAGGAATGGGGGCACTCACTGTACTCATCCTGATCGCCACAGGTAAGTAGTTCACCTTAAAGTGAATAAAGACAACCAGGCCGCAATGAGCTGCTCAATATCATATCTGAGAACTCTCTGCCTAATCTTGCTACACCGACTTCAAGATTCTGGAGATCATTGTAACTAAGGGTTGATTTTAGCCAATTTGGTTTTGCTACTAAATTTCGGATTTCACCCTCAGCAAGTTTTTGTTGTAAGTCAATTTTGCTCATTGAACTACTTAGACAAAATCTACTAGAAATAGGTCAAACAGATGTGTATTTAGAACAGATAGATGTCTGTTTAGAGCAAACAGAGGTCTATTTAACCTCTAACCCAGTAACCAAGTCTTCAGGCTGATCACATGACATGCAGGGTCCCCTTTTCCTTCAGATCTACACCTTGGTGGGTCGTTTCTAATGACACAGACATAATGAGGACGGAGTCACTCTCTGCATTGTTGCATCGTGAATGAAGGTTGCTATGGTCTCAGTCCTCCAGATAGAATAACGCTGGGTGTCAATTAATCTTATAAACTTAGAATGTGTTGCGCTCTGAAGAAATTACTGCTGGGGGGGGGGCAGCACCAGAGAAGTGGTGTGTATTGCAGCCTGAGCTCCTTTTTGCATTCTAAACACTGCCTGGTGGACATTAAAAAATAAATACAAATATGTTGGGCTTGATGTTGAAAGTACAAGGATGAAATCTGTGTCATCAAAATCTTCTATGCCAGAATGGATCATGGATTTGTATCACTTAAAAGCTAACATACAAATGAATATAGTTACATTTTTAGTGTGTATTTTTTATGTATATATGTTTATGTATTTACAGTGTGTATATCATTATTTTATTGTAGAAGATAAATTAATTCAAATTTAAGTTTTTGTTTTTTCTTTTTGCTTGTGACAGCCGGCAATGCTTTTGGTGCTGCAGATTATTCAGTGTGCGGTTCCCCATTGGTGTCCGATCGGATAGTTGGCGGTACAGATTCATTGGATGGGGAATGGCCCTGGCAGGTCGCTGTTATAGATTATGTATCAGATGGAGAAACATTATGTGGGGGCTCCCTGATCTCACCAGAGTGGGTTATGACGGCAGCGCATTGCATCCACCAGTGAGTATAACATGTGACCTTTATAAACCAATTCTTCTATCAGGCACCAATCATTCTGCTTTTGGAATTTTTTTTCTAAAAATCCTGGTTTGTATTATTCAAGTGGTGAACTATGAGTTCAGGGTATTGTATAGTCTACACGTGATGTACATCTATCTATCTATCTATCTATCTATCTATCTATCTATCTATCTATCTATCTATCTATCTATCTATCTATCTATCTATCTGTCTATCATAAGGAAGTCATGTACATGTGAATAGATTCAGTGTACATATTTTATACTTTTTTAATTTACTTTAAAACTGCCAAGTGTGCATCATTGATCCTCATTGATTGGTTTACATCACAAAAGAGTCCCTGTGTGCCCCTCATTCAGCTATTGAGTTCCTTAGCTTACTCACTATAGATAGATAGATAGATAGATGTACCGTATTTATCGGCGTATAACACGCGCCGGCGTATAACACGCACCCCAAGTTTAGGAGGGAATTTTAGGGAAAAAAACTTTTAGGAGGGAAGTTTAAGGAAAAAAAACTTGCATTTAAACTTACATTTAAATGCAGCCTTACCAGTGTCCATTGCAGCCTTGCCAGTGCAGCCTTTCCAGCAGTGTCCATTGCAGCCTTGCCCCAGTGTCCAGTGCAGTCTTGCCAGCAGTGTCCATTGCAGCCTTGTCAGTGCAGCCTTGCCAGCAGTGTCCATTGCAGCCTTGCCCCAGTGTCCAGTGCAGTCTTGCCAGCAGTGTCCATTGCAGCCTTGTCAGTGCAGCCTTGCCAGCAGTGTCCATTGCAGCCTTGCCCCAGTGTCCAGTGCAGTCTTGCCAGCAGTGTCCATTGCAACCTTGTCAGTGCAGCCTTGCCAGCAGTGTCCATTGCAGCCTTGCCAGCAGTGTCCATTGCAGCCTTGCCAGCAGTGTCCATTGCAGCCTTGCCAGCAGTGTCTGGAGCGGGACGACGACGCCGCCGAGAACGCAGGGATACACATAGCCGAGTGTACTCGGCTCTAGTCGGCTCTTCTCGGCTCCGCTCACAGTCACGCCGAGTCCCGCCCTATGATGGACATAACACAGGTCCAATGGCGGGACTGGGCGTGACTGTGAGCGGAGCCGAGAAAAGCCGAGTACACTCGGCTATGTGACTCGATCGCTGCGCTCCACTCAGTCAGCGGAGATTCGACGGAGGATAGGTGAGTATCGGCGTATAACACGCACCCACGATTTTCCCCTGATTTTAAGGGGAAAAAAGTGCGTGTTATACGCCGATAAATACGGTATATCACGTGTAGACTATACAATACCCTGAACTCATAGTTCACCACTTGAATAATACAAACCTGGAGCACACATGGGGCATCTTGAAGGGTGCTTTGAATTTTTTTCTGCCTAGAATTAAGCAGGGTCCAAGTCTATAGGACAGCAGGACGGGGGTCCTAGGGGCAGTATAAATTGGGCCACGGTCACAACACTGCCTAGATTTGAAGTCTCTGATGTGCTGGACCTTCAGCCTGAGCCATGGGATCATTTATTGCAGTGTGAAAATGCAGAAAAACACAGTGCCTCTGCTAAGGAGCAGGACTCCCGAACAGGGGAAATGTTCTAACCCAAACTGCGAACCCCATTGAAGTCTATGGGAGCCGAACAGGAAAAAAACAAAAGTGCTAATTTTGAAGGCTTATATGCAAGTAATTGTCCATAAAAGGGTGATGGGTGTCTGTGTACTGCCCTGGGGGACATGTATCAATATTTTTTTTTTAAAACAGTAGTTTTTTCTAATGACTCATGGTCACAAAAAATTAGTCAAATCCCATATAAAATAACTTGTGCGACACCCGGCTATTGAAAAAATTAAGAAAAACGGCATAGGGTCGCCCCAGTCCATACCAGGCCCTTTGGGTCTGGTATGGATTTTAAGGGGAACCCCACGCCAAAATTTAAAAAAAAAGATGAACCCCCCCAAAATCCATACCAGACCCTTATCCAAGCATGCATCTGGGCAGGTCAGGAAAGGAGAGGGAACGAGCGAGCGCCCCCCCCCCACTCTCCTGAAACATACCAGGCCACAGGCCCTCAACATGGGGAGGTGTACTTCGGGGCAGGGGAGGGCACAATAAGACTGTTGTCCCCATGCTGATGGGGACAAGGGCCTCTTCCCGACAACCCAGGGCTGTGGTGGTTGGAGTCAAAGCCCCCATTAAAAAGGGGGTCCCTAGATCTGACCCCCATGTGAATCCTACCACTACCGATTTACCTAAAAAGTGTCAAAAAGTTCCCTTGGCTGGGCTCTGAGGAAGAAGATATTTATTCGAAACACGTCAGTGGCAGTGGCCCCTAAAATCTCCTCTGTTACCATATGGAGTCTGTTGTCATAGACCAATTGCTGTCATCTGGAGATTATTTGTATCGCAAGTTTCTTCCAAACATTTGTGAGTATTTTTTTAACCTAATTTTTTAATAAAATAATATCCAAGGATAATGCAAAAGGGTGGTGCGCCCCTTTTTTCTTTCTTCTCTTTTGAGTGTTAGGATACCCCTATCCCTGAGGGCAGCAAGGCCTGAGGCATTATCCACTATGAACTCTAGTCCACCTGGTAACTCACTTGTGCGCAGGAGTTTGTGTTTTCTGCTATCATTAATGTCTAAACCACTGGCAACAAAAGTGAGTACACCCCTAAGTGAAAATGTCCAAATTGGGACCAAATTGTCAATATTTTATGTGGCCACCATTAATTTCCATTAATTTCCAGCACTGCCTTAACCCTCTTCGGCATGGAGTTCACCAGAGCTTCACAGGTTGCCACTGGAGTCCTCTTCCACTCCTCCATGACGACATCACGGAGCTGGTGGATGTTAGAGACCTTGCGCTCCTCCCCCTTCCATTTGAGGATGTCCCACAGATGCTCAATAGGGTTTAGGTCTGGAGACATGCTTGGCCAGTCCATCACCTTTACCCTCAGCTTCTTTAGCAAGGCAGTGGTCGTCTTGGAGGTGTGTTTGGGGTCGTTATAATGTTGGAATACTGCCCTGCGGCCCAATCTCTGAAGGAAGGGGATTATGGTCTACTTCAGTATGTCACAGTACATGTTGGCATTCATGATTCCATCAATGAACTGTAGCTCCCCAGTGCCGGCAGCACTCATGCAGGCCCAGACCATGACACTCCCACCACCATGCTTAACTGTAGGCAAGACACACTTGTCTTTGTACTCCTCACCTGGTTGCCACCACACACGCCTGACACCATCTGACACCAAATAAGTTTATCTTGTTCACATCAGACCATAGGACATGGTTCCAGTAATCCACGTTCTTAGTCTGCTTGTCTTCAGCAAACTGTTTGCAGGCTTTCTTGTGTATCATCTTTAGAAGAGGCTTCCTTCTGGGATGACAGCCATGCAGACCAATTTGATGCAGTGTGCGTCGTATGGTCTGAGCACTGATAGGCTGACCCCCCACCCTTTCAACCTCTGCAGCAATGCTGGCAGCACTTATACATCTATTTCTCAAAGACAACCTCTGGATATGACGCTGAGCATGTGCACTCAACTTCTTTGGCCAATCCATGGCGAGGCCTGTTCTGAGTGGAAGCTGTCCTCTTAAACCGCTGTATGGTCTTGGCCACGTGCTGCAGCTCAGTTTCAGGGTCTTGGCAGTCTTCTTATAGCCTAGGCCAAGGGTAGACAACCTTGGCCCTCCAGCTGTTTTGAAACTACAAGTCCCATGAGACATTGCAAGACCCTGACAATCACAGCAATGACTCCTAGAGGCAGAGGCATGATGGGATTTGTAGTTTCATCACAGCTGGAGGGCCAAGGTTGTCTACCCCTGGCCTATGCCATCTTTATGTAGAGCAACAATATTTTTTTTTCAGATCCTCAGAGAGTTCTTTGCCATGAGGTGCCATGTTGAACTTCTAGTGACCAGTATGAGAGAGTGAGAGCGATAACACCAAATTTAACACACTTGCTCTCCATTCACACCTGAGACCTTGTAACACTAACGAGTTACATGACACCGGGGAGGGAAAATAGCTAATTGGGTTAAATTTTGACATTTTAAACTCATTTTTGTTGCCAGTGGTTTACACATTAACGGCTGCGTGTTGAGTTATTTAGAGGGGACAGCAAATTTACACTGTTATATACAAGCTGTACACTCACTACTTTACATTGTAGCAAAGTGTCATTTCTTCAGTGTTGTCACATGAAAAGATATTATAAAATATTTACAAAAATGTGAGGGGTGTACTCACTTTTGTGAGATACTGTATGTGATAAATGTCAGAATTGGCTTAGTTTTGTTAACCTTTTAGGTCTCACTTGTTTACTCACAATTGTATTTCCCTACCGTAGCATCAATAGAGATTACTATGACTTAGCATCTCAGTAAGCTCTGATGAACCAGCCAAAGTTCATACCATTGGGCTTCTGTACATACAGTCCATTCATAGAGAACACATTATGAACAAGTTGTATTTCATTCATTAGATTCTGTATTTCATTGATAGTAATGATATTGCATTGCCTTCTGCAGCAGATAGATCCTCATTTATAGATGTTATGTTATGTTTTTTTTTTTTTTTTTTACAGTCCTATCCAGCTATCGAATTATAACGTATATTTGGGCATGTATGAGTTGGGTGTGATTGACTCTCATACAGTGATTGCCAATGTAAGCTATATCATCACTAATAGCAGATTTGTAAGTGATGGAGATCCTGGGGACATCGCCCTGATACGGCTGACCACTCCTGTCAACTATACTCAGTACATCATGCCAATCTGTCTGCCATCTTCCAACACCACCTTCCCCTGTGGTACGGAGTGCTGGGTGACAGGCTGGGGTACAAGATCTTTGAAAGGTGAGTCCATGAAATGATAAGCAAAAGTGATTTCACTCATTGTCAATACTACAATTAATTAATTAGGGAATTGCAGTTTAACTTCGGTTAGATTGGCAGGGGGTTTGTTGAATCCTTTTTGAAATGTGTATCCCTCTAAAAGTGCCAGCAGTCTTTTGTCAGTGTGTGTTAGAAAGACCTGGAGGAGATAGGGAGACCGCGTAGGGATAGTTGCTGCTACTTGTGTTCACTATATGGTGTTATGCTACATTGCTGTGAATTACAGTGTGTTGGGCTACATATTATTGTGTACCCCTTTCTGCATGGACCCAACAGTCCTTTCTTCTTTTTTTCCCCCCTATAATCTTTTTATTGAGATAATTATAGCAATATACAGGGTAAATGCACATTTGTGGATCCCACAAAAATATTCTGAAAAGGAAAAGAAGGACAATCCTCATACAACTAGCAGAGCCATATCCAAATGCAAAATTAAAGTCCAATGTATGGTCTGACAATAGACCCACAAAAACAAGATATGGACATACAGAGCAAGGGCCACCGAAATACAGTGTGCATGCCCCCAGGAGCCCCTATATATATTAGAATGGTAACTATAAGGCAATCCACATATCTCTGGGTTTGAGATAGCAGGACTGGGGTAGTATCCCAAAGGGTATCCTTCAGGGGAGGTTTCTTGGTGTAAATCCAGAAGGGCGTCTCAAGAAAAGAAAAAGGAAGAGAGAAAGAGGAAAGAGATAAAAAGAACAAGAAAAAAAACAAAAAAAACAAGGGGGGAGCAGGATGGGGTGGGGGGGGGGGTTCTTTGCCACTTTTCCCTCCTACAGTATCATCTCCTCCAAGACAGGATAGTACAAGAGCACCATGATTCGCTGTGCAATGCAAAATGGGAAGCGGGCATGAAGCTTAGATCAGGAAAATTGGATAATCTACAGTGAGTGACTCTTGTATTGCTCAGTTGTTTTAACGTGAGACCAGCAAAGCCATGTAGACATAAACTTGTACAATTGGTCTTGTGAAATATGAATCTCCTCCTCCTCCAGCTCCTCCGTTTCCTCCATTTTGTTGATTCTGGCAAACCATTCCCTGGCCGATGGAACATGTGTGGACCGCCAGTGAACCTGAATGCATATTCTGGCTGCATTAACCATGTGCATAGCAAGGGACTTCTTGTAAGTCTTGCTAGAAAGAGAAGCATGGTGCAACAGGTATTGTTCTGGTGTAAATTCTAAGGTGTGGGTTGTGGCTTGCACAATCGTGTCATGAACCATTTTCCAAAAAGGACGGATCACTTTGCAAGTCCCCGACAGTCCTTTTTGTGTATATCCACTTCAATTGCTGCATAGTTACTGCCCCCCCCCCCTTTTATTTTTAATTTTTTTCACAATATCACATGTCTTTTTTACTTGCAGTTAGTTAAAAAAAAAAGATCTGGAATTAAGTGTTTTTAAAATTGAGGTTTGTGGTTTAGGGAATAATTGTTGGAATTATTCATTTAGATTTCCTCTTTTTGTTTGGAAGAGATATATTTTATTCTAATATAATTTAACTAGAATTTTTTGTTCGAGGACTTCTGTTAAAACCAGAGCTGCCCTTTGTATTTAACACATCACTGCATAATAGTGCAGTAGCGTTTAGTGCACCTACATCAGCACATTGTTAAGTGCGTCAAAGCACCACATCCTTAATCCCCCTATTACCATAGTTTCTAATAAAATTATTTAATACCCTGAATTCATAATGTCAGGGTGGACTAAATGGAGACACAGAGGTTCTGCATGCATAGCTAGTAGAGGGCAAAAAAGTTTCATAATCAGCAAATTAAAAAATCTACTAAAATCATATAATTCACTCTATAAAGTGAGCACCCCATGAACTATTTGGTGTCCAGACTGGACTGCTGGTCTGTACTTACACAGTACTCTCTAATCCTTGTTTTTCAATAAAACCTGCCTGGCCTCTCCCTCTGAAAATGCAGCCTAGTAAAACTGTTTAAAATATGAGTTTCTTCGCTATGTATCTTCATACTGGGGCACTTTTCACTCTTGAATGATGCAAGGGGAGATCTACTCTTAGATGGTGGCAGTAAATCCCTGCATGATTTTTCCCCTTTATCGAGGAGGTGTGAGATATCACCTATGAAACCTCTCCAAGAATGTACTCCTCCTCCTCACTGCCGGCATCCCAACACTCTTCCTCAAACCCCTCCCATTCCTCCTACATCCTCATGGAATACCACATGCAGGTGGTGGGCAAGGATGGCCTTTTGTACAAAACTAATGGTGCTGCAGCCTTGGTACCTGCCATTTTGGTGTAGCACAAGTGACAAAAAAATGCATATAAGCACCTGAATAAAATATTGATGCTATGAAATCTTGAGAAGGATGAGGTGGAAAATAGGTGTCTGTGGTGAGTTGAGTTGAGTTAAGAGGTATTTTAATACAGCGCGGTCTTACCCCGAAAGGTCCCGATGCGCATAGCAGAGTTCCTGGGAAAAGAGGACCCAGGAACCAAAGGCAGCACAGAGCGGCAGAAAGGGTAGAAGAGAGAGGCTACGCAGGAAAGGCTTGCGTGAAAAGCCAAGTCTTAAGTAACCCGCGGAAGACCGGGATAGTAGGGGCCTCCTGGAGCTCGACAGGGAGGCTATTCCATAATACGGCACCCTGGTGGGAGAAGGCCCGACCACCACGCCGGATCTTCTTGGGCACCGAGATGTAGAGGAGATCTCTGCCGGTAGATCTGAGTGATCTGACAAGAGCTTGATTATGAAAACGAGAGCAGAGATAGCTTGGGGCCAGGCCGCTCATAATCTTAAACATGATACATCCTGCCTTAAATAAGGTGCGATAGTGGAGCGGCAGCCAATGCGGAGAGGACAGGGCTGATATGATCCCTCAACGGGACATCCATGAGTAACCTTGCCGCAGCATTTTGAATAAGTTGAAGCTTCTGCACTAACATCTTTGGCAATCCCAGATAAAGAGAGTTGCAATAGTCTAGGCAGCTACCTATCATGGCACAGATGACAGTTTTTCTGTCCGAGATATCCAGGTATTTAAACAGCCCCCTCAGAAGTTTTAGCTGCCAGTGACGTGCACTGACGACCTTTTTTATCTGATGAGCCAGGGTTAAACCTGAACCTAGGACGAATCCCAGATCACGGACCTGGGGGAACACCTCCGGAGCAGGACCAAATGAGGGAGGCCAAGGTGGGATATCTGGGGGGGTGGCCAGATCGCTGAAGATGATCACCTCAGTTTTTCCCTCATTAAGTGATGGTGATGGTGTAAGAGTTGAATAAGGACAAATTAGATGTTAAAAAAACATGGATTGCTATTCATCCTAGATGAGGAAGGGGAGGAGGAAAGATCTGCATAAGAAATCCATATAAATGGCTGGAGGGAAGGCATGCATGTGCCTGGAAAGAATAAAAAGAGCCATTAGGGTTGGGCAAACAGTTTGGTTTGAGCATGCATTTGGGTCGAACATTGGACGTTCGCCCGTTTGATGAACACCCGAATTGTTGCGGCCTTCGACCAGCCAAGCGCCCCACAATGCACTTGCTGTCGTACAGTGCATTGGAAGCCCTGACTGGCTGAAGCAATAAAGGATTTGCCCAATCAGGGCACAGAACACTGTCAGAGCCATGATTGGAAAAAGTAATGATGACTGTGCCCAACCATGGCTCATTGCTCATAGACCCCCCCCCCCCCTCCTTTAAAAGGTTCCTTCCCACTGCAGCCATTTGCAGTGTGATATTGGAGTGGAGAGAGATAGAACAGGGCTCTGTTCATTGCTACTAGCAAGTTAGTGTTCTATAGTGTGCTATTGTGATTCTATTGTGAGTTTAGAGTGTGAGTTTAGTGTGAATATAGTGATAGTGCAGTGTGAGAGTAATGCAACCATTCATTTTTACTTTAGTGTCAGTTTGGTGTTTCAGGGCAGGTTTACTGCATTAAAATGAGGTGCATTCCTGCATGTTTACTGCAGTATATTGACGTGCGTTAGTGCATGTTTACTGCAGTATATTGAGGTGTGTTAGTGCACATTTGCTGCAGTACATTGACATGCATTATTGCATGTTTACTACAGTATATTGACATGCATTAGTGCACGTTTACTGCAGTATATTGAGATGCATTAGTGCACATTTACTGTAGTATATTGATGTGTGTTAGTGCACGTTTACTGCAGTATATTAAACTGCGTTAGTGCACTTTTATGAAAGTATATTGAAGTGCATCAGTGCAGTTTTACTGTAGTATATTGTAGTGTGTCAGTGGAGTGTGTCTGTGTAGTGAGTACTCAAGTTAAAGTGCACCAAACATCACTTTCCATTGATTAAAGTGCATCCAAGTACACATTTTCACTTCTCTGCTACATTTTTCGATAGTAAGCCCCCCATCATGTCTGGGAGGCCAACAAGGAGAGGCAAAGGTTCCCATGGCATTGTAAGGGGGCCAGCAGTGTATGTGTCCACAGGCCAAGCTGGGCGTGGTCAGTCCTCAGGCAGGGCGCCATTTCCTCTCTTTAGTAATGTTGCCCGTGCTATCCAGCATGCAGAGGAGGTGGTGGACTGGCTAAACCATCCTCATCCTCTGTCACCCAACTCTTCCAGACTGGCTCTGCATGTTTACCCAACATAGAAAAACTTGGAGAAGGGTGGGCAGTTGCTTCTGCCTGGCCATCCCCATGCCATATAATGCCCTAACTCCTCATCATGCTGCCTGCCCTACCCCTAAGCAATGGGCAGCCTTTTTTTTCTTTCTTTTTCTTACATTACTCCTCCTTAATGCCAGAACCTCAATGCCCATGTGGTACTATAATGGTTCACACTACTTCATCGCACAATGCTTAAAGTGAAAATGTCCTTTTAATACGATGCCTGGGGGTGTCAAATATTTTACATAATGCTCCACAATCACACCTTAGATGCTGGCTCCATTCATCTCCACCAAAGCAATAATTGTACCAGCAACCAGAATCCTGTACACTGAGATGCAAAATAATATCCCTTCTTTATTAACCACTTCAGCTCTGGAAGGTTTTACCCCTTACCTGACCAGGTCATTTTTTGCGATACTGCACTGCATTGCTTTAACTGACACTGCACCCAAATAAAATTGATGTCCCCCCCCCCCCCACAAATAGAGATATCTTTTGGTGGTATTTGATCACCTCTGCAGAATTTATTTTTTGAAATATAAGCAAAAAAAAAAACAGACAATTTCGAAAAAAAACAAACATATTTTTTTCTTTCTGCAATAAAACATATCCAATATAAAAAATTTAAAAAATTGAATTTCAATTTAGGCCAATATATATTCTGCTACATATTCTTGGTAAAAAAACTCCCAATCAGCGTATATTGATTGGTTTGCACAAAAGTTATAAGGCGTACAAAATAGGGGATAGATTTATGGACTTGTTATTTTTTTATTGTTTTTAACTAGTAATGGCAGCGATCAGCGATTTTTAGCGGGACTGTGACATTTTGGTGGACAAATTTGACACTAAGTGACACTTTTTGGGGACCAGAGACACCAATACAGTGATCAGTGCTAAAAAAAAAATGCACTGTCAGGGAAGGGGTTAACATCAGGGGCGATCAGAGGATTAACTGTGTACACTGGGAGTGCTTTAACTGTGTGGGGGTTGGCTTAACTGAAGAAAGACAGAGATCAGTGTTCCTACTTAGCAGGAGCACAAGATCTCGGTCTTTCTTACTAGCAGAACGGCAATCTGCCTTGTTTACATAGGCAGACTGCCGTTCTGACTCTCTCCGAAAGACCACCGGACCTGCTTATTGTCTCCCGAATGCTGGGCTCCAGTGGCACATGCACACGCTCCAGAGCTGAAGAAAGAAATTATGTACAAGTACGTGACTTTGCGTTTAAGGGCCGCCCTGGCGCTTTATATGTACGTGGGACGGTCCTTAAACGGTTAAAATAGCCGACAGAAACCAGTTCTATTCCAACATATTTTGTGCTAGGCACAATACTTTTGCAAAGGATGACAAAGCCATTACCCATACAATTTGCCTTTGTTCAGGAGCTTCCTGTAATAAAGACCGGTCACTGCTGCTCTTTCTCCTTGTGCAGGGTGACTGGTCCTGTCTTACCCCCTCCTATAGTTTTCTGCAGGAAGCCTGAAGTGGGTGGAGCATGCAGGGTCCCTCCCACAGCTCTGCACAGGCTATGTATGTCACAGTGATGATGTCACTTCTACTTTTTCAAGATAATATCTGGGTTTGCAAAGCAAAGACATTTGGTACACAAAGTAGATTGCTATTCTTTGTGGCAACTGAGGAATATATTTAGTTTAATGTTTTTGTGCCCAGAATGCAGCTCTAAAGGTGATCTATCTATGTATAGCTTTGCTATAGCTATGACCTTGTAATAATTTTCTTGTCTGTTTCATCACCAGGGGATGTCGTTCAATATGGGGTCCTCCAGGAGGTCATGGTTCCCCTAATAGATCAAAATACATGTCAAAAATTGTATAACAATGCGGGAGATGACTTCACTATACAGTATGATGAAATCTGTGCCGGCTACAAGACTGGGCAAAAGGATGTCTGCCAGGTTAGTGGCACCAAGAACATTCTAGCATGGCTTGCCTTTAGGTCTGGATCTCTTCATAGAAAGCAGAAGCAATGCATAACAAAATGTTATTTTTTACCTGGAATGGATTGGGTAGTTTGAGATGTTCTAATTACTGTCTTTGTCCTGGGTGGGGACCTTTCTCCTCACTTCCTGCCCTGTATTGTTTTTTGTTTTTTTTGTAACTGTATTGTCTCCCTTTATTTTTTAAGTGCTACACAAACTCTCACAGGAAAGGTCCTATGCTGCATCTGTCCCTGCGGCTTCTAAGACTGAGAACTGAGCAATCAAAGCCAGCTGATCACTCAGTGAGATATTGGGGGTCTATAAACAAACAATCAAACAAACAAACAAACAAACAATTGTAAACAATAAATGCAGACTTCCTGAAGCCTTTTTACTATTCTATATTCCAGAGGGAATGAGCAGGCAGATCACATGTTTTGAAGGACACATTTTAAAGTAATGTTAAAGGCTCGTTTTTTTTTTTTTGTTTTAAAACAACAAACATGTTATATTTACCTGCACTGTGTAATGGTTTCTGCACAGAGAAGCCAAAATCCTCCTCTTCTCTGTTCCCCTGCTGGTGATCCTGGCTCCAAGCTGCTTGTTATGAGGGTACTCATGCTTACTTGCTCCCAAGCCCAACTCTGTATGCCCATTAGACACACAAAACAGGACTCAGCTCTCTCCCCTGCTACCTCCTCACTGGCTCTGATTGATAGCAGTGGAAGCCAATGGCTGCTGCTGCTGTATCTGAGCCAATGAGGAGCAAGAAACCCAAGAGACTCTTGGCTCTTGTGCACATCGCTGGATTGAGATTGGGCTCAGATATGACTTTAGGGGTGGCTGGGGAAAAACTGCATGCAGAAGGTTTTTTACCTTACTGTATACATTGTAGTAATGTAAAAAACCTTCTGCCTTTACAACCACTTTAAGCCTTTATCATATAGGCTGCACATTTTAGAAGAAGAGAGATACATCAAATTACTGTACGTCTTGAAATCTATAATGTTTCTCTTCTTTGGAAGACTAAAAATGGAAAAAAAATATGAGACTTTTATGGCACAAATATTAAGCCTCAATGGACAGCTTGCAATTTACATGCAATGGAACAGACATTTAGCGTCTTTTTGGGGTTTGGGTTTTTAGATACCGAAGATGAAAATAACAAACAGGTCTGCACAACAGCTAAAAAGCCTATTTAAACAGGTGGCAATTTTTGAGAGCTTGAACAGGAATTTAGCATCTGAAAAAAATGGTGTCTTTTTTGGACATGGATAATGGAAATAGCATACAGGTTTGCACCACAGCAAGAGAGCCTGTTTAAGCAGGCTGCAAATTCTGAGTGATTAGGCAGACATTTGGCATCAGGAAACAAACAATTAACTCAGGATGTAAAAATTGTACAGCTTAGCAACACAACTAACAAATCAGTGTATACAGTTTGCAATTTTTGAGGTATAGAGCAGAAAGGCATTTTACACCAGGAAATAGTACATTAGTGCCTTTATTTTGGACACTGAAGATGGAAATGTTTTTTTTTTTTTTTCATAGAGTGAGGAAGGACACATTTCATAGATTTAATGCACACTTGTTTAAACTTTTTCAGAAGATTGAGAGAACAAATAGATTGCACCTTGCAATTGATTACTTTTTTCTAACGCAGCAGATGAAAAAATGAAAGTACTTGGCAGTATAGTATTTATACCCTTTTTGAGGAGGCCACTATCTCTGAAAGACAGAGCATGCATATTTAACTTTAACCACTTTCTGGCTGCATTAGCTACAGCACAGGCTTCCAGTGGGCTGATCACAGAACAGGGTAAAGGGCCAATCACAGCGGGCCCTTTGTCACGTGATCAGCTGTCAGCCAATGACAGCTGATCTCGGCAGTAAACAAGCCGGTTATCTGCTTTTTTGTTCCTCACAATCAGAGGAGAGAAGCATAAAGCCGGTAACCGGCTTTTGTTATAGGGACATTGGTCC
Source organism: Rana muscosa (assembly GCA_029206835.1). Taxonomy (NCBI): domain Eukaryota; kingdom Metazoa; phylum Chordata; class Amphibia; order Anura; family Ranidae; genus Rana; species Rana muscosa. Next base: position 179,653,089 of record CM055127.1, read on the forward strand.
CTGCCTCGGTGCCCACCAGTGCAGCTAATCAGTGCCTATCAATGCCCACCAGTGCCACCTATCAGTGCCCACAAGTGCCACCTATCAGTGCCCACCAGTGCCACCTATTAGTGTCTATCAGTGCTGCCAATCAGTGCCCACCAGTGCCATCTATCAGTGTCCATCAGTGCTGCCAATCAGTGCCTCACCATCAATGTCACCTGTCAGTGCTGCCTATTAGTGCTGCCTACCAGTGCCCATCAGTGCCACCTATTAGTGCCCTTTAGTGCCACCTATCAGAGCCCATTAGTGCCACCTATCAGTGCCCATCAGCATCACCTATAAGTGCAGCTTCATCAGTGCCCACCAGTGCTGCCTCATCAGTTCCCACCAGTGCCACCTCTGTGTCCATCAGTGCCCATAAGTGCAGCTTCATCACTAGCTTATATTGCAGCTTCATCACTAGCTTCATCCCCAAAGGGCCTGGTAATGGACTGGTGGGGGGACCCATGCCGTTTTTTTCAATTACTTTTATATGTATTGCCGGGACCCGAAAATTTATTATAGCCGCAAGTAGTTTTAAATTACTTTTTTTCCTTTCGAAATTACATTTTGTGCAGGACTAAACACGGGAAACATGCGCGACTTTACAGGCATACTATAGACACCCCCAGGTACAAAATCAGTGCTCCCGAAAAAACTGCAGTTTTTAAAACTTTATTTTGCATTGATACATGTCCCCTGGGGCAGCACCCAGGTCCTCAAACACTTTTTATGACAATAACTTGCATATTAACCTTTAAAATTATCACTTTTGATTTTTTATGTTCGTGTCCCATAGACTTTAACGTTGGTCGTGTGTTCGACCAAATTTTTTGCCTGTTCGCATGTTCTGCTGCAAACCGAACCGGGGGGTGTTCGGCTCATCCCTATTCATCACTGCCCATCAGTGGCACCTATCAGTGCTACCTCATCAGTGCCTATCAGTGCCCATCGGTGCAGCCTCATCAGCGTACATCAGTGAAGGAGAAAACATTTCTATCTTTATTTGTTTCTTTAGCAAAAAATATGTTCTAACAAGAGATTAGACCATTGTGATATGCATGTACATTGTATTATGTCTGGAGTGATTGGGAGTTTTTTTTGCAGTAAGGGCCCTTTCACACGGGCTGTCCGATAAGGTCCATCTGTCAGTTTTTCAGGCGGACCTGATCCGACCTGGGCAGGGAAGACATAATTTCTGATGAAGCGAGTAGGTCGGAACTATGTATGGTGACATCTTCACACAGCTGGAAGTGTCAATGAAAGTGAAATTTGGCCATTTTTGCATGTGTTTACAATGCTATTAAATTCTTTTATATGTAAGTGCAGTGATTTTATTTAAATTAATATTACATTGGGTTTTACATTATGTGGAGCACATGGTCTCCTTCTTTCTCGCATATGGCTCTGATGTGATGTCGGACTGATGAATAAGTCTGCTATGGTGTTCTTGATGGTGTATACGGTGTTTCCCCTGAAAATAAGCCTGGGTCTTATATTAATTTTGGCAACCAAAAACACACTAGGGCTTATTTTCGGGGGATGTCTTATTTATTCACGGTATGTACAATGATCTTAAAGTGGTTGTCACCCTAAAATAAATAAATCCTGTTTCTTTAAAGCATGATAGATTGCATAGTGCTTGTGCTGTGTCATTTATCCATCTCCTGTGTCCCCTGTCTTCTCCCCCTCCCCGTCAGGTCAGGAGTCAGTAATTTGACATAAAAACATCTTAAAATCCTTATAGAATTATGTATGTGTTGCGCCAGCATGGAGTGCAGCGTGTCTCCCTTTGTAATTGTTTTATAGGAAATACCTTTGTTACAGCTCCCCTGGGTAACACATGATCTGCCTGAGCTCTTCTTCTCCACTCCGAGATCCCTGCTGACATCAGCCCGGTCCGTGCACTGAAGAGGGAGGGGCCGCAGACGTCAGCCAGGAGGAGAGGAGAAGAGGGAAGAGTTGATATCCCCGCTGACGTCAGCCCGCTCCATGCACTGAAGAGGGAGGGGCTGCAGACGTCAGCCAGGAGGAGAGGAGAAGACCTCTGGCGAGTCTGTAAATAAAGTATTTTTCACAATGCAGTTACAAAGGGAGACACGCACACCTTATAGTGGTGTAATCGTTCTGCAAGGTGGATACATTTTTATAAACTTTACTAGGGCTTATTTTCGGGGCAAGGGCTTATATTGCAGCCCTCCCCGAAAATCCTGCTAGGTCTTATTATTGGGGTAGGTCTTATTTTCAGGGAAACACAGTACTTCATGGATGCCTGAGCCCTGCCTATGAATGGTGATTGCAACATCAAGCAATACATGATGTAACGGAAGCCCTACACTCCGCTTGAGCGCTTCCATCAGTACACTACTTCCTCCAATCTGGATCCTCAGATATAAAATATTACAGCCATATAGTGTAACCAAGAACCAGACGAGACTAGCTTAGTTACGAACTGAACATAGAACAGTTTATTGAAACATATGTAACAACAGATATCCACTCAGGGACAATGCCCCCGCCCTTGGATTCGGGGCGGGGTAAACTGTTCAATCAGCAATAAGGAACACAGAGGTATTCAACATTTGAACAATAGACCACCTTATCAGCAGGGAGGGCTGTTGGAGGAATTCCCCCCTCCCCACTCTACCCTGCCCCCGATTTACATGCTAGGTACACTACACAAATACAAATATCCATCCCATAATACATTTCTCACAAGGCAGACACAAACAATAGAACAATGGACACAGCCACACCCCAAACGAACCAGCAAACAATCCACAACTGTATGAGACAATATATATATATATATATATATATATATATATATATATATATATATATACACATTCCAGTGTGGTTGTACAGTGAGTCCAATTACTACAATTCAGACTGGGGTTCTCGGTCTCCCTGTGCCCCGAATTGACACAGGGTGACTTACACATAGGAGGGGCCCAATAGCTGGACCAGGAGCTTCCAGTGCTCTCCAAGGTAAGCTGGGTTCCACAAGCCCCCCCGCCAAAAGTGACTCCCGTCACACATGATTTCTCTATAACTTGAGAGTCATAATTGTCTGTGCAAGGTGGTGGAGTCACTTGGAGGTGGATTCACAGTGACTAAATTTTGAACATTCATATGCACATTTGGCTTTTGGGTATATTCACAGGTGTGGACATTCATTGTTTTATTTTTATTTAATTTTTTTCTGCTATTTATCAGTATCTTGAAGACCCCAAATACCAGTCCCTACCTGTGTAAATAAGTATGGTGTACACAGGGGTCACAAAAAAAAGGATTAAAATCTAAAAATCAATATGATGTCCCAGCACATTCGACCAATCTTGACAGTATCACTAGCCAAATGATATCTCCGGAGCTCTTATTATCTATATCAGGGAAGAGGTGGGGACAATGGTGACCTCAATGTCCAAATATGTAACTATGTATAGAATCAATAAGGCGGTTAGCTGTAAATGATCATCATTTTATTATCAGTTGAATGCCAACACATAGGGGGATACAGAATCCATCTTCTTCAGGGCCTGGATCTGAGAGAAGGTGACTACTGTAACTCAGCAAAAGTTCACTTCCAGCCTTGCAGCAGTACAAAAGGCTGATTCTATATTTCAAAGTTTTTTATTTTGAAGTATAGCAGACATATACAAACTAAATATCAGTATAACAGAAGAGGTGTTTTGTGTTACAATACGGGAGTAACTCCAAAGGAGCAAGCAATAACTCAGCTGAGGAAATGCACATTTCAGAGATTCAATTGGTAAATTGCATAACCTTAAAGCTATTTTTGTAGCCCAGTACACTAACCGAAAACATCCTGTAGGTTATGCTGGGCATCTGGGGTCCATAAAGTCAAAACTTACTGTAGAGAGATCAAGGCGATCCAGGGGAGTCCCCTTTGCGCCCGGCAACCCCAATGGGATATAGCTGTGCCGGGTGGGGGTGTCAACCCCGGAACCTAACCCCCATCCCACCACGTGACAGTAGTTGTTAAACTAACATTTGGTTGTTCCTATAAGCAACCGATAATCATAACTTTCAAAAAACCTTCTGACACCCTAAGTATTTGGGAGTCATCGAGAGAGAGTAATAGGATAGAATGGTAAGTATGAAGAAAGGAAGAAGAAAGAGAACGTAATAGGGGTTAAGATTGTCTATCATCAGCGTTTTGAAAAATGTCTCAGTCTGGCTTGGTACTGGGTGAGAGGGAGATGCCTATATGTTGAGCCCAAGGTTCCCATGTGGCTTCAAATTATTTGAGAGTGTTCGATAGTATACTGGATAGCTTTTCTTGGGACATTATCAAGGACATTTTCATTTGGGAAGCCTTAATCAAGATTTTTGGTTGTTTCCATGCCTTAGCCACGGTTAGTTTGGCTCCCACTAATTGAAAGTGGATTAGCCTTCGCGTGTGAGTGGGGATTTTTGGGATCGCAGCATTGAGGAGAGCCACCATCGGGGACCTAGCTACCTGGCTGCCAGCGAGCCTATCGATATCATAGAAGATTTTTCTCCAGAAAGGGCGTATTCTGGGACATTCCCACCAAATGTGGGCAATTGTTCTTGAAAGTTGGCAGCCACTGTAACACAGAGGATCTGCAGAGGTATGCATAGAGGCAAATCTGAAGGGTGTGTAGTACCATCTAGACATCACCTTCAGACTGGCCTCCGTGAGGGTTGTACAAAAGACTGATTCTTGGACTTACAGCAGTAGTTGTTTTTGGGTTTAAGTACATTTTAAAACAAAAGAAAAGGAAAAATATTTTTTAATGGTCCTGACCAAAATTAATAAAGAGAAAATTAAATGCTGTACATTCATCAACTTTGCCAAATCAAACTTGTGTTGATTGCCTATTTTTTCAGTTCCGGAATAATGTAGATTCAGTAGATGCTCAACTCGTTTGTTTAAATACACATGTATGAAAATGGAAGAATTTAATGAAACATTTTTAATTATTCTGAAGAAACAGTTGATAGGTAGACTCTAGTGAATCTAATAGCTGTTGCTGTCTTCCAGGGTGACTCAGGAGGACCACTGGTGTGTAAGGTTCGAGAAGTCTGGTACCAGGTTGGAATCGTAAGCTGGGGAAATGGCTGTGCTGAACCATATTACCCTGGGGTGTACACTTTGGTGACGGACTACCAAAATTGGATCAGCAGCTACCTGAACGCAACCTTCAATGATGTCCAAGATATCCCCCCACCAACACTGGAATGTGGAGGCCATGGAGGAAGCATCCATCACTCACACCTTCACTTTATGGTTATAGCTGTTCTTCTGTCCTTTTATCTATAACCAGTTACTGTCCATCTATACAATCAGTAGACTTGAATAAAAGGTTTAATGTACCACAGCGAGTACATCCAAACTGCCTTCTAAAGTAAAAGGAATGAACACAGGTTAATATTAGTTATCAATGTTATTTTTTACGTGTTTTTGATGGGTATGAATAAAATGGATTGTTTTATTTTTGGAAATTTGCTGATGGTCGGGTATTACTGTTACAAATGATACATTGCATTAATTTCCCAATAAACGTAGCCACAGCCAAAAAATTACACTGTGTCTATGCTTGACTTCAATTGTGGATATAAGTAACTTGGTGTTTTACACTCCAAGGATATACTTGTGTCCTTTTCCCTTCAAATGATGAGCCTTTTAACCACTTGAGTCTGGGACAACTTTTTAATGTTTCACACATGTAATGCCCTGTACACACGGTCGAACTTTTGCACGGCCAAAATCACATTGGAATTCTGACGGAATTCCATTGGAGTAAAAGAGAACATGTTCTCTATCTAAACTTTGACGGAATTCCTCGGAATTTCCGATGGAAAAAGTCCGATAGGGCATACACATGGTCGGAATGTCCGATGGAAAAAGTCCATCTGACTTTTTCCATCGGAAAATTCCAATCATGTGTACAAGGCATAAGAATCTGACTTTTTTTTAGAAAATGACTTAGAACAGGCTTGTTTGTAAAATATAAATGATGAGGTTGTGTTAAATAAATAGATACCAAACATGTCAAGACTCAAAAATGTGTGTCTGTGAAAATGGCGGCAAACTATGGTGCCTAAAATTTTTCATAGGTGACAAGTTAAAATTCTTTACAGGTTATCATTTTATAGTTAACCATGAATTATGGCCTTAGAATTATTGCTTTTGCTCTGATGTTCGTGATGACCCCTCACATGTGTGGTAAAATAACTGACACTAATACTGACCCTGACAGATGGGTGACCTGTCCCTACACTACCCACATGCGAATATGTGCCAAACCCAAGGGCCAGACTCTGAAATAGCTCTGATGTTTATGACGAGCCCTCAGATGTGGTAAAATAACTGTTTGTAATTACGTGCAGGACCTACATGCACTTTTGCACTTGTGTGTATATTGAAATAGATTATTATTATTTTTTTTAAAGGAGAAGCCTTGGAGCCAGGGCCTTAAATAGACTCTGCCTGACCCAATATGGCTGCCCGAGTCACATTGAGCCCCAGCATCCAATTGGATAGCTGCCCCCTGTGAGCCAGGAAACCGTATAGGAACTAAGACCTCTTGAATTCCTTTCTCTCTGCAATGCTGCTGCGATTGAGCACCACCTGCAGTAGAGAAAGCAGACTGCACCCACCTACAATTCCCCTCACTAAATGACAGATCCGGGCACTAGGCCAGGGATCCTTCATGACATCATAACCATATTTGGTTAAAGTCATCTACCGGGATCCCTAGTTGCCTGTTCACATTTCATTACATACAGACTTTTCTAAATAATTTTTATAATCAGGAAACCATTTGTCTTCGACCACCTATAACATCCATGGCCCACTTACCTTCCTCAGTGAGGTGTGTTAGCATTTGAGCAATGTGTCAGCTAGCACAGAAAAAGGTTGCAGGTGGAATACCAGACCAAGACTTGACTAACTAGAATGTTATTATCAATGCAGGGCTGGAGGCACGACTGAGGGCCACTCCCACTGATGTGTGCAAGTCAAAAATGTATTCTACAATGACGTTATCTTATTAAAGAAAACGAGAGCTTTTCTGTCCAAACTATATTATTACGCAGAATACTCAAGCTGAAAAGGTTTAAATTCATGAACACAAAATTGTGCTCTTCATAGATCAGTGAGACAGAGAGATCTGCTGAATATCTTTCTCTCTGCCGGGATGGGAACGCTGACGGTACTCATCCTAATCACCACAGGTAAGTAGCTGACCTAAACGTCTGCACTCACCCAAGGTCTCACAGAGGGCTGCCAAAAACAAAAAGTTAAACAAAGAAAACTGAGGCTATAGACAGCTGCCCATTTAATATCTTGGATTGCCCTGTTTAAACTTTTTTGCTGACCTGAAGATTCCTGAGATACCGTATATACTCGAGTATAAGCCGAGTTTTTCAGCACATTTTTTTGTGCTGAAAAAGCCCCCCTTGGCTTATACTCAAGTCACCTTTTTGCGCCTGATCTCCCAGAATTTGTGGACCTGGTACCAGCCTGACGTAGGTCCCCTGGACCCCAAAATTGGCACACATGTAGCCCCCCTCTTCCTCTACAAGTGTGCAAGTTTGTTGTCCAGGGGACCCAAGGCCGGGGAGCACCGATTTTTCAAAGCCGGGCACCCCTTCCATAGACTCCCATGTTAAACAGTAATTTCTCAGGTGATTTTGGGGACCCGGTACTGGCTGGTCGTAGGTCACCTGGATCCCAAACTTTCCACGTATGTAGCCCCATTTCTCCTCTACAAGTGTGCAAAGTTTTTTGTCTGGGGGATCTACGGCCGGGGAGTAACAATTTTTCAAAACCGGGCACCCCTTCCATAGACTCCCATGTTAAACGTCAGTCTAGTCATGGACACAGTGAGGCATGGACACAGTGAGGCATGGACACAGTGAGGCATGGACACAGTGAGGCATGGACACAGTGAGGCATGGACACAGTGAGGCATGGGCACAGTGAGGCATGGACACAGTGAGGCATGGGCACAGTGAGGCATGGGCACAGTGAGGCATGGGCACAGTGAGGCATGGACACAGTGAGGCACGGACACAGTGAGACACGGACACAGTGAGGCATGGACACAGTGAGGCATGGACACAGTGAGGCATGGACACAGTGAGGCATGGGCACAGTGAGGCATGGGCACAGTGAGGCATGGACACAGTGAGGCATGGACACAGTGAGGCATGGACACAGTGAGGCATGCACATGGACACCCTAGGCTTATACTTGAGTCAATACGTTTTCCCAGTTTTTTGTGGTAAAATTAGGTGCCTCGGCTTATATTCGGGTCGGCTTATACTCAGGTATATATGGTAATTGTAATCAGGGAGGAGCGGAGTGATTTCAGATAAAATAAATTTTCTGCAAAATTACTGATTCTGCTGTTGGTGAAGTTTTGCCGAAGTTGGAATCTGGCCCACCAAGCTGCTCAGGCAAAAGTTGGAAGAAAATAAGACATTCTACTCCTTTCTATTATTTGTTTAAAAGATTTGAAGATCCAGGAGATCATTGTAACTTGAGATGAACAAAGTGATTTAGCTAAAATTGAATTACTGTAGAATTATCAATTTTGCTCATATTTTACCAAAGTGGGAACTCTCAATTTTGTGTCTTCTTGAACCGCTTAGATAATACTTGCTGGAAAGTAAGATAATACTCGTTCTATTTATTTAGACTGTGCCTCTTTTTTGTAATGTTTTTTTACATTGTTGTTTTGTATTATGCCGCGTACACACAACCGTTTTTAATGATGAGAAAAATGTAATTTTTTAAAATGGTCATTAAAAATGATGGTGTGTGGGCTTTCCAGCAGTTTTCCCGACGAGAAAAACGCAGAGAATCACAACGAGAAAAATTGGAACATGCTCTAATTTTTCACGTCGTTTTTTTACCTCGTTCTTTTTCTCGTCATGAAAAATGGCTGTGTGTGGGCTTTAACGGCGTGAAAAAAAATGCGCATGCTCAGAATCAAGTATGAGACGGGAGCTCTCGTTCTGGTAAAACTAACGTTCGTAATGGAGGGAGCACATTCGTCACGCTAAAACGGACTGAAAAGCACGAGGCTGAAAAGCACGAATCGTCTCTCACCAAACTTTACTAACATGAAGGGTGGCGCCATCCGAATGGAACTTCCCCTTTATAGTGCCGTCGTACGTGTTGTACGTCACCGCGCTTTACTCGAACATTTTTTTCCACGACAGTGTGTAGGCAAGGCAGGCTTGAGAGGAAACACGAAAAATCACGTCGAGAAAAATGACGTTTTTTTCAATGACATTAAAAACGGTCGTGTGTACGCGGCATGAGATTTTTGGTATAAGGACATGTGCAGGATAGTTAAACTTCACATTTTAAATTGACTCCAATGTGTTTCGCTAGAGTAAAAATTTCAGAGAAATAAGTCATTTTCACTGAACCCTAAAGCCTCGTCGTACACACGGTACGATTGTTGGCCAACCGAGCGTCTGATTTTTGCCAAAAGGGTGTGTGCCAGGATCTTGTCTTGCATACTAACATTACACAATTGTCGTGCCACAAACACGAGCGTAGTGACGTACTACGAGGAATTTCAGCGCCTGAGCGCCACCCTTTGGGTCCCTTTTGCTAATTTTGTGTTTGGTGAGCATTGATTGCGAGCATGCGTGTTTGTATTTTTGACTTTTGTGTGAAGGATTTGTGTACTGACCATACGAAAATCCGTTGTCCGCCAAAAATTTACTAGCCTGTCATCCAACATTTGTTGGCCGAAAATTGGAAAAAAATTGTCTAAAGGAGCGTACTTAGGCCCCTTTCACACTGGGGCGAGAGCGGCGGTGGCGGTAAAGCGCCGCTATTTTTAGCAGCTCTTTACCGATAATTTTGCGGCAGTATTCGGTTTTTACCCCCGCAAAAAATGGGTTAAAAACCACCGCAAAGTGCCTCTGCAGAGGCGCTACACCGGCGGTATAGCCGTGGTGTTCCATTGCTTTTAATGGGCAGGAGCGGTGGAGGAGGGGTAAACACACCGCTCCTTCACCGCTCCAAAGATGCTGCTAGCAGGACTTTTTTAACCGTCCTGCTAGCGCACCGCTCCAGTGTGAAACCTCTCGGGCTTTCACACTGGAGAAACAGCAGCCGCTGTTTCAGGTCGGTTTGCAGGCGCAATTTTTACCACAATAGCGCCTGCAAACCGCCCCAGTGTGAAAGGGGTCTAAGGGTAAGAATTTAGGACAACAGTCTGTCAACAGACAATCCCCTTCCAACAATCGAACCGTGTGTACGAGGCTTAAATTACACCCCTTTAAAGGCTGCATGGGGGGATGTTAAAGCGGAGTTCCACCCACTTTTACAAGGTGATCTTAAACTAAAGACCACCCTTCCACCCCTCCACCCCTCATTTTTGGATATCTATCTTTTTTTTTCTTACCTACCTTTTTAGAAAGAATAAATTTACTTCTGTCCTAGCTTGGCTGCGGCACAGTTTGTCACGTCCTTTTCTGCGGCAGGCCCTCCTCCTTCTCCCCTGCTGCCTTCTGGGACCTGTGTGTGTCCCGGAAGATGAGGTGGCCATTCACAAAGCGCAGCGTGACTCGCGCATGCACAGCAGGAAACCCGGCTGTGAAGCCTTAAAGGGGTTGTAAACCCTTGTGTTTTTTCACCTTAATGCATCCTATGCAACCCCTTTAAGGCTCCATTGCAGGTTTCCCTTAGTTGGAATGGCGGCACCTGCACCCGAGCCAGTGGACGAATCAGCCGTGACATCGCTGGCTCCCTGGACAGGTAAGTGACCTTATTAAAAGTCAGCAGCTACAAGACTTGTAGCTGCTGACTTTAAAAAAATAAATAAAATTGCAGCTGGAACTCCGCTTTACATAAAAATAGGAGGAAAGATTTATAAATAACTTGCATAAGGCTTTATAAATTTTTTAGGATTTCTTGGAAGCACTTTTCTGAGAAGAGATTCTATATTTGAATTCTGTCTCAGAACGTGGGGTACGTGTCACAGATCTGCACATTTGCTGCTCCTCTATTCCCAAAGACCAACAGGCATGTTTGTACATGTAGTTCCATAGCTTTAAAGCGGAGGTCCACCCACATTTCTCACCTTTCGGGGGGGCAGGTACCTGGTTTTGACAAGTACCCACTCCTGGTTGAATCTGCTGTGGCCCCCGCAGCAGGGCCATTCACAAAGTGGAGCACCGTAGGGAACTGGATGTGAAGTCTTGCATTCCCTTAGCCAAGATGGCGGCAGCAGAACCTGGGAGCTGATTGGACTCCAGGACAGGTAAGTGACCTAATATTAAAAGTCAGCAGCTACACCACTACACTGTACACTGACCACTACCCTGCATACCACTACACTGCACACTGACCACTACACTACACACTGACCACACTGCACACTGACCACTACACTGACCACCAGGGCTGGTGCAAGGATTTTTGCCACACCCCCGGCTGTACCCTGACTCCACTTTACCCTGCAACACATGTGACCTATCTGACCCCTACACTGACCCCCTGACACACCTACCTGACACATGCACTGATCCACCTGACTCCTACTTCCTGCACTACTCACATTACACTGACCTACCTGACACCAACACTGGCTATTACACTGACTGACACATACACTGACCCCCGACACCTACCTGACACATACACTGATTGACCCACGACCTTACACCTACACTGACCTACTATACAGACCCACCTGACTCTTACAGTAGGAGTCCTACTTCCTGCACTACTCACACCCCCCCTCCACACAGCTCGGTGCAAATCCTTCCTCCGAGGCCTCCTTACCTCTGTCTGCTCTTCGCCAGGACTCTCCGCAGGACCTCAGCACTGGATGTGCAGAATTGCTTCAGAGTCCTGACTCCCCGCCAGCGCCATCCACCCGCAGCAAACTCCATGGTGTCAGACGCTGCACCTCCATCATGTTCCCATCTCCACCGAGCCCCACCCCTCTGCTCCGCTCCGCTCCGCTAGACACACAGCGCCGTACCAGAGCAGAGGGACAGGCGGAGGGGAAGACAGCAGCCCCGGCGGCTCACACTTCCAGTGCTTGTCTCCCGCTGCCATTTTCATTGTTTCCTAGCGCACTGTGATTGGGCGTATGGCGGTCATGTGCGGAGGCGGGACTTCTAGAGCGATAGCGGACAGGCCAGCCCCACGCCGCACATGACGCCCAATCACAGGGCGCTGGACGCTAAAAATGGTGGCCGGAGATCGGGGACACAGGAAATGAAAATTAGAAGTAGGAACGGAATTTTGCCCCCCTAAATGATGCGCCCAGGGCTACAGCACCCCCTGCCCCCCCACGCTACACCACTGCCACCTGATTGTGTTGGTTTAATTCTGATCTCTATTATCCTATGTAAACCTGATAAAACATCTTTAACAATAAATATACAAGTACAATAAAATAACAGAAATAGAGAGATTATAGGCTGGCTGAGATCTCAAGCTTGTCACAGTTTCGAATGTAAAAAGCTGTCAAATGGTCAACAGCTCAGAGACAGCTTACAGCTGATAATGCAGAGTAAACATGGTAAAAACCTTGAAAGGAAAGCTCATCATTGAGCCAGATAATGATCTGCACATCGCAGGTAACTGGAGACATTTATAAGTTAAAGCTAATTGCTGTGTAAATACAACAAAGCAAAGCTGGAGAAGGCTTATCTATATTTACTGTACCAACAAAAGCCTCTGTGTTATCTGTTGTGCATTTGACAGCTCAATGCTTACACCTGGCACGGTGACAAGCTTAACATCTCAGCCGTCCTATTCAAACCTTCTGTCTCGTTCTAAGGAATCCCTCGTGCTGATTCATTGATGCTGCCATTTGGGCGCCATTTTTCTATTCCATTTGAACTCATGTAAAAGCTCACAGTACCTCTCCTCCTCCACTCTAATGAAGGGGCATGGACCCCAAAACATGTTAGTTTAGTGGAGTTACTGCATCACCCCCCACACAGAATCATCCCCCCTTCATGATCCAATGATCCAGCTTAGGACATTTCTTCAGTCTCTATCCTCATGGTTCCTCCAGTGTCCACCCCAGACTTTCCAACTTCCAGACCTTGGGCTAGCACCAAATCAAAAGACCATAAGGACAGGGGCTACCACTTCCTTTCACTAAAGATCGAATTGAAGAAAAAAACATACATATACTCAGTAGCCCATAAACACATACAACAATTTATTCCAAAATATATATATTTTTTGACACTAATCAAGCTAAAAATCACAAATACATTATTAACCACTTGCCGACCAGCCGCCACAGTTTTACTGCGGCAGAATGGCACGGCTTGGCTAAAAAAACGCTACGTTACTTCGCTTCTCCTTTTGACCACTAGGGGCGCACACGCCCGCAGCGTGTACCCGGACCCGATGCGAGTGCCTGGCGGGAGCGATGACCGTCAGGCACCCACGATCACTCGTGACAGAGCGAGAACCGGGATCTGTGTGTGTAAACACTAGGGATGAGCCGAACACCCCCCCGTTCGGTTCGCACCAGAACCTTCGAATGGACCGAACGTTCGCGCAAACTTTAGAAGCCTATTAAATACAATGGACGCGAACGTTCGAAATCTAAAGTGCTAATTATAATGCCTAATATGCATGTTATTGTCCTAAAAAGGGTTTGGGAACCCGGGTTCTGCCCCAGGGAACATGTATCAATGCAAAAATAATCTTTTAAAACTGTAGTTTTTTTGAGAGCAGTGATTTTAATGATGCATAAAGTGAAATATTCCTTGAAATATCGTACCTGGTCGGTGTCTAAAGTATGCCTCTGAAGTGCCACGTGTTTCCTGTGTTTAGAACTGTCCCTGCACAAAATGACATTTCTAAAGGAAAAAAAGCCATTTAAAACTGCCTGCGGCTTTAATGTAATGTCTGGCCCAGCAATATGGATGAAAATCATTGAGAAAAATGGCCCTGCTGTCAACTATTATATCAGGAATTGTATTTACATGCCACTGTTGAACTGTGGTAGGAAAAATTGGGCCTTTGGTGGTGGTGCTGGTGCCACAACACTGTAAGCCCTCACAGTTACTCTTGGTGGGCACAGGAATGGGCCCTGCTGTGAAATATTAGATCAAGAATTGTAATTACATGCCCCTGTTGAACAGGGGCTGAAAAATTGGGCCTTTCATGGTGGTGCTGGTGCCACAACACTGCAACCCCTCACAGATACTGTACTTAGAGCGCAGCAATGAGCCCTGTTGCAAAGTATTGCATCAAAAATTGTAATTACATGCCCCTGTTAAACAGGGGCTGAAAAATTGGGCTTTAGCCACTGATGGCAGTGCCCAGAACCAAAAATGTTCTTTCAAGCTATCAGCATGATTATTGAGGAGGAAGAGGATAGTCACTCAGCATAACAGTATAGTCACTCTGCATTAGCATAGGCAGTCTTGAAGGGATCTGACATTTCAAAGAAAATTATTCTGTTACATCAGCATCAGGTGCCTGGTAGCTGGTGGTGATCCAAGACTGATTCATTTTTATGAAGGTCAGTCGATTGACCGAGTCGGTTGACAGGCGCACCCTGTGATCGGTTACAAAGCCTCCAGCAGCACTGAATGTGCGTTCCAAAAGAACGCTGGATGCAGCACAGGCCAGTATGTCAATTGCATACTGTGCAAGCTCTGGCCAGTGATCCATCCTCAAGACCCAGTAACCTTTCGGTGGGAAGGGTGTCCAAGTCTGATCTTGCCCCTAGGTATTCCTGCACCATGTAAACCAGACGCTGGCGATGGTTGCTGGAACCGATCATACCTTGGGGCTGCGGACTAAAAAATTGTCTGAACGCATCGGTCAGACGGCCACCTTCTCCACCGCTCCTTCTTTGACTGACCGAAGCCTCAGCAACACGTTGTACAGGACCAGGAATTTGTAACCTCCCAGTCTCTGGGAACGCATTGCACAGACCTTTCTGCAATGCCTCCCGAAGATGCCTCATCTTCTGCTCCCTCTGCGATGGCAAGATATGGTCCGCAACCTTACTCTTGTAACATTGATCAAGGAGAGTGGCCAGCCAGTAATGATCCCTCTCCTTGATCGCACAAATACAAGGATCCTTACGCAGGCTTTGCAGGATCAAGGAGGCCATGCAGCGTAGGTTTGCTGAGGCATTCGGTGCCGAGTCCTCTGGGTCACTGAGGACGACATGATCCGCAGCCACCTCCTCCCAGCCACGTACAAGTCCATGGGTGTCTTGGGACTGTAATTGATCCCTTGAAGACTGCCGCTGATGCTGAGTTCTAGTCTCCACCTCCATGCTGACACAATCCTCATTCTCCTCCTCCTCCTCTTCCTGTGTGATAGCCGGGCCAGCAGAAACACTGTCTGGATAAAGGGGGCCTTGAGAGGTAAGGAAGTCCTCCTCTTCCTGCATCTGTTTTGCCTCAAGTGCCCTGTCCATTATTCCATGCAGCGTGTGCTCCAACAGGTGGACAAGAGGGACAGTGTCACTGATGCATGCACCCATCCTAGTGGCCTCCTCAAATGGTGCCAGGACAGTGCATGCATTCCTGATCATGGCCCACTGGCGTGGGGAAAAAATCCAAGCTCCCCTGACCCTGTCCTGGTGCCATATTGCAACAGATACTCATTGATGGCCCTCTGCTGTGTGTGCAGCCGCTTCAGCATGGCCAACGTAGAGTTCCACCTGGTGGGCATGTCACAGATTAGGCGGTTCTTGGGCAGGTTGTAATCCTTTTGCAGCTCAGCCAGCCAAGCACTGGCATTATATGACCGGCGGAAATGCCCACAGAGTTTCCTGGCCTGCTTCAGGACATCCTGTAAGCCCGGGTACCAGCCCAAGAACCGCTGCACCACCAAGTTAAGGACATGAGCCAAACAGGGCACATGGGTTAGTTGTCCCTGTCGGAGGGTGGAGAGGAGGTTAGTGCCATTGTCGGAAACCACCTTTCCTGGCTTAAGCTGGCGTGGCGTCAACCACCTCTGAGCCTGCCCCTGCAGAGCTGACAGAATCTCTGCCCCAGTGTGGCTCCTGGTCCCCCAAACACACCAGCTCAAGTACCGCATGGCATCTTTTTGCCTGCGTACTGGCGTAGCCCCTTGAACGCCTACGGAGCACCGCTGGTTCCAAGGACAAATCAGCACAGGAAGAGGCCATGGAGGAAGAAGAAGAGGAGGGGTGGAGGAGAGAGGTGTGTCAGAATCACCAGTAGTAACATTTTGGAGGCATGGTGGCGGAACAACCTCGAACACTACTGTACCTTGTCCTGCATCCTTCCCAGCTGCCAGCAGAGTCACCCAATGCGCTGTGAAAGATAGGTAATGTCCCTGTCCATGCCTGCTGGACCATGAGTCAGCGGTAATATGCACCTCACCGCTGACCGCTCTGTCCAGCGAGGCCAAAACATTGCCTTCCACATGCCGGTATAGAGCCGGAATCGCCTTCCATGAGAAAAAGTGGCGTTTGGGAACCTGCCACTGAGGAACCGCACATTCCACAAACTCACGGAAGGGGGCAGAGTCTACCAACTGAAAAGGCAGCAGTTGAAGTGCTAGCAATTTAGCCAAGCTAGCATTCAACCGCCGGGTAGTGATGAGCCGAACACCCCCGGGTTCGGTTCGCACCAGAACCCGCGAACGGACCGAAAGTTCGAACGAACATTAGAACCCTATTAAATACAATGGATGCGAACGTTCGAATTCTAAAGTGCTAATTATAACAACTATTATGCATGTTATTGTCATAAATAGGGTTTGGGAACCCGGGTTGTGCACCAGGGGACATGTATCAATGCAAAAAGAAGTTTTAAAAACGGTCGTTTTTCGGGAGCAGTCATTTTAATGATGCATAAAGTGAAAAAAAAAAAGTCAAATATTCCTTTAAATATCGTACCTGGGGGGTGTCTAAAGTATGCCTGTGAAGTGCCACGTGTTTCCCGTGTTTAGAACTGTCCCTGCACAAAATGACACTTCTAAAGGAAAAAAAAGCCATTTAAAACTGCTTGCGGCTTTAATGTAATGTCTGGTCCCGGTAATATGGATGAAATTCTTTAAGAAAAATGGCATAGCTACCCCATGACCCCCCCCCTACCCCAGCCCATTACCAGCCCCTTTGGGTCTTGTATGGATATTAAGGGGAACCCCGCACATAAAATAAAAAAGGCCCTATATACTCTGAACAGCCGTATACAGGCGGTGCATACAAGACAGGGACTGTAGGTTTGTTCTTATGTAGAATCTGTTTGTAATTTTGAACAGGTACATTGTTGAAGTGTAGCTCCAGCCCAAAAATCTATTTTTAAACTTTTTGGGAAACATAGGTAAGGGTTATCACCCCTGTAACATTTGTTTTGCTGTCTGTGCCCCTGTTCAGAACATTTCACCTCACTTTCCGTCCCAATGACAACTGTTTTTGAAATGTGGTGTTTTTCTTGAAACAAGGATTGCTGATAAAGCATCAGTACAGATGAGACCCCTTTCTCCCATATTTATTCTTACAGGAGAGAATTTTCCTTTCTAGGGGTAGATTTCCTCTCACTTCCTGTTGTCTTCTTTCGTTTGCAAGTAGGAGTCGTTTGTAAGTTGGATGTTTGAAAGTAGGGACCTGCCGTATATACTCTGCAGAAATAGGCCCCTTAGTTGTTGGTGTTGGCACAACACTGTAAGCACTCAGTTACTCTTGGTTGGTGCTGGAACGCCCTGCTGTCAACTATTATATCAGGAATTTTAATTACATATAATTGTTGAACAGTGGTAGTAAAAATTGGGGCTTTGATGGTGGTGCTGGTGCCACAACACTGTAAGCCCTGACAGTTACTCTTGGTGGGTGCAGCAATGGGCCCTGCTGTGAATTATTAGATCAAGAATTGTAATTACATGCCCCTTTTGAACAGGGGCTGAAAAATTGGGCCTTTCGTGGTGGTGGTGGTGGTGGCGTTGCCACAAGACTGTAAGCCCTCAGAGTTACTCTTGGTGGGTGCAGCAATGGACCCTGCTGTGAATTATTAGATCAAGAATTGTAATTGCATGCCCCTGTTGAACAGGGGCTGAAAAATTGGGCCTTAGGCACTGGTGGCACAACACTACAACCCCTCACAGATACTGTACTTGGAGCACAGCAATGAGCCCTGTTGCAAAGTATTGCTTCAAAAATTGTAATGACACGCCCCTGTTAAACAGGGGCTGAAAAATTGGGCCTTAGGCACTGGTGCCACAACACTCCAACCCCTCACAGATACTGTACTTGGAGCACAGCAATGAGCCCTATGGCAAATTATTGCTAAAAAAATTGTAATTACACGCCCCTGTAAAACAGGGGCTGAAAAATTGGGCCTTAGCCACTGGTGGCGGCACCCATAAACAAAAATGATCTTCCAAGCTATCATCATCAATCGTATCATTGAGGACTCGGAGGAGGAGGATAGCCAGTCAACATAACAGCACAGGCACTCAGCATCAGCATCAGTCTTGAAGGGATGTGACATGTTAAAATCAATTAGTCTGTTATATCAGCATCAGGTGTGTGGTAGCTGGTGGTGATCCAAGACTGGTTCATCTTGATGAAAGTCAGTCGATCAACCGAGTCGGTGGACAGGCGCACCCTGTGATCCGTGACAAATCCTCCAGCAGCACTGAATGTGCGTTCCGAAAGAACGCTGGATGCAGGACAGGCCAGTAGCTCAATTGCATACTGTGCAAGCTCTGGCCAGTGATCCATCCTCAAGACCCAGTAAGCCAGAGGATTTTCGGTGGGAAAGGTGTCCAAGTCTGACCTTGCCCCTAGATATTCCTGCACCATGTTTATCAGACGCTGGCGATGGTTGCTGGAACCGATCATACTTTGGGGCTGCGGACTAAAGAATTGTCTGAACGCATCGGTCAGACGGCCACCTTCCCCACCGCTCCTTCTTTGACTGGCCGAAGCCTCAGCAACTCGTTGTCCAGGACCAGGAGTTTGTAACCTCCCAGTCTCTGGGAACGCGTTGCACAGACCTTTCTGCAAGGCCTCCCGGAGTTGTCTCATCCTCTGCTCCCTCTGCGACGGTAACATAAGGTCCGCAACCTTACCCTTGTACCGTGGATCAAGGAGAGTGGCCAGCCAGTAATGGTCCCTCTCCTTGATCCGAAGAATACGAGGATCCTTCCGCAGACTTTGCAGGATCAGGGAGGCCATGCAGCGTAGGTTTGCTGAGGCATTCGCTCCGGAGTCCTCTGGGTCACTAAGGACGACATGATCCGCAGCCACCTCCTCCCAGCCACGTACAAGTCCACTGGTTTCTTGGGACTGTAAATCATCCCTAAAAGACTGCTGCTGATGATGCTGAGTGCCAGCCTCCACCTCCATGCTGACACAATCCTCCTCCTCCTCCTCCTCCTCCTCCTCCTCTTCCTGTGCGATGGGTGGGACAGAAGGAACACTGTCTGGGTAAAGGGGGCCTTGAGAGGCAAGGAAGTCCTCCTCTTCCTGCCTCTGTTCTGCCTCAAGTGCCCTGTCCATTATTCCACGCAGCGTGTGCTCCAACAGGTGGACAAGAGGTACAGTGTCACTGATGCATGCACTGTCACTGCTCACCATCCTCGTGGCCTCCTCAAATGGTGCCAGGACAGTGCATGCATCCCTGATCATGCCCCACTGGCGTGGAGAAAAAAAACCAAGCTCCCCTGACCCTGTCCTGGTGCCGTAGTCGCACAGGTACTCATTGATGGCCCTCTGCTGCGTGTGCAGCCGCTGCAGCATGGCCAACGTTGAGTTCCACCTGGTGGGCATGTCACATATAAGGCGGTTCTTGGGCAGGTTCAACTCCTTTTGCAGCTCAGCCAGGCGAGCACTGGCCTTATAAGATCTGCGGAAATGCACACAGACTTTCCTGGCCTGCCTCAGGACATCCTGTAAGCCCGGGTACCTGCCCAAGAACCGCTGCACCACCAGGTTAAGGACGTGAGCCACACAGGGCACATGGGTCAGTTGTCCCTGTCGGAGGGCGGAGAGGAGGTTGGTGCCATTGTCGCAAACCACCATTCCTGGCTTAAGCTGGCGTGGCGTCAACCAACTCTCGGCCTGGCCCTGCAGAGCAGACAGGACCTCTGCCCCAGTGTGGCTTCTGTCCCCCAAACACACCAGCGCAAGCACGGCATGGCATCTTTTTGCCTGCGTACTTGCGTAGCCCCGTGAACGGCTACGGAGCACCGCTGGTTCATAGGACAAACCACAGGAAGAGGCCATGGAGGAAGAAGAAGAGGAGGGGGTGGAGGAGAGAGGTGTGTCACAACCAGTAGTAGCATTTTGGAGGCGTGGCGGTGGGACAACCTCCAACACTACTGCACCTTGTCCTGCATCCTTCCCAGCTGCCAAAAGAGTGACCCAATGGGCCGTGAAAGAAAGGTAACGTCCCTGTCCATGCCTGCTGGACCATGAGTCAGCGGTAATATGCACCTTACCGCTGACCGCCCTGTCCAGCGAGGCCAAGACATTGCCTTCCACATGCCGGTAGAGAGCCGGAATAGCCTTCCGTGAGAAAAAGTGGCGTTTGGGAACCTGCCACTGAGGAACCGCACATTGCACAAACTCACGGAAGGGGGCCGAGTCTACCAACTGAAAAGGCAGCAGTTGAAGCGCTAGCAATTTAGCCAAGCTAGCATTCAACCGCTGGGCATGTGGATGGCTGGGAGTGAACTTCTTTCGACGGTCCAGCAGCTGGGGCAGGGAAATTTGCCTGCTAGAATCGGACGTCGGTGTACTGCTAGCAGAGTGGCCGCAAGTACTTGGCTGTGACACACCTAATTCTACACCTTCATTCCTCTCAGTGCATGTTTCAGAGAGGACTGAAGTTATAGTGGGGTTGGAGATCCCAGCTGATGCGGTGCAAGGAGAGGTCCGCTTTGTTCTTTGGTGTGGGTCTTTGAGGTAGGCTTGCCAACGAGCTGCATGGCAGGTCAACATATGTCTGGTCAGGCATGTGGTACCCAAGCGGCTGATGTTTTGGCCACGCGATATACGCTTGAGACATATGTTGCAAACAGCAGCTGTGCGATCTGATGCACTAGCCTCAAAAAAGGCCCACACCAAAGAACTTTTTGAATGACGGGCAGAGGCAGCGCCCTGCACAGGCGGAGCTCTGCGGTGTGATTCCGTCGGTGTACTGCCCTTACGCTGGCCACCAAAGGGCATCCTGCCTCGTTGGAGATGTGCCTCCTCCTCATCCTCCTCCTCCTCCTCTCTCCTATTAGGCACCCACGTGGAGTCAGTGACCTCATCATCCCCTCCCTCCTCATCACTGGAGCCAATCTGGCAGTATGCTGCAGCTTCTGGAACATGACTGCCAGATTGGTGTCCTTCTTGAGCATCCCCTCTGTCTGCTCTCACGCTACTGCCTTCCTCTAGCTGGGTTTCATCATCAGACCCTTCAAAACGCTGGGCATCCTCCTGGAGCATGTACCCAACACTGTGCTGAAACAGTTCGGGGGACTCCTCAGGAGGAGGACATGGTGGGTCTAGGGAAGGAGTGACTGATGATTTGTCTGACATTGATACCAGGGAAGACGACGCTTTGGCAGCTGCTTTTCCAGTACCCTGAGCCTGGGTGAGAGAGGATGAGGAGGAGGAGGAGGGCTTGGTCATCCACTCTACCAAGTCTTCGGCATGATGTGGCTCAACATGTCCAGCTGCCGAAAAGAAGGACAAGCGTGTCCCATGGCCATGTGCTGATGACAATGCACCGCGTCCACGACCAGCACTGTTGCCCCCAGACACAGAGCCTGCTTGCCCTCTTTTATTGCCTCCTGACTGTCTGCCTCTCCTTGTTTGCCTTCCAGACATTCTAATAGATGGCCTGCAGGGAGATGGGAAAAAAGCAATAAGGGCTACCTTCAGGTGTCCTTCTCTATCCCTTGAAACAAGGACTTTCACAGTGAAAGAAACTGACACTCTCCCTACCTACAGTTTTCTGTCCCTAGAATAAATGTTTTTTTTAAGCACAATATAGCACAAGGACAATTCACTCACTGTCCTTACAGGTCCCTGGAAACAAGGACTTGCAGAGTGAAAGAAAAAAAACACTCTCCCTACCTACAGTTTTCTGTCCCTAGAATAAATGTTTTTTTTAATCACAATATAGCACAAGAACAATTCACTCACTGTCCTTACAGGTCCCTGGAAACAAGGACTTGCAGAGTGAAATAAACTGACACTCTCCCTACCTACAGTTTTCTGTCCCTAGAAAAAATGTTTTTTTTAATCACAATATAGCACAAGAACAATTCACTCACTGTCCTTACAGGTCCCTGGAAACAAGGACTTGCAGAGTGAAATAAACTGACACTCTCCCTACCTACAGTTTTCTGTCCCTAGAATAAATGTTTTTTTTAAGCACAATATAGCACAAGGACAATTCACTCACTGTCCTTACAGGTCCCTGGAAACAAGGACTTGCAGAGTGAAATAAACTGACACTCTCCCTACCTACAGTTTTCTGTCCCTAGAACAAATGTTTTTTTTAAGCACAATATAGCACAAGGACAATTCACTCACTGTCCTTACAGGTCCCTGGAAACAAGGACTTGCAGAGTGAAAGAAAAAAAACACTCTCCCTACCTACAGTTTTCTGTCCCTAGAAAAAATGTTTTTTTTAATCACAATATAGCACAAGAACAATTCACTCACTGTCCTTACAGGTCCCTGGAAACAAGGACTTGCAGAGTGAAATAAACTGACACTCTCCCTACCTACAGTTTTCTGTCCCTAGAAAAAATGTTTTTTTTAATCACAATATAGCACAAGAACAATTCACTCACTGTCCTTACAGGTCCCTGGAAACAAGGACTTGCAGAGTGAAATAAACTGACACTCTCCCTACCTACAGTTTTCTGTCCCTAGAATAAATGTTTTTTTTAAGCACAATATAGCACAAGGACAATTCACTCACTGTCCTTACAGGTCCCTGGAAACAAGGACTTGCAGAGTGAAATAAACTGACACTCTCCCTACCTACAGTTTTCTGTCCCTAGAATAAATGTTTTTTTTAAGCACAATATAGCACAAGGACAATTCACTCACTGTCCTTACAGGTCCCTGGAAACAAGGACTTGCAGAGTGAAATAAACTGACACTCTCCCTACCTACAGTTTTCTGTCCCTAGAATAAATGTTTTTTTTAAGCACAATATAGCACAAGGACAATTCACTCACTGTCCTTACAGGTCCCTGGAAACAAGGACTTGCAGAGTGAAAGAAAAAAAACACTCTCCCTACCTACAGTTTTCTGTCCCTAGAAAAAATGTTTTTTTTAATCACAATATAGCACAAGGACAATTCACTCACTGTCCTTACAGGTCCCTGGAAACAAGGACTTGCAGAGTGAAATAAACTGACACTCTCCCTACCTACAGTTTTCTGTCCCTAGAATAAATGTTTTTTTTAAGCACAATATAGCACAAGGACAATTCACTCACTGTCCTTACAGGTCCCTGGAAACAAGGACTTGCAGAGTGAAAGAAAAAAAACACTCTCCCTACCTACAGTTTTCTGTCCCTAGAAAAAATGTTTTTTTTAATCACAATATAGCACAAGGACAATTCACTCACTGTCCTTACAGGTCCCTGGAAACAAGGACTTGCAGAGTGAAATAAACTGACACTCTCCCTACCTACAGTTTTCTGTCCCTAGAATAAATGTTTTTTTTAAGCACAATATAGCACAAGGACAATTCACTCACTGTCCTTACAGGTCCCTGGAAACAAGGACTTGCAGAGTGAAAGAAAAAAAACACTCTCCCTACCTACAGTTTTCTGTCCCTAGAAAAAATGTTTTTTTTAATCACAATATAGCACAAGGACAATTCACTCACTGTCCTTACAGGTCCCTGGAAACAAGGACTTGCAGAGTGAAATAAACTGACACTCTCCCTACCTACAGTTTTCTGTCCCTAGAATAAATGTTTTTTTTAAGCACAATATAGCACAAGGACAATTCACTCACTGTCCTTACAGGTCCCTGGAAACAAGGACTTGCAGAGTGAAATAAACTGACACTCTCCCTACCTACAGTTTTCTGTCCCTAGAATAAATGTTTTTTTTAAGCACAATATAGCACAAGGACAATTCACTCACTGTCCTTACAGGTCCCTGGAAACAAGGACTTGCAGAGTGAAAGGAAAAAAACACTCTCCCTACCTACAGTTTTCTGTCCCTAGAAAAAATGTTTTTTTTAATCACAATATAGCACAAGAACAATTCACTCACTGTCCTTACAGGTCCCTGGAAACAAGGACTTGCAGAGTGAAATAAACTGACACTCTCCCTACCTACAGTTTTCTGTCCCTAGAATAAATGTTTTTTTTAAGCACAATATAGCACAAGGACAATTCACTCACTGTCCTTACAGGTCCCTGGAAACAAGGACTTGCAGAGTGAAATAAACTGACACTCTCCCTACCTACAGTTTTCTGTCCCTAGAATAAATGTTTTTTTTAAGCACAATATAGCACAAGGACAATTCACTCACTGTCCTTACAGGTCCCTGGAAACAAGGACTTGCAGAGTGAAATAAACTGACACTCTCCCTACCTACAGTTTTCTGTCCCTAGAATAAATGTTTTTTTTAATCACAATATAGCACAAGGACAATTCACTCACTGTCCTTACAGGTCCCTGGAAACAAGGACTTGCAGAGTGAAATAAACTGACACTCTCCCTACCTACAGTTTTCTGTCCCTAGAATAAATGTTTTTTTTAAGCACAATATAGCACAAGGACAATTCACTCACTGTCCTTACAGGTCCCTGGAAACAAGGACTTGCAGAGTGAAATAAACTGACACTCTCCCTACCTACAGTTTTCTGTCCCTAGAATAAATGTTTTTTTTAAGCACAATATAGCACAAGGACAATTCACTCACTGTCCTTACAGGTCCCTGGAAACAAGGACTTGCAGAGTGAAAGGAAAAAAACACTCTCCCTACCTACAGTTTTCTGTCCCTAGAAAAAATGTTTTTTTTAATCACAATATAGCACAAGGACAATTCACTCACTGTCCTTACAGGTCCCTGGAAACAAGGACTTGCAGAGTGAAATAAACTGACACTCTCCCTACCTACAGTTTTCTGTCCCTAGAATAAATGTTTTTTTTAAGCACAATATAGCACAAGGACAATTCACTCACTGTCCTTCCAGGTCCCTGGAAACAAGGACTTGCAGAGTGAAAGAAAAAAAACACTCTCCCTACCTACAGTTTTCTGTCCCTAGAAAAAATGTTTTTTTTAATCACAATATAGCACAAGGACAATTCACTCACTGTCCTTACAGGTCCCTGGAAACAAGGACTTGCAGAGTGAAATAAACTGACACTCTCCCTACCTACAGTTTTCTGTCCCTAGAATAAATGTTTTTTTTAAGCACAATATAGCACAAGGACAATTCACTCACTGTCCTTCCAGGTCCCTGGAAACAAGGACTTGCAGAGTGAAAGAAAAAAAACACTCTCCCTACCTACAGTTTTCTGTCCCTAGAAAAAATGTTTTTTTTAATCACAATATAGCACAAGGACAATTCACTCACTGTCCTTACAGGTCCCTGGAAACAAGGACTTGCAGAGTGAAAGAAAAAAAACACTCTCCCTACCTACAGTTTTCTGTCCCTAGAAAAAATGTTTTTTTTAATCACAATATAGCACAAGGACAATTCACTCACTGTCCTTACAGGTCCCTGGAAACAAGGACTTGCAGAGTGAAATAAACTGACACTCTCCCTACCTACAGTTTTCTGTCCCTAGAATAAATGTTTTTTTTAAGCACAATATAGCACAAGGACAATTCACTCACTGTCCTTCCAGGTCCCTGGAAACAAGGACTTGCAGAGTGAAAGAAACTGACACTCTCCCTACCTACAGTTTTCTGTCCCTAGAATAAATGTTTTTTTAAGCACAATATAGCACAAGGACAATTCACTCACTGTCCTTCCAGGTCCCTGGAAACAAGGACTTGCAGAGTGAAAGAAACTGACACTGTCCCTACCTACAGTTTTCTGTCCCTAGAATAAATGTTTTTTTTTAAGCACACTATAGCACAAGCACAAAACACACTGACACTCTCCCTACCTATCCTTCTCTTTCCCTAAACTAAAGGAATCCAGGTTAAGCAAGAAAGAAATAACAGTCACTGTCCCTGCCTATGCTGCTCTATCCCTGCTCCGGAACACACTACACTAGGCCGCCGTGCTGGCGGCCTTTTATAGTGTGGGGCGTGTACTAAACACCCTCAGCAATAATTGGCCACAGGCATCCTGCCTGTGGCCAATCATTGCTCTCCTCGCTGCCGGCGCTGTGATTGGCCAAGCATGCGGGGTCACAGTGCATGCTTGGCCAATCACAGCGCCTGGATGACACTGCGATGGCGTAGTGCATTGTGGGCCGTTCGCGTCACTCGAATTTGGCGCGAACGGCCCAAATCGTTCGATCTTCGTCGAACGATCGAACAGCCGATGTTCGAGTCGAACGTATGTTCGACTCGAACACGAAGCTCATCCCTACCGCCGGGCATGTGGATGGCTGGGAGCGTACTTCTTGCGGCGGTGCAGCAGCTGGGGCAGGGAAATTTGCCTGGTACAATCGGACATCAGTGTACCGATAGCAGATTGCCCGCAAGTACTTGGCTGTGACACACCTAATTCTACACCTTCATTCCTCTCAGTGCAGGTTTCAGAGAGGACTGAAGGTATAGTGGGGTTGGAGATCCCAGCTGATGAGGAGCAAGGAGGGGTCTGCCTTGTTCTTTGGTGTGGGTCTTTTAGGTGTGCTTGCCAATGGACTGCATGGCAGGTCGACATATGTCTGGTCAAGCACGTGGTGCCCAAGCGGCTGATGTTTTGGCCACGCGAGATACGCTTTAGACATATGTTGCAAATGGCAATGGTGCGATCTGTTGCACACGTCTGAAAAAAGGCCCACACCAAAGAACTTTTGGAATAACGCACAGAGACCGCAGCGCCCTGCACATGCGGAGCTCTGCGGTGTGATGCAGTCGGTGTGCTGCCCTTAAGCTGGCCACTGGAGGGCATCCTGCCTCGTTGGAGATATGCCTCCTCCTCCTCTTCCTCCTCCTCTCTCCTATCAGGCACCCACATGGAGTCAGTGACCTCATCATCCCCTCCCTCCTCATCACTGGAGCCAATCTGGCAGTATGCTGCAGCTGGGGGAACATGACTGCCAGATAGCTGACCTTGTTGGGCCCCCCCCTCTCTCTGGGCTCACGTTACTACCCCTCTCTCTGAGTTCATGCTACTGCCTTCCTCCAGCTGGGTTCCATTATAGGAGCCTTCTAAATGCTGGGCATCCTCCTGGAGCATGTACCCAACACTGTGGTCAAACAGTTTGGGGGACTCCTCAGGAGGACATGGAGGGGCTAGGGAAGGAGTGACTGATGCCATTGAGCAGAGGGAAGAGGCCGCTTTGGCAGCTGCTTTGCCAGACAAAGTACCCTGAGCCTGAGTGAGAGAGGATGAGGAGGAGGAGGAGGAGGACGGCTTGGTCATCCACTCTACCAAGTCTTCGGCATGTTGCGGCTCAACATGGCCAGCTGCCGAAAAGAAGGACAAGCGTTTCCCACGGCCACGTGCTGATGAGAATGCATCGTGTCCACGACCAGCATCATTGTTGCCTCTAGACACAGAGCCTGCTTGCCCTCTTTTTTTGCCTTGTGACTGTCTGCCTCTCATTGTTTGCCTTCAAGACATACTAATGGCCTGCTGTGGTGTTAGTATGGGAAAAGCAGCAATTGTTTTCAGTTAGTTTTAGGTGAAAACTGTGCAGAGGACACAGTAAACTGAAAATACTTGCTGCTCTCTGCTTGTGGTTTTATTATGAGAACACCACTATAATAGTATTAGTCACTTACTGTATCCAGGTGAGCTTTAGGTGAATGCTATGCAAAGCACACAGTAGTACACTAAGTGAAACACTGACTGTCTGCAGCTAGCACAATCACCGGCCTGCCTGTCACAGTATAGAGAATAACTGTATCCAGGTGAGCTTTAGGTGATCGCTATGCAAAGCACACAGTAGTACACTAAGTGAAACACTGACTGTCTGCAGCTATCACAATCACCGGCCTGCCTGTCACAGTATAGAGAATAACTGTATCCAGGTGAGCTTCAGGTGATCGCTATGCAAAGCACACAGTAGTATACTAAGTGAAACACTGACTGTCTGCAGCTAGCACAATCACCGGCCTGCCTGTCACAGTATAGAGAATAACTGTATCCAGGTGAGCATTAGGTGATCGCTATGCAAAGCACACAGTAGTACACTAAGTGAAACACTGACTGTCTGCAGCTAGCACAATCACCTGCCTGCCTGCTACAGTATAGAGACTAACAGGAACGGATCTAGCTAAACTCAATATAGTGTATAAATATATATACAACACCCAGGATGCATATATATCCTCTACACACTGTAACAGCAGCTAACTGACTCGCCTGCCTGCTCTATCTAACTCAATATAAATGACACTGTCTATCTCTCTGAAACTGCCTCTTTCCCAAACGCCAACACACTACACAAGGCCGACTTCCAGACGGCCTTATATAGTGTGGGGCGTGTACTAAACCCCCTGAGCCATAATTGGCGAAAGCCACCCTGGCTTTGGCCAATTACGGCTCTCCGTTTTTTCCACACTGTGATTGGCCAAGCATGCGGGTCATAGTGCATGCTTGGCCAATCATCAGCCAGCAATGCACTGCGATGCCGCAGTGAATTATGGGCCGTGTCGTGCAACACGAATTTGGCGCGAACGGACCATAACGTTCGTTCTTTGTCGAACGATTGAACAGCCGATGTTCGAGTCGAACGTGTGTTCGACGCGAACACGAAGCTCATTCCTAATAAACACACAGATCCTGGTTCTCTCAGAGGAGAGGATTCTGACTGATCGTGTCTTCATACTAAGTATGAACACCGATCTCTCTCTCCTCCTAGTAAGTCCCACCCCCCCACAGTTAGAACACACCTAGGGAACACTTAACCCCTTGATCACCCCCTATTGTCAACCCCTTCCCTGCCAGTGACATTTATACAGTAATCAGTGCATTTTTATAGCACTGATTGCTGTATAATTGTCACTGGTCCCAAAAATGTGCCAAAAGTGTCCGATGTGTCCACCGCAATATCGCAGTCCCGATAAAAATCGATGCTCACCGCTAATTACTAGTAAAAAAAATTATAATAATAAAACTGCCATAATTCTATCCCCTATTTTGTAGACGCTATAATTTTATCGGAAAAAAAATAACAATATACTCTTATTGCGTTTTTTTTTTACCAAAAATATGTAGAAGAATACATTTCGGCCTAAACTGAGGAAAACATTTATTTTTATTTTTTTTTAATTTGGGATATTTATTATAGCAAAAAGTAAAAGATAGTGTGTTTTTTTCTAAATTGTCACTCTTCTTTTGTTTATAATACAAAAAATAAAAACCGCAGAGGTGATCAAATACCACCAAAAGAAAGCTCTATTTGTGGGAAAAAAAGGACGTGAATTTTGTTTGGGTACAATGTCGCACGACCGCGCAATTGTCAGTTAAAGCAAAGCAGTGCTGTATCTCAAAAAAATGGCCTGGTCATTGAGCAGCCAAATCTTCCGGGGCTGAAGTGGCTAAAAGATCGGCCTCTACAATCATTGAGAGTTTTTTTCTTGGCAACTATATAGGTATAGATCTGATACACCCCATCCCGGGGTGAGGTACAGTACTAGGGAACACAAACTCCAACCATATTATTGTCAGGAAAGGCTTCACCCGCTGGTGGTCCTTTGGACTGCAGTACTAGTGTCCACCAGCAGGTGTCCTCTTGCAGCCAATATCCTTGTTGGAGGATCTCACCTGCTGGTGGTAATGCATGATACATGGACTGCAGTACCGGCATCCACCAGCGGGTGTATTCTGGCAGTATGGGACAGGCAGCACTTCCTGTGGTCAGCTGTGACCTGAAGCTTAATTACTAGACTTCTTTAAATACCCGGCAAGTGCAAACACTCCTTGCCCTGGTATCGCTTTCTCCCCGACCTAGGACCTGTGACCCTGACTCGAGCCTGCATCCTACCCGATCCCGATCCCTACCTGTAACTTGCTTTACCCGATCCGACCTGATCCCTACCTTTAGCTCTTCCTGCATCTGTCCCTCGGTTACCTTGGTCCCTGCTCTGCAGCCAACCCATCCATCCCCTCCCTGTTCCTGTTTTATTCCCTTCCTACCCACCTGCTGGATCCCCTTGTGTATGACCTCGGCCTGGCTTTTACTACAATTCCGGTATTCCCCCTGTACTGTATATATCTCCTTTTGTCGCTGTGATTTGGTTTGGTTATTTGCACTGTGTTCTGTTTGAGGTGTTATTGGTCTGTTTACTTCACTTAATAAATTATTACACTTTTACCTACACCTGTTTGGTCTCCTCTGTGCTGTCACACAGTCTGGTTTGCTAGCATTCTCTGACAGTATACCAGGGCCATCCCTAAACCAGACGTGACGACATTGGGGGACCATCCTGGTTTGTAATACCCGGTCAAGATGGATAATAATGAGGCCATTTATTATTCTCTGCTGGCAGCAGAGGATAATAAATATTGTCGTCTGATTCTAAAGGATTGGACCAGTGACCAGCTGATAGAAACCATCCGATCAGCTTATTCCCTAGTGGGGCAGGGTTATATGTCTTTTGAGGACATCCAGCCGTTAGTTCAGTTATGTGAAAAGCCAGCCCTGTCATCTATTCCCGATGGGAAGGACGATTTTTCACCCCCTTTCAGTTTTGACCAGGTTGAATCCTTAGTGTGGTTGTTAGAGGATGATCCAGCCTATTTTTGGGAACATTATTCCTCTTGTTCCCAGCAGGTGTTGTCTGATTGCATCCATTCAGTGCAATCCCTGGTCAGACAGTCTGTGAGTGAGACAGTTTTTGCTCAACCTGTGCTGCAGGCATGGTCAGATCTCCTGCGCTTAGCCAAGCCGCAGCGTTCCAGCCCTGCCATTGATCACCTGCCTTCCCAGGAATGTATCCGCCCATCGGCCTATGGCAACCCCAGCTACCGTCCAGTGTGTTCAGCCCCCAAAATACTACTACCCCGTCTCTACCTGTTGCACCTATCCTGCCTTCAATCCACCTGCTTCTTCCCTCCTATCCATAGCCAATCCACAAGAACCTCCTCCAGCCACTGTCCCTGCACCCCTTCCATTTTCTTCCATTTGCTCAATCCCAACCTTTTCATATATTCCCCCCGTTACTTGCAAACCTGCAGTGACTAAATCCAAGAAGAAGTACTTCCCAACCCACACAATCCAACCTACCCTCACACCCACCAACCTGCTCCAGCCTGCGGTTCCCAAACCAGCCTTCCAGCCTGCGACTCCCAAGCCAGTCTTCCAGCCTGCGGTTCCCGAGCCGGCCTTCCAGCCTGCGGTTCCCGAGCCGGCCTTCCAGCCTGCGGTCCCCGAGCCGGCCTTCCAGCCTGCGGTCCCCGAGCCGGCCTTCCAGCCTGCAGTTCCAGAGCCGGCCTTCCAGCCTACCGTTCCGGAGCCGGCCTTCCAGCCTGCAGTTCCGGCCTGCAGTTCCCGAGCCAGCCTTCCGGCCTGTAGTTCCCGAGCCAGCCTTCCGGCCTACAGTTCCCGAGCCAGCCTTCCAGCCTGCAGTTCCAGAGCCAGCCTGCAGTCCCAGAGCCGGCCTTCGAGCCAGCCTTCCAGCCTGCGGTTCCAGAGCCGGCCTTCCAGCCTGCGGTTCCCGAGCCGGCCTTCCAGCCTGCGGTTCCCGAGCCGGCCTTCCAGCCTGCGATTCCCGAGCCAGTCTTCCAACCTGTGGTTCTCGAGCCAGTCTTCCAGCCTGAGGTTCCCGTACCAGCGTGCCAGCCTGAAGTTCCCGTGCCAGCCTGAAGTTCCCGTGCCAGCCTGCCAGCCTGAAGTTCCCGTACCAGCCTCCCGGCTTGAGGTTGTGCTGCCCGTTTCCCGGCTTGAGGTTGTGGTGCCCGTGTCCCGGCCTGAAGTTATGGTGCCCGTTTCCTGGCCTGAGGAGCCTGCTGCCCAGCTCGATGACCCGGAGCCTGCTGCCCAGCTCGATGACCCGGAGCCTGCTGCCCAGCTCGATGACCAGGAGCCTGCTGCCCAGCCCGATGTGTTCCTGTCTGCTGCCCAGCCTGATGTGACTGTCTCCTGCCCGGATGTGCCTACTGTTTGCCCGGATGTGTCCGTTGTCTGCCCGGATGTGACCTTGCTTGTTGCCATGAACTCCCCCCAGCAACAGTTCGTTGGAGCGTCCGGAGGCCGCTCCTTTGAGGGGGGGTACTGTCAGGAAAGGCTTCACCCGCTGGTGGTGCTGTTGGTCCTTTGGACTGCAGTGTATTCTGGCAGTATGGGACAGGCAGCACTTCCTGTGGTCAGCTGTGACCTGAAGCTTAATTACTAGACTTCTTTAAATACCCGGCAAGTGCAAACACTCCTTGCCCTGGTATCGCTTTCTCCCCGACCTAGGACCTGTGACCCTGACTCGAGCCTGCATCCTACCCGATCCCTACCTGTAACCTGCTTTACCCGATCCGACCTGATCCCTGACTTTTAGCTCTTCCTGCATCTGTCCCTCGGTTACCTTGGTCCCTGCTCTGCAGTCAACCCATCCATCCCCTCCCTGTTCCTGTTTTATTCCCTTCCTACCCACCTGCTGGATCCCCTTGTGTATGACCTCGGCCTGGCTTTTACTACGATTTCGGTATTCCCCCTTTACTGTATATATCTCCTTTTGTCACTGTGATTTGGTTTGGTTATTTGCACTGTGTTCTGTTTGAGGTGTTATTGGTCTGTTTACTTCACTTAATAAATTATTACACTTTTACCTACACCTGTTTGGTCTCCTCTGTGCTGTCACACAGTCTAGTTTGCTAACATTCTCTGACAATTATGATCCTCTTCATGTTTCGCGGTGTGGCAGGCAGGTATGGCAGGAAGAACCCACGCAGAAATCAATAGCAGAACTGGGGCAAGATCCCACTCTGGGGGGTGGATGTGGTCTGCACTCTCCTTTCAGTGGGACTGAATAAGCCTTGGTTTACTGGTTAGTACTTTATCCTATATGCAGGGGTGTCCTGCTCTATGGATGTGCCCTATTTTAATTTACTTTATCTTCAAGATTCTATATACATACTCTCACATTAACCACCGGGGAGGGATCTTGCCCAGGTTCTGCTTGTGATTTCTGTGGGGGTTCCTGCCATTCAAGCAGTGGTTAAGCCTTATGGCTTAGCCTGGCATTTACAAATTTACTAATATTTTGTGTATGTGGTTTTCTGTTGTTGTTGTTATTAATGTTTTATTATGTCTGCTAACCATTAACCACTTGCAGACTGTAAAACACAGATATACGGCAGCAAGATGGCTCTTCCGTGCTAGATCATGTACTGGGTATGTGATGCAGCACTATCAGATAAGGGGTGCGCACCGCCGGCAATCCTACTTTGCTGTGATTAGACACAGCAGATGCCAATCAGCAGGTGCCGGCCAATGGATTACCGCCGCCACCCGCTGATCGCCTAGAAGACACAAAGGACAGAACCCTACCTATGTAAACAAGGGAGAGTTCGGCCCTGTCAGCAGGGAAAACATGGATTTTATTTGACTTTGCAGGAAATAAAATTAATAATTTCCCTTAGTAAAAGCAGCACACAGTTTACACCAAAACACTGGGTAGGCACACATTTAACCCTTTGATCGCCATAGATGTTTAATCCCTTCCCAGCCAGTGTCATTAGTACAGTGACTGCAGATTTTTAGCACTGATCTCTGTATTAGTGTCACTAGGAGACAAAACGTGTTGGGCTGAGCCTACGCATGTGACACTGTCACGCCACCCCAGACTTGAAACCTTTGCTGTACAGCCTGGAAATTGTGTATTTTTGTGCATATTCATTTTTATCATGTGAGTAGAATCTGTACCGTTTATGTATATTAAAGCTTTTAGCGCATTTACATTATGTGGTTTCCTTCACTTTGATTCCTTGTGGATGTCTGCAATATATGGTCCTTACTGATTTCATACACCTTGGAGAGTGAGTCAGTCCGATATACTGCAACCAAGTGATGCAAACTGGATTGCCCCCTATAGCCTCGTACACACGGACGGGAATCCCGCCCAAAGAAAAACGTTGGTTTTCTCGACGGGATTCCTGGTAAGCTTGTCTTGCCAAGTCCTGTGTACACATGCGCCATTCAAAAGAACCACCGTTCTTTTGAATGGCAAGAACGCAGTGACGTCATCGACTACGACGAGCCGGCGCTCATCACATTCGTCGCCGCCATCTTGCTACACCCTTCACTACCCTTGTATGCTACCGCGAGTCGAAGTCTCATCGAGCATGCGTGGGTTTCCCTGGACAGGTAAACATACAGACGACTTGGTTTCTCAGCAGGAAACACTCTGCCGAGAATTCCGACGAGAAAAATAGAGAGCAGGTTCTCTATTTTTCTCGTCGAGATTCCCGGCAGTTTTCCTGCCGAGAAACCATACACACGGCCGGTTTTCTCGGCAAAAAGCTCTCCCAGCAGTTTTCTTGCCGAGAAAACCGGCCGTGTGTCCGAGGCTTCAATGTTTACAACACTAGAATTTGACTCTGTAGTGTAGTCATTACAATCTGGTAAGATTGCATTTTGCCTATTGGTTACGGTTTACGTGGTGATTACAGCAATGGATTAGCACGACTGTCATTCAATTCCATGATCCATGGCATTTGTCTCCAAGGCACACACTTTGGACTCTAAAGTCTGTACAAATTCATATTTTCTTCACTTTCTATTGGGACTTTTTGTTGATTTAGTATTTATTATCACTGCTTTAGCGCGGCAACATACATGCTATAAACTCAATATTGAACCCTACTGACTAAGGCTGGGATGCCATTAAAGTTCATGTGCGTGTAAAGGTAGGTGTCCCAATACTTTTGGTAATTCAGTGTTCGTACGGTTTTCTTAACACATATCAAAGTTGAAAAACTGTGCTTAGGCATTAAGATTTGCTTAAGCCTTAGGCACGAAGGGGTAAAACATTGCTTGGGGGACATAAAAAAAAATGTTGGGCTTGATGTTAAATATATGTGGTTAAAATTTGTGTCATCAGAATCAACCCTGAGGGTTTTTATACCCTGTAATGCCTTGTACACACGATTGGAATTTCCGATGGAAAAAGTCAGACGGACTTTTGCCAGCGGAAATTCCGACCGTGTGTATGCCCCATCGGAGTAATTCCAGCGGAAATTGAGATGAATTCCATCGGAGTTTAGATAGAGAACATGTTCTATTTTACTCCAATGGAATTCCGTCAGAATTTCGATGTGAGTTTGGCTGTGCAAAAGCCCGATCGTGTGTACAAGGCATAAGATATCATACCAAAAATATGGGGTGAGTGGCGCTGCCCAAGTGAAGTGATTGTATAATACAAAGTGTTGTATCCCCAGATAGGGGGATAAGAAATAAATAACCAGTAACTTAGCATTCAATGGTAAAGTGTCGATGTGCGAGAGCAGAGCAGTATCAGTGAGGGGTGCTCCTTGGTGCAGAGGCTACCCCTGGATAATGAAAAAAGTGCTAAGTGCGTTAGTACAATGTGCAAAAATAAGCAGTAGGCCAGTGTTGAATGGCTAAAAGAAACAATCATATAGACCAGTGATACTTATATGTGGGAGTATAAATCCAACCAATGTAAACCTTATTCCAATACTGCCAACAAGTGCAGTGTGCAATAAGTCCAGGTAGGCTTAGCAGATAAAGGTTGTAAATAAAATGATATAAACAAACAAGGTACTTCAGACCCAGGGCCATTGTAAAAAGATAGCCACAAGGTGGCTCTAGAAATCCGGGAGTCCGTCTTTTTACGGCCTCGGCTCCTCCGGCCACTGGGGGGCGCGCAAGTGCCGCCGGCGGCGCGTGCCCGGCGTGTCCCTGAGATGCCGTTGCGCGTGCCTGGCGGCCGCGATGTCCGCCAGGTACCCGCGATCGGCCGGTACACAGCCAAGGATGTG
Organism: Rana muscosa; assembly: GCA_029206835.1. Classification (NCBI taxonomy): domain Eukaryota; kingdom Metazoa; phylum Chordata; class Amphibia; order Anura; family Ranidae; genus Rana; species Rana muscosa. Next base: position 179,689,142 of record CM055127.1, read on the forward strand.
GATCTCTGTGTGTAAACACAGAGATCCACATCCTGTCAGGGAGAGGAGACCGATGCTGTGTCCTGTGTACATAGGGACGCAAATCGGTCACCTCCCGCACAGTAAGAATCATTCATAGGGAATACATTTAACCCCTTCCTCGCCCCCTAGTGTTAACCCCTTCCCTGCCAGTCACATTTATACAGTAATCAGTGCATTTTTATAGCACTGTTCGCTGTATAAATGTGAATGGTCCCAAAAATTGGTCAAAAGTGTCCGATGTGTCCGCTGCAATATCGCAGTCCTGACAAAAATCGCAGATCGCCGTCATTACTAGTAAAAAATAAAATAATGTCAGAATTCTATCCCCTATTTTGTAGAAGCTATAACTTTTGCGCAAACCAATCAATAAACGCTTATTGCGATTTTTTTACCAAAAATATGTAGAAGAATACGTATCGGCCTAAACTGAGAAAAAAAATGTTTTTTAAAAAAAAAATTGGGATATTTATTATAGCAAAAAGTAAAAAATATTGTGTTTTTTTCAAAATTGTCGCTCTTTTTTGTTTATAGCGCAAAAAAAAAAAAAAAACGCAGAGATAATCAAATACCACCAAAAGAAAGCTCTATTTGTGGGAAAAAAAGGACGTTAATTTTGTTTGGGAGCCACGTCGCACGACCGCGCAATTTTCATTCCAAACGTGACAGTGCCGAAAGCTATAATTTCGCCTGGGCAGGAAGGGGGTATATGTGCCCAGTAAGCAAGGGGTTAAATTCCAGCATCAGTTGCAGTCTCAAAGATACACTGCAATAAGGTTGCCGATATCCATAACAAAGTAGAGCAGCAAATATAACAATTTTTGGTTTGAGAATAGATAGGTTTCTATCCAGGCAGTTCAAACAGTAAAAAATCTGTGGGTAAATGGTGACTTTTGTGTGTATCCTTATGGTTCCTAGCAGTCTCCAGGTGACACTTGTGCTCCCCCTCAAGGTTCCCCACTCACCAGAAGTAGACACCCCTGCAGGGGTATCAGGCACATAGAGTGAGTGGTTCGGTTCCTCGGATCGGCGTGGGCTCCCTCTCCTATCCTCCGCTCGATTCCCAGAGGTTCCTATCTGTCTCCTGGGCTCGCTGTATCAACCTGCTGCTGTGTTCCTCAAAGTACCAAAAGAACATGGGCCACTATAGCGTAATCCAGTTGGTTTTATTTTAAAATCAAAACCAAAAAATAAAAACAAACAAACCGCTTGTCTAATAAATGCGGATAAAAAAAAATGATTTAAAAGTCCCGCACTAGTTGTCTGTGATCAGCTGGGTCAGCGGCGTGCGCTCCACCGTTCAGATCCAGACAACCAGAAGTGACGTATCGACATGAAGGACCAATCACTGACGCGTTTCGCACTTAGCACTTTTTTCATTATCCAGGGGTAGCCCCTGCACCAAAGAGCACCCCTCAATGATACTGCACTGCTCTAGCACATCGACACTTTACCATTGAATACTAAGTTACTGGTTATTTATTTCTTATCCCCCTATCTGGGGATACAACACTTTGTATTATACAATCACTTCACTTGGGCAGCGCCACTCACCCCATATTTTTGGTATGATATCTTATGCCTTGTACTTCACTTGGGCAGCGCCACTCACCCCACTTACAGAATATATAACTAATCAGTCCCTGAGATCAGGGCCTTTAGGGGAGGCAGCAGCCAACATTTAACTGTCCTAAAGTGCGGATATCACAGAACTTCTTATACCAAAAATATGGTTTCATTTTTTGTGTGTATTATTTTGTATATATTTTATTGTGGAAGCTGTATTAATGTAAAATATTTTTCTTCTGTCAGCTGGCAATGCTTTCAGTGCTGCAGATTATTCAGTGTGCGGTTCCCCGTTGGTGTCCAGTCAGATAGTTGGCGGTACGGATGCGTTGGATGGGGAGTGGCCCTGGCAGGTCGCTGTTACAGTTAAAGAGGCAAATGGACAATATTTATGTGGGGGCTCCCTGATCTCCCCAGAGTGGGTTATGACCGCAGCACATTGCATCCACCAGTGAGTTTATTATGTTTATAAATTTATATAAATGTTTCCAAGAATCAGTCATTGGCATGTAGACTGATACATTGTCCATTTACTATAAATGTCTACTGTCAAGGATGTCAAGGGTGCATTTTTGATCATCACTGATTGGTTTACATCACCAAAGAGCCCCTGAAGATAGATAGATAGATAGATAGAGTGTCAGGGCAAGGCCATCTAGCACCCAAGGCAAAGATGCTAAACAGTGATCCCCCAAAATGTATGAGCATTATGTGTCAGCAAATATCTCCTCCCTCTACAAAAAAATTCAGCACTAATCTTCACACTTTCCCCCTAAGCATGAATTCCCTTTGCAAATCAAAATTCTCCCCAAATAGAAAGTCCCCCTCTTCCAGTACAAACCCCCCCCTCCACCCAAGCCCAAATCCTCTCCCTCCCCAAATCACCCCCTCCTAGCACAAATCTTCTCACCCTCAAATTTCCCATCTAAGCATAAATCCATTCCCCCCTCTCCAAATCCTACCCCCAAATCCCCCCAGTCATCCCTACTGATACAAATCCCTCTTTCTAATGCCTTTTACACACAGTCAGAATTTCCGACAAGAAAAGTTCGATGTGAGCCTTTGGTCGGAAATTCCGACCGTGTGTAGGCTCCATCGGACTTTTTCTGTCGGAGTTTCCGACAACAAAACTTTGAGAGCTGGTTCTCAATTTTTCCAACAAGAAAAGTTCTTGTCGGAAATTCCGATCGTCGGTAGGCAATTCTGACGCACAAAAAAAACACACATGCTCAGAATCAAGCAGAATAGCTGAACTGCCTATTGAACTTCATTGATCTTGGCTCGTCCTACGACTTGTACGTCACCGCGTTCTTGATGGTCGGAATTTCCAACAAGATTTGTGTGACCATGTGTATTCAACACATGTTTGAGCCAACATTCCGTTGGAAAAAAAAACACGGTTTTCTTGTCGGATTTTACAATCGTGTGTACGCGGCATAACAGAAATCCACTCTTCTAGTACTAATTCCCCTCTTCAAATCACCCGTTCTAGGCCAATCCTCCAAAATCCACACTGCACCCAGGGCAACCGGCCCTCCTGCCCACCTCTTGTCCCACCCCTGGATAGATAGATAGATAGATAGATAGATAGATAGATAGACAGAAACATGCTTGTAATCCAAAGCTCTTGTATATCAAAGCAAATTTACCCATAAGAAATAATGGAAACTCAAATGATTTGTTCCACAACCATTTATTCATAGGTCCTTCAGTTTACAGTCCATATAAAAAGATTATAGCAATGTGATTGGTTGTGTAAACGTAAAATGTCCATCCACAAATGGAAGCCTCCACAAGGGGATTAGAAGCAAAATCCAGCAGGAGCTACAGAGTATAAAAGAGCAGAGAGTCACCTCTAAGTGTAGCAATATGTTGCTAATTGTTGTACCTTCATTAAATGTAACCATATTGCTACACTTAGAGGCGTCTCTCTTCTCTTTTATACTCTGTTGTGACATGAGGCTACTCTTATATCAAGACATCACTTGTATATCAAGTCAAAATGTATTTAACATTTTTGCTTGTCTTTCAAAACACTCTCAAACCAAGTTACTCTCAAACCAAGGTTTTACTGTAAAGATAGATAGATAGATAGATAGATAGATAGATAGATAGATAGATAGATAGACAGATACAGTGTCAGGACAAGGTCATCTAGTGCCCAGGGCAAAGATGTCAAATGGCGATCCCCAAAATGTATGAGCATTATGTGTCAGCAAAAATCCCCTCCCCCTAAAAAAATAAATAAAAATGAGCACTCATTTTTACACCTACCCCCTAAGCATGAATTCCCTTTGCAAACCAGTATTCTCCCCAAACAAAAAATGCCCCTCTTCCAGTACAAACCCCCCTCCACCCAAGCCCAAATCCTCTCCCTCCCCAAATCACCCCCTCCTAGCACAAATCTTCTCACCCTCAAAGTTCCCCTCTATGTATAAATCCATTCCCCCCTCTCCAAATCCCCCTCTTCTAGATCACAGCCCCCCCCAAATCCTACCCCCAAATCCCCCCCCAGCACAAATCCCCCCAATCATCCCTACTGGTACAAATCCCTCTTCCAGAAATCCACTCTTCTAGTACTAGTTCCCCTCTTCAAATCACCCATTCTAGGACAACCTCCCAAATTCCCCACCGCACCCAGGGCAGCCACCCCTCCTGCCCACCCATTGTCCCGGCCCTGGATAGATATATAAATAGAAAGATAGATAGATAGATAGATAGATAGATAGATAGATAGATAGATAGATGCAAATATACAACTTCTATACATTATGCATGGCTCCTGCAGAAAAGGGGGACGGACGGGCTAAACTGAACTGTCGTCTCCTCCCTAACTGTCATGGAACCACCTCCAGCCTGAGACTGGACAGTGAAGGAGTAGCAGCTCATCTTTCTGTCATTTTGCACTCTCCTCCTATCAGAATGATTCATGTCAGCACATGAACTGATTGGCTGGCTCCTTGTGCTGCTTCTCCGTTCCCCAGAGTTCTGCTGTACAGGGCCTGTAAAAGGCTAAAACAAAGTCAGATTCAGGAGCTTACACTGCTTGTGATAAAAAAAAAATGCATGCATTGATGTATTTATGAAGACAGATCTGTGTTATTTTATAGCTTTCATCTCTACCTTGTTTAAATATTTTTATGTTAATCTTTAAAACCTTTTAGGTCTCGCTCACTTCTGAGCCATTAATAGAGATTACTGCAACTTAGCCTCACAGTAAACTCTGATGATCCTGCCTACATTTATACCATTGGACTTGTGTACATACAGGCCATTCATAGAGAACACATTATGAACAAGTTGTATTTCATTCATTAGGTTCTGAAGGTCATTGATAGTAATTAGTGATGAGCCGAACACCCCCGGGTTCGGTTCGCACCAGAACCCGCGAACGGACCGAAAGTTCGTACGAACATTAGAACCCTATTAAATACAATGGATGCGAACGTTCGAATTCTAAAGTGCTAATTATAACAGCTATTAGGCTTCTGCACAACGGAAAAATTTGTTCCGTTTCGGTTCGTTTCTTTCCGGTCCTGTTGATTCGTAATCATTCGTAATTTTGCTAGACGGGATTTTTCGTGTTCGGACTCATTCGTATTTTTGCAAGCGACATTTTTCGTTGAATTTTTTGTTGCTTTATAATTCGTACTTTCGGTAGAGTACGTTGTTTTTAGTTGATTCTGGACACAACTCCTACTTTCGTAACTTTTTTTGGGTTCGTTGATTCGTAATTTTCCGTGTCTCTCTCACAACGACGCTGCCTATTATGCCTAATGTGCTTCGAATGGATTTGTACTTTTCGAAATACATAGCGGTTATTTGTAACGATTCGAAATCTCGTATTTTACTTTCGTTTTTTACATGCGGCTATAGCCTCCGCCCCTGTACACCATTTTGAGAGGGTTCAGCACGGTGAGGGAGAAGCAGAGAGCAGAGCAGAGTGTTATTGTGCTTCGAATGGATTAGAAATCTCGTATTTTACTTTCGTTTTTTACATGCGGCTATAGCCTCCGCCCCTGTACACCATTTTGAGAGGGAGTTCAGCACGGTGAAGGAGAAGCAGAGAGCAGAGCAGAGTGAGTGTTATTGTGTTTCCAATGGATTTGTACATTCGTAAGTTTTATCATAACGAATTATGCCGAAGACATTCGGGCATTCGCTATTTTGCGGTATAATTTATTTCGGATTCGGTTTTATTCGTAATTGCTTTGTTCGGAAATTCGAATGCTTCCGAATGTCCGAAAGTTGCTAAATTCGGACGAATTTCGATTCGTTACGAAACGAATTGCACAAGCCTAACAACTATTATGCATGTTATTGTCCTAAAAAGGGTTTGGGAACCCGGGTTGTGCACCAGGGGACATGTATCAATGCAAAAAGAAGTTTTAAAAACGGTCGTTTTTCGGGAGCAGTCATTTTAATGATGCATAAAGTGAAAACAAAAAAGTCAAATATTCCTTTAAATATCGTACCTGGGGGGTGTCTAAAGTATGCCTGTGAAGTGCCACGTGTTTCCCGTGTTTAGAACTGTCCCTGCACAAAATGACACTTCTAAAGGAAAAAAAAGCCATTTAAAACTGCTTGCGGCTTTAATGTAATGTCTGGTCCCGGTAATATGGATGAAAATCTTTAAGAAAAATGGCATAGCTACCCCATGACCCCCCCCCCCCCCCTACCCCAGCCCATTACCAGCCCCTTTGGGTCTTGTATGGATATTAAGGGGAACCCCGCACATAAAATAAAAAAGGCCCTATATACTCTGAACAGCCGTATACAGGCGGTGCATACAAGACAGGGACTGTAGGTTTGTTCTTATGTAGAATCTGTTTGTAATTTTGAACAGGTACATTGTTTAAGTGTAGCTCCAGCCCGAAAATCTATTTTTAAACTTTTTGGAAAACATAGGTAAGGGTTATCACCCCTGTAACATTTGTTTTGCTGTCTGTGCCCCTGTTCAGAACATTTCACCTCACTTTCCGTCCCAATGACAACTGTTTTTGAAATGTGGTGTTTTTCTTGAAACAAGGATTGCTGATAAAGCATCAGTACAGAGGAGACACCTTTCTCCCATATTAATTCTTACAGGAGAGAATTTTCCTTCCAAGGGGTAGATTTCCTCTCACTTCCTGTTGTCTTCTTGCGTTTGCAAGTAGGAGTCGTTTGTAAGTTGGATGTTTGAAAGTAGGGACCTGCCGTATATACTCTGCAGAAATAGGCCCCTTAGTTGTTGGTGTTGGCACAACACTGTAAGCACTCACAGTTACTCTTGGTTGGTGCTGGAACGCCCTGCTGTCAACTATTATATCAGGAATTGTAATTACATATAATTGTTGAACAGTGGTAGTAAAAATTGGGCCTTTGATGGTGGTGCTGGTGCCACAACACTGTAAGCCCTGACAGTTACTCTTGGTGGGTGCAGCAATGGGCCCTGCTGTGAATTATTAGATCAAGAATTGTAATTGCATGCCCCTGTTGAACAGGGGCTGAAAAATTGGGCCTTTCGTGGTGGTGGTGGTGGTGGCGTTGCCACAACACTGTAAGCCCTCAGAGTTACTCTTGGTGGGTGCAGGAATGGGCCCTGCTGTGAATTATTAGATCAAGAATTGTAATTACATGCCCCTTTTGAACAGGGGCTGAAAAATTGGGCCTTTCGTGGTGGTGGTGGTGGTGGCGTTGCCACAACACTGTAAGCCCTCAGAGTTACTCTTGGTGGGTGCAGGAATGGGCCCTGCTGTGAATTATTAGATCAAGAATTGTAATTACATGCCCCTGTTGAACAGGGGCTGAAAAATTGGGCCTTAGGCACTGGTGCCACAACACTCCAACCCCTCACAGATACTGTACTTGGAGCACAGCAATGAGCCCTATGGCAAATTATTGCTAAAAAAATTGTAATTACACGCCCCTGTAAAACAGGGGCTGAAAAATTGGGCCTTAGCCACTGGTGGCGGCACCCATAAACAAAAATGATCTTCCAAGCTATCATCATCAATCGTATCATTGAGGACTCGGAGGAGGAGGATAGCCAGTCAACATAACAGCACAGGCACTCAGCATCAGCATCAGTCTTGAAGGGATGTGACATGTTAAAATCAATTAGTCTGTTATATCAGCATCAGGTGTGTGGTAGCTGGTGGTGATCCAAGACTGGTTCCTCTTGATGAAAGTCAGTCGATCAACCGAGTCGGTGGACAGGCGCACCCTGTGATCCGTGACAAATCCTCCAGCAGCACTGAATGTGCGTTCCGAAAGAACGCTGGATGCAGGCCAGTAGCTCAATTGCATACTGTGCAAGCTCTGGCCAGTGATCCATCCTCAAGACCCAGTAAGCCAGAGGATTTTCGGTGGGGAAGGTGTCCAAGTCTGACCTTGCCCCTAGATATTCCTGCACCATGTTTATCAGACGCTGGCGATGGTTGCTGGAACCGATCATACTTTGGGGCTGCGGACTAAAGAATTGTCTGAACGCATCGGTCAGACGGCCACCTTCCCCACCGCTCCTTCTTTGACTGGCCGAAGCCTCAGCAACTCGTTGTCCAGGACCAGGAGTTTGTAACCTCCCAGTCTCTGGGAACGCGTTGCACAGACCTTTCTGCAAGGCCTCCCGGAGTTGTCTCATCCTCTGCTCCCTCTGCGACGGTAACATAAGGTCCGCAACCTTACCCTTGTACCGTGGATCAAGGAGAGTGGCCAGCCAGTAATGATCCCTCTCCTTGATCCGAAGAATACGAGGATCCTTCCGCAGACTTTGCAGGATCAGGGAGGCCATGCAGCGTAGGTTTGCTGAGGCATTCGCTCCGGAGTCCTCTGGGTCACTAAGGACGACATGATCCGCAGCCACCTCCTCCCAGCCACGTACAAGTCCACTGGTTTCTTGGGACTGTAAATCATCCCTAAAAGACTGCTGCTGATGATGCTGAGTGCCAGCCTCCACCTCCATGCTGACACAATCCTCCTCCTCCTCCTCCTCCTCCTCTTCCTGTGCGATGGGTGGGACAGAAGGAACACTGTCTGGGTAAAGGGGGCCTTGAGAGGCAAGGAAGTCCTCCTCTTCCTGCCTCTGTTCTGCCTCAAGTGCCCTGTCCATTATTCCACGCAGCGTGTGCTCCAACAGGTGGACAAGAGGTACAGTGTCACTGATGCATGCACTGTCACTGCTCACCATCCTCGTGGCCTCCTCAAATGGTGCCAGGACAGTGCATGCATCCCTGATCATGCCCCACTGGCGTGGAGAAAAAAAACCAAGCTCCCCTGACCCTGTCCTGGTGCCGTAGTCGCACAGGTACTCATTGATGGCCCTCTGCTGCGTGTGCAGCCGCTGCAGCATGGCCAACGTTGAGTTCCACCTGGTGGGCATGTCACATATAAGGCGATTCTTGGGCAGGTTCAACTCCTTTTGCAGCTCAGCCAGGCGAGCACTGGCATTATAAGATCTGCGGAAATGCACACAGACTTTCCTGGGCTGCCTCAGGACATCCTGTAAGCCCGGGTACCTGCCCAAGAACCGCTGCACCACCAGGTTAAGGACGTGAGCCACACAGGGCACATGGGTCAGTTGTCCCTGTCGGAGGGCGGAGAGGAGGTTGGTGCCATTGTCGCAAACCACCATTCCTGGCTTAAGCTGGCGTGGCGTCAACCACCTCTCGGCCTGGCCCTGCAGAGCAGACAGGACCTCTGCCCCAGTGTGGCTTCTGTCCCCCAAACACACCAGCGCAAGCACGGCATGGCATCTTTTTGCCTGCGTACTTGCGTAGCCCCTTGAACGGCTACGGAGCACCGCTGGTTCAGAGGACAAACCACAGGAAGAGGCCATGGAGGAAGAAGAAGAGGAGGGGGTGGAGGAGAGAGGTGTGTCACAACCAGTAGTAGCATTTTGGAGGCGTGGCGGTGGAACAACCTCCAACACTACTGCACCTTGTCCTGCATCCTTCCCAGCTGCCAAAAGAGTGACCCAATGGGCCGTGAAAGAAAGGTAACGTCCCTGTCCATGCCTGCTGGACGATGAGTCAGCGGTAATATGCACCTTACCGCTGACCGCCCTGTCCAGCGAGGCCAAGACATTGCCTTCCACATGCCGGTGGAGAGCCGGAATAGCCTTCCGTGAGAAAAAGTGGCGTTTGGGAACCTGCCACTGAGGAACCGCACATTGCACAAACTCACGGAAGGGGGCCGAGTCTACCAACTGAAAAGGCAGCAGTTGAAGCGCTAGCAATTTAGCCAAGCTAGCATTCAACCGCTGGGCATGTGGATGGCTGGGAGTGAACTTCTTTCGACGGTCCAGCAGCTGGGGCAGGGAAATTTGCCTGCTAGAATCGGACGTCGGTGTACTGCTAGCAGAGTGGCCGCAAGTACTTGGCTGTGACACACCTAATTCTACACCTTCATTCCTCTCAGTGCATGTTTCAGAGAGGACTGAAGTTATAGTGGGGTTGGAGATCCCAGCTGATGCGGTGCAAGGAGAGGTCCGCTTTGTTCTTTGGTGTGGGTCTTTGAGGTAGGCTTGCCAACGAGCTGCATGGCAGGTCAACATATGTCTGGTCAGGCATGTGGTACCCAAGCGGCTGATGTTTTGGCCACGCGATATACGCTTGAGACATATGTTGCAAATAGCAGCTGTGCAATCTGATGCACTAGCCTCAAAAAAGGCCCACACCAAAGAACTTTTTGAATGACGGGCAGAGGCAGCGCCCTGCACAGGCGGAGCTCTGCGGTGTGATTCCGTCGGTGTACTGCCCTTACGCTGGCCACCAAAGGGCATCCTGCCTCGTTGGAGATGTGCCTCCTCCTCATCCTCCTCCTCCTCCTCTCTCCTATTAGGCACCCACGTGGAGTCAGTGACCTCATCATCCCCTCCCTCCTCATCACTGGAGCCAATCTGGCAGTATGCTGCAGCTGCTGGAACATGACTGCCAGATTGGTGTCCTTCTTGAGCATCCCCTCTGTCTGCTCTCACGCTACTGCCTTCCTGTAGCTGGGTTTCATCATCAGACCCTTCGAAACGCTGGGCATCCTCCTGGAGCATGTACCCAACACTGTGCTCAAACAGTTCGGGGGACTCCTCAGGAGGAGGACATGGTGGGTCTAGGGAAGGAGTGACTGATGATGAGTCTGACATTGATACCAGGGAAGAGGACGCTTTGGCAGCTGCTTTGCCAGTACCCTGAGCCTGGGTGAGAGAGGATGAGGAGGAGGAGGAGGGCTTGGTCATCCACTCTACCAAGTCTTCGGCATGATGTGGCTCAACATGTCCAGCTGCCGAAAAGAAGGACAAGCGTGTCCCATGGCCATGTGCTGATGACAATGCACCGCGTCCACGACCAGCACTGTTGTCCCCAGGCACAGAGCCTGCTTGCCCTCTTTTATTGCCTCCTGACTGTCTGCCTCTCCTTGTTTGCCTTCCTGACATTCTAATAGATGGCCTGCAGGGAGATGGGAAAAAAGCAATAAGGGCTACCTTCAGGTGTCCTTCTCTGTCCCTTTACTTAAGGATTTCTAAATATGGTTGAGGATAATTGCTTTTGCACAGAATAGCACAACGACAATTTCCCTGACTGTCCAAAAAACAAGGATTTCAAAGATGGTTGATGAGGAATGCTTTAGCACACTATAGCACAAGGAGAATTTCCCTCACTGTCCTTCCCTGTCCCTAGAAACAAGGATTCGTACAGTAAACCACACTGACACTCTCCCTACCTATAGTTTTCTGTCCCTAGAAAAAAGGTTTTTTTAAAGCACACTATAGCACAAGGAGAATTTCCCTCACTGTCCTTCCCTGTCCCTAGAAACAAGGATTCGTACAGTAAAACACACTGACACTCTCCCTACCTATAGTTTTCTGTCCCTAGAAAAAAGTTTTTTTTAAAGCACACTATAGCACAAGGAGAATTTCCCTCACTGTCCTTCCCTGTCCCTAGAAACAAGGATTCGTACAGTAAAACACACTGACACTCTCCCTACCTATAGTTTTCTGTCCCTAGAAAAAAGGTTTTTTTAAAGCACACTATAGCACAAGGAGAATTTCCCTCACTGTCCTTCCCTGTCCCTAGAAACAAGGATTCGTACAGTAAAACACACTGACACTCTCCCTACCTATAGTTTTCTGTCCCTAGAAAAAAGGTTTTTTTAAAGCACACTATAGCACAAGGAGAATTTCCCTCACTGTCCTTCCCTGTCCCTAGAAACAAGGATTCGTACAGTAAAACACACTGACACTCTCCCTACCTATAGTTTTCTGTCCCTAGAAAAAAGTTTTTTTTAAAGCACACTATAGCACAAGGAGAATTTCCCTCACTGTCCTTCCCTGTCCCTAGAAACAAGGATTCGTACAGTAAAACACACTGACACTCTCCCTACCTATAGTTTTCTGTCCCTAGAAAAAAGGTTTTTTTAAAGCACACTATAGCACAAGGAGAATTTCCCTCACTGTCCTTCCCTGTCCCTAGAAACAAGGATTCGTACAGTAAAACACACTGACACTCTCCCTACCTATAGTTTTCTGTCCCTAGAAAAAAGGTTTTTTTAAAGCACACTATAGCACAAGGAGAATTTCCCTCACTGTCCTTCCCTGTCCCTAGAAACAAGGATTCGTACAGTAAAACACACTGACACTCTCCCTACCTATAGTTTTCTGTCCCTAGAAAAAAGGTTTTTTTTAAAGCACACTATAGCACAAGGAGAATTTCCCTCACTGTCCTTCCCTGTCCCTAGAAACAAGGATTCGTACAGTAAAACACACTGACACTCTCCCTACCTATAGTTTTCTGTCCCTAGAAAAAAGGTTTTTTTAAAGCACACTATAGCACAAGGAGAATTTCCCTCACTGTCCTTCCCTGTCCCTAGAAACAAGGATTCGTACAGTAAAACACACTGACACTCTCCCTACCTATAGTTTTCTGTCCCTAGAAAAAATGTTTTTTTTAAAGCACACTATAGCACAAGGAGAATTTCCCTCACTGTCCTTCCCTGTCCCTAGAAACAAGGATTCGTACAGTAAAACACACTGACACTCTCCCTACCTATAGTTTTCTGTCCCTAGAAAAAAGGTTTTTTTAAAGCACACTATAGCACAAGGAGAATTTCCCTCACTGTCCTTCCCTGTCCCTAGAAACAAGGATTCGTACAGTAAAACACACTGACACTCTCCCTACCTATAGTTTTCTGTCCCTAGAAAAAAGGTTTTTTTAAAGCACACTATAGCACAAGGAGAATTTCCCTCACTGTCCTTCCCTGTCCCTAGAAACAAGGATTCGTACAGTAAAACACACTGACACTCTCCCTACCTATAGTTTTCTGTCCCTAGAAAAAAGGTTTTTTTAAAGCACACTATAGCACAAGGAGAATTTCCCTCACTGTCCTTCCCTGTCCCTAGAAACAAGGATTCGTACAGTAAAACACACTGACACTCTCCCTACCTATAGTTTTCTGTCCCTAGAAAAAATGTTTTTTTAAAGCACACTATAGCACAAGGAGAATTTCCCTCACTGTCCTTCCCTGTCCCTAGAAACAAGGATTCGTACAGTAAAACACACTGACACTCTCCCTACCTATAGTTTTCTGTCCCTAGAAAAAATGTTTTTTTAAAGCACACTATAGCACAAGGAGAATTTCCCTCACTGTCCTTCCCTGTCCCTAGAAACAAGGATTCGTACAGTAAAACACACTGACACTCTCCCTACCTATAGTTTTCTGTCCCTAGAAAAAAGGTTTTTTTAAAGCACACTATAGCACAAGGAGAATTTCCCTCACTGTCCTTCCCTGTCCCTAGAAACAAGGATTCGTACAGTAAAACACACTGACACTCTCCCTACCTATAGTTTTCTGTCCCTAGAAAAAAGTTTTTTTTAAAGCACACTATAGCACAAGGAGAATTTCCCTCACTGTCCTTCCCTGTCCCTAGAAACAAGGATTCGTACAGTAAAACACACTGACACTCTCCCTACCTATAGTTTTCTGTCCCTAGAAAAAAGGTTTTTTTAAAGCACACTATAGCACAAGGAGAATTTCCCTCACTGTCCTTCCCTGTCCCTAGAAACAAGGATTCGTACAGTAAAACACACTGACACTCTCCCTACCTATAGTTTTCTGTCCCTAGAAAAAAGGTTTTTTTAAAGCACACTATAGCACAAGGAGAATTTCCCTCACTGTCCTTCCCTGTCCCTAGAAACAAGGATTCGTACAGTAAAACACACTGACACTCTCCCTACCTATAGTTTTCTGTCCCTAGAAAAAAGGTTTTTTTAAAGCACACTATAGCACAAGGAGAATTTCCCTCACTGTCCTTCCCTGTCCCTAGAAACAAGGATTCGTACAGTAAAACACACTGACACTCTCCCTACCTATAGTTTTCTGTCCCTAGAAAAAAGGTTTTTTTAAAACACACTATAGCACAAGGAGAATTTCCCTCACTGTCCTTCCCTGTCCCTAGAAACAAGGATTCGTACAGTAAAACACACTGACACTCTCCCTACCTATAGTTTTCTGTCCCTAGAAAAAAGGTTTTTTTAAAGCACACTATAGCACAAGGAGAATTTCCCTCACTGTCCTTCCCTGTCCCTAGAAACAAGGATTCGTACAGTAAAACACACTGACACTCTCCCTACCTATAGTTTTCTGTCCCTAGAAAAAAGGTTTTTTTAAAGCACACTATAGCACAAGGAGAATTTCCCTCACTGTCCTTCCCTGTCCCTAGAAACAAGGATTCGTACAGTAAAACACACTGACACTCTCCCTACCTATAGTTTTCTGTCCCTAGAAAAAAGGTTTTTTTAAAGCACACTATAGCACAAGGAGAATTTCCCTCACTGTCCTTCCCTGTCCCTAGAAACAAGGATTCGTACAGTAAAACACACTGACACTCTCCCTACCTATAGTTTTCTGTCCCTAGAAAAAAGGTTTTTTTAAAGCACACTATAGCACAAGGAGAATTTCCCTCACTGTCCTTCCCTGTCCCTAGAAACAAGGATTCGTACAGTAAAACACACTGACACTCTCCCTACCTATAGTTTTCTGTCCCTAGAAAAAAGGTTTTTTTAAAGCACACTATAGCACAAGGAGAATTTCCCTCACTGTCCTTCCCTGTCCCTAGAAACAAGGATTCGTACAGTAAAACACACTGACACTCTCCCTACCTATAGTTTTCTGTCCCTAGAAAAAAGGTTTTTTTAAAGCACACTATAGCACAAGGAGAATTTCCCTCACTGTCCTTCCCTGTCCCTAGAAACAAGGATTCGTACAGTAAAACACACTGACACTCTCCCTACCTATAGTTTTCTGTCCCTAGAAAAAAGTTTTTTTTAAAGCACACTATAGCACAAGGAGAATTTCCCTCACTGTCCTTCCCTGTCCCTAGAAACAAGGATTCGTACAGTAAAACACACTGACACTCTCCCTACCTATAGTTTTCTGTCCCTAGAAAAAAGGTTTTTTTAAAGCACACTATAGCACAAGGAGAATTTCCCTCACTGTCCTTCCCTGTCCCTAGAAACAAGGATTCGTACAGTAAAACACACTGACACTCTCCCTACCTATAGTTTTCTGTCCCTAGAAAAAAGGTTTTTTTAAAGCACACTATAGCACAAGGAGAATTTCCCTCACTGTCCTTCCCTGTCCCTAGAAACAAGGATTCGTACAGTAAAACACACTGACACTCTCCCTACCTATAGTTTTCTGTCCCTAGAAAAAAGGTTTTTTTTAAAGCACACTATAGCACAAGGAGAATTTCCCTCACTGTCCTTCCCTGTCCCTAGAAACAAGGATTCGTACAGTAAAACACACTGACACTCTCCCTACCTATAGTTTTCTGTCCCTAGAAAAAAGGTTTTTTTAAAGCACACTATAGCACAAGGAGAATTTCCCTCACTGTCCTTCCCTGTCCCTAGAAACAAGGATTCGTACAGTAAAACACACTGACACTCTCCCTACCTATAGTTTTCTGTCCCTAGAAAAAAGGTTTTTTTTAAAGCACACTATAGCACAAGGAGAATTTCCCTCACTGTCCTTCCCTGTCCCTAGAAACAAGGATTCGTACAGTAAAACACACTGACACTCTCCCTACCTATAGTTTTCTGTCCCTAGAAAAAAGGTTTTTTTAAAGCACACTATAGCACAAGGAGAATTTCCCTCACTGTCCTTCCCTGTCCCTAGAAACAAGGATTCGTACAGTAAAACACACTGACACTCTCCCTACCTATAGTTTTCTGTCCCTAGAAAAAAGGTTTTTTTAAAGCACACTATAGCACAAGGAGAATTTCCCTCACTGTCCTTCCCTGTCCCTAGAAACAAGGATTCGTACAGTAAAACACACTGACACTCTCCCTACCTATAGTTTTCTGTCCCTAGAAAAAAGGTTTTTTTAAAGCACACTATAGCACAAGGAGAATTTCCCTCACTGTCCTTCCCTGTCCCTAGAAACAAGGATTCGTACAGTAAAACACACTGACACTCTCCCTACCTATAGTTTTCTGTCCCTAGAAAAAAGTTTTTTTTAAAGCACACTATAGCACAAGGAGAATTTCCCTCACTGTCCTTCCCTGTCCCTAGAAACAAGGATTCGTACAGTAAAACACACTGACACTCTCCCTACCTATAGTTTTCTGTCCCTAGAAAAAAGATTTTTTTAAAGCACACTATAGCACAAGGAGAATTTCCCTCACTGTCCTTCCCTGTCCCTAGAAACAAGGATTCGTACAGTAAAACACACTGACACTCTCCCTACCTATAGTTTTCTGTCCCTAGAAAAAAGGTTTTTTTAAAGCACACTATAGCACAAGGAGAATTTCCCTCACTGTCCTTCCCTGTCCCTAGAAACAAGGATTCGTACAGTAAAACACACTGACACTCTCCCTACCTATAGTTTTCTGTCCCTAGAAAAAAGGTTTTTTTTAAAGCACACTATAGCACAAGGAGAATTTCCCTCACTGTCCTTCCCTGTCCCTAGAAACAAGGATTCGTACAGTAAAACACACTGACACTCTCCCTACCTATAGTTTTCTGTCCCTAGAAAAAAGGTTTTTTTAAAGCACACTATAGCACAAGGAGAATTTCCCTCACTGTCCTTCCCTGTCCCTAGAAACAAGGATTCGTACAGTAAAACACACTGACACTCTCCCTACCTATAGTTTTCTGTCCCTAGAAAAAAGGTTTTTTTTAAAGCACACTATAGCACAAGGAGAATTTCCCTCACTGTCCTTCCCTGTCCCTAGAAACAAGGATTCGTACAGTAAAACACACTGACACTCTCCCTACCTATAGTTTTCTGTCCCTAGAAAAAAGGTTTTTTTTAAAGCACACTATAGCACAAGGAGAATTTCCCTCACTGTCCTTCCCTGTCCCTAGAAACAAGGATTCGTACAGTAAAACACACTGACACTCTCCCTACCTATAGTTTTCTGTCCCTAGAAAAAAGGTTTTTTTAAAGCACACTATAGCACAAGGAGAATTTCCCTCACTGTCCTTCCCTGTCCCTAGAAACAAGGATTCGTACAGTAAAACACACTGACACTCTCCCTACCTATAGTTTTCTGTCCCTAGAAAAAAGGTTTTTTTAAAGCACACTATAGCACAAGGAGAATTTCCCTCACTGTCCTTCCCTGTCCCTAGAAACAAGGATTCGTACAGTAAAACACACTGACACTCTCCCTACCTATAGTTTTCTGTCCCTAGAAAAAATGTTTTTTTAAAGCACACTATAGCACAAGGAGAATTTCCCTCACTGTCCTTCCCTGTCCCTAGAAACAAGGATTCGTACAGTAAAACACACTGACACTCTCCCTACCTATAGTTTTCTGTCCCTAGAAAAAATGTTTTTTTAAAGCACACTATAGCACAAGGAGAATTTCCCTCACTGTCCTTCCCTGTCCCTAGAAACAAGGATTCGTACAGTAAAACACACTGACACTCTCCCTACCTATAGTTTTCTGTCCCTAGAAAAAAGGTTTTTTTAAAGCACACTATAGCACAAGGAGAATTTCCCTCACTGTCCTTCCCTGTCCCTAGAAACAAGGATTCGTACAGTAAAACACACTGACACTCTCCCTACCTATAGTTTTCTGTCCCTAGAAAAAAGTTTTTTTTAAAGCACACTATAGCACAAGGAGAATTTCCCTCACTGTCCTTCCCTGTCCCTAGAAACAAGGATTCGTACAGTAAAACACACTGACACTCTCCCTACCTATAGTTTTCTGTCCCTAGAAAAAAGTTTTTTTTAAAGCACACTATAGCACAAGGAGAATTTCCCTCACTGTCCTTCCCTGTCCCTAGAAACAAGGATTCGTACAGTAAAACACACTGACACTCTCCCTACCTATAGTTTTCTGTCCCTAGAAAAAAGGTTTTTTTAAAGCACACTATAGCACAAGGAGAATTTCCCTCACTGTCCTTCCCTGTCCCTAGAAACAAGGATTCGTACAGTAAAACACACTGACACTCTCCCTACCTATAGTTTTCTGTCCCTAGAAAAAAGGTTTTTTTAAAGCACACTATAGCACAAGGAGAATTTCCCTCACTGTCCTTCCCTGTCCCTAGAAACAAGGATTCGTACAGTAAAACACACTGACACTCTCCCTACCTATAGTTTTCTGTCCCTAGAAAAAGGTTTTTTTTAAAGCACACTATAGCACAAGGAGAATTTCCCTCACTGTCCTTCCCTGTCCCTAGAAACAAGGATTCGTACAGTAAAACACACTGACACTCTCCCTACCTATAGTTTTCTGTCCCTAGAAAAAAGGTTTTTTTAAAACACACTATAGCACAAGGAGAATTTCCCTCACTGTCCTTCCCTGTCCCTAGAAACAAGGATTCGTACAGTAAAACACACTGACACTCTCCCTACCTATAGTTTTCTGTCCCTAGAAAAAAGGTTTTTTTAAAGCACACTATAGCACAAGGAGAATTTCCCTCACTGTCCTTCCCTGTCCCTAGAAACAAGGATTCGTACAGTAAAACACACTGACACTCTCCCTACCTATAGTTTTCTGTCCCTAGAAAAAAGGTTTTTTTAAAGCACACTATAGCACAAGGAGAATTTCCCTCACTGTCCTTCCCTGTCCCTAGAAACAAGGATTCGTACAGTAAAACACACTGACACTCTCCCTACCTATAGTTTTCTGTCCCTAGAAAAAAGGTTTTTTTAAAGCACACTATAGCACAAGGAGAATTTCCCTCACTGTCCTTCCCTGTCCCTAGAAACAAGGATTCGTACAGTAAAACACACTGACACTCTCCCTACCTATAGTTTTCTGTCCCTAGAAAAAAGGTTTTTTTAAAGCACACTATAGCACAAGGAGAATTTCCCTCACTGTCCTTCCCTGTCCCTAGAAACAAGGATTCGTACAGTAAAACACACTGACACTCTCCCTACCTATAGTTTTCTGTCCCTAGAAAAAAGTTTTTTTTAAAGCACACTATAGCACAAGGAGAATTTCCCTCACTGTCCTTCCCTGTCCCTAGAAACAAGGATTCGTACAGTAAAACACACTGACACTCTCCCTACCTATAGTTTTCTGTCCCTAGAAAAAAGGTTTTTTTAAAGCACACTATAGCACAAGGAGAATTTCCCTCACTGTCCTTCCCTGTCCCTAGAAACAAGGATTCGTACAGTAAAACACACTGACACTCTCCCTACCTATAGTTTTCTGTCCCTAGAAAAAAGGTTTTTTTAAAGCACACTATAGCACAAGGAGAATTTCCCTCACTGTCCTTCCCTGTCCCTAGAAACAAGGATTCGTACAGTAAAACACACTGACACTCTCCCTACCTATAGTTTTCTGTCCCTAGAAAAAAGTTTTTTTTAAAGCACACTATAGCACAAGGAGAATTTCCCTCACTGTCCTTCCCTGTCCCTAGAAACAAGGATTCGTACAGTAAAACACACTGACACTCTCCCTACCTATAGTTTTCTGTCCCTAGAAAAAAGGTTTTTTTAAAGCACACTATAGCACAAGGAGAATTTCCCTCACTGTCCTTCCCTGTCCCTAGAAACAAGGATTCGTACAGTAAAACACACTGACACTCTCCCTACCTATAGTTTTCTGTCCCTAGAAAAAAGGTTTTTTTAAAGCACACTATAGCACAAGGAGAATTTCCCTCACTGTCCTTCCCTGTCCCTAGAAACAAGGATTCGTACAGTAAAACACACTGACACTCTCCCTACCTATAGTTTTCTGTCCCTAGAAAAAAGGTTTTTTTAAAGCACACTATAGCACAAGGAGAATTTCCCTCACTGTCCTTCCCTGTCCCTAGAAACAAGGATTCGTACAGTAAAACACACTGACACTCTCCCTACCTATAGTTTTCTGTCCCTAGAAAAAAGGTTTTTTTAAAGCACACTATAGCACAAGGAGAATTTCCCTCACTGTCCTTCCCTGTCCCTAGAAACAAGGATTCGTACAGTAAAACACACTGACACTCTCCCTACCTATAGTTTTCTGTCCCTAGAAAAAAGGTTTTTTTAAAGCACACTATAGCACAAGGAGAATTTCCCTCACTGTCCTTCCCTGTCCCTAGAAACAAGGATTCGTACAGTAAAACACACTGACACTCTCCCTACCTATAGTTTTCTGTCCCTAGAAAAAAGGTTTTTTTAAAGCACACTATAGCACAAGGAGAATTTCCCTCACTGTCCTTCCCTGTCCCTAGAAACAAGGATTCGTACAGTAAAACACACTGACACTCTCCCTACCTATAGTTTTCTGTCCCTAGAAAAAAGGTTTTTTTAAAGCACACTATAGCACAAGGAGAATTTCCCTCACTGTCCTTCCCTGTCCCTAGAAACAAGGATTCGTACAGTAAAACACACTTACACTCTCCCTACCTATAGTTTTCTGTCCCTAGAAAAAGGTTTTTTTAAAGCACACTATAGCACAAGGAGAATTTCCCTCACTGTCCTTCCCTGTCCCTAGAAACAAGGATTCGTACCGTAAAACACACTGACACTCTCCCTACCTATAGTTTTCTGTCCCTAGAAAAAAGGTTTTTTTAAAGCACACTATAGCACAAGGAGAATTTCCCTCACTGTCCTTCCCTGTCCCTAGAAACAAGGATTCGTACAGTAAAACACACTGACACTCTCCCTACCTATAGTTTTCTGTCCCTAGAAAAAAGGTTTTTTTAAAGCACACTATAGCACAAGGAGAATTTCCCTCACTGTCCTTCCCTGTCCCTAGAAACAAGGATTCGTACAGTAAAACACACTGACACTCTCCCTACCTATAGTTTTCTGTCCCTAGAAAAAAGGTTTTTTTAAAGCACACTATAGCACAAGGAGAATTTCCCTCACTGTCCTTCCCTGTCCCTAGAAACAAGGATTCGTACAGTAAAACACACTGACACTCTCCCTACCTATAGTTTTCTGTCCCTAGAAAAAAGGTTTTTTTAAAGCACACTATAGCACAAGGAGAATTTCCCTCACTGTCCTTCCCTGTCCCTAGAAACAAGGATTCGTACAGTAAAACACACTGACACTCTCCCTACCTATAGTTTTCTGTCCCTAGAAAAAAGTTTTTTTTAAAGCACACTATAGCACAAGGAGAATTTCCCTCACTGTCCTTCCCTGTCCCTAGAAACAAGGATTCGTACAGTAAAACACACTGACACTCTCCCTACCTATAGTTTTCTGTCCCTAGAAAAAAGGTTTTTTTAAAGCACACTATAGCACAAGGAGAATTTCCCTCACTGTCCTTCCCTGTCCCTAGAAACAAGGATTCGTACAGTAAAACACACTGACACTCTCCCTACCTATAGTTTTCTGTCCCCAGAAAAAAGTTTTTTTTAAAGCACACTATAGCACAAGGAGAATTTCCCTCACTGTCCTTCCCTGTCCCTAGAAACAAGGATTCGTACAGTAAAACACACTGACACTCTCCCTACCTATAGTTTTCTGTCCCTAGAAAAAAGTTTTTTTTAAAGCACACTATAGCACAAGGAGAATTTCCCTCACTGTCCTTCCCTGTCCCTAGAAACAAGGATTCGTACAGTAAAACACACTGACACTCTCCCTACCTATCCTTCTCTTTCCCTAAACTAAAGGAATCCAGGTTAAGCAAGAAAAAATAAATGTCACTGTCCCTGCCTATGCTTCTCTTTCCCTGCTCCGGAACACACTACACTAGGCCGCCGTGCTGGCGGCCTTTTATAGTGTGGGGCGTGTACTAAACCCCCTCAGCAATAATTGGCCACAGGCATCCTGCCTGTGGCCAATCATTGCTCTCCTCGCTGCCGGCGCTGTGATTGGCCAAGCATGCGGGGTCACAGTGCATGCTTGGCCAATCACAGCGCCTGGATGACACTGTGATGGCGTAGTGCATTGTGGGCCGTTCGCGTCACTCGAATTAGGCGCGAACGGCCCAAATCGTTCGATCTTCGTCGAACGATCGAACAGCCGATGTTCGAGTCGAACGTATGTTCGACTCGAACACCGAGCTCATCCCTAATAGTAATGATATTGCACTGCCTTCTGCAACAGATGGGTCCTCATTTATACATGTTATGTTCTGTTTGCTTTATGCAGACCTATCCAGGTATCAAATTATAAAGTATATTTGGGCATGCACCAGATGGATGTGACCAGCTCTCATACAGTTGTTGCCAATGTAGGGAATATCATTGTCAATAGAAATTTTACAAGTGATGGAGATCCTGGAGACATCGCCCTGATACGGCTGGCCACACCTGTCAACTATACTCAGTACATCATGCCAATCTGTCTGCCATCTTCCACCACCACCTTCCCCTGTGGTACGGAGTGCTGGGTGACCGGCTGGGGTACAAGATCTTATGGAGGTGAGTCTATGAAATAATGTGACTTCACTCATTGTCCATACTAAGAAATCAGGCCTGTCACTTACACCCAATATGTCATATTACAAATGAATGGCCAATTCATATGGAGTTTGTTAAATTCTGTTAGAAATTCATTAAACTTCAGGAGTGAATCCTTTAGAAGTCTATGGAGAGGAGGAAAGGGGGTCAAGGGGTGAGAATGTCTTTTTAATGTGATTTTAAGGGTAATATAGAAAAAGCACCAATCCTTTCAATTACAAGCATGAGAGTGGGGGTGAACATTGAACATGAGCTCAACCCAAACCGTTGTGGCTTGGGAACTGTGGTCTTGTGGATTAGAAGGGTCAATAATGAGAGTTTTCTTATGGTCTAGCCCCTTCTCTATAACATCAGGGTCCCCAGCAGTGATTTGTTAGTGTGTGTTGGAGAAATCTGGAGTAGATGGGGAAAGTTGACAGAGTGCTACTCTACTACGTTAGTGTTTTTAGGGATGGGGTTTGTGGTTTAGGTCTATTTTGTTTGAGATAGACTATATTTTATTCTAATATAATTTTTCTTCGCTCTTTATCTCAGGAATAGAAGTGTGACCTTGTTCTGACACAGGCAAAGCTGCCCTTTGTTTGCAACACATCACTGCACACTATTGTTAAGTACACCAAAGCACCCTATCCTTAATCCCCATTTTAACATAGCTGCTGATAAAGTTGGGTAATCTGCCGTATTCATATTTTCAGGCAGGCGTGAAGGGAGAGGCAGAGGTTCTGTATGCACAGCTACTAGAGGGTAATCGGGTTCTGCAGCTGCAAATAAAATAATGTGCAAAAATCTGATGATTTACTCTACAAAGTGAGGACTCTATGGACTATTAGGTGTCCAGGCTGGACCACCGGTCTATACTTACACAGTACTCTCTTATTTTTATTCCTCAATAAAACCTGACTGGTCTCTTACTAAATGTAAGGCCTAGTAAAACAGTTTACATACTGTGCTTCGTATCTGTATAAAATGTTCCAGCTTTTCTTCTGTGAAATAATACACTACCATATAATAGTATAAGATAGATATACAGGTCCTTCTCAAAAAATTAGCATATTGTGATAAAGTTCATTATTTTCTGTAATGTACTGATAAACATTAGACTTTCATATATTTTAGATTCATTACACACAACTGAAGTAGTTCAAGCCTTTTCTTGTTTTAATATTGATGATTTTGGCATACAGCTCATGAAAACCCAAAAATCCTATCTCAAAAAATTAGCATATTTCATCCGACCAATAAAAGAAAAGTGTTTTTAATACAAAAAAAGTCAACCTTCAAATAATTATGTTCAGTTATGCACTCAATACTTGGTCGGGAATCCTTTTGCAGAAATGACTGCTTCAATGCGGCATGGCATGGAGGCAACCAGCCTGTGGCACTGCTGAGGTGTTATGGAGGCCCAGGATGCTTCGATAGCGGCCTTAAGCTCATCCAGAGTGTTGGGTCTTGCGTCTCTCAACTTTCTCTTCCCAATATCCCACAGATTCTCTATGGGGTTCAGGTCAGGAGAGTTGGCAGGCCAATTGAGCACAGTAATACCATGGTCAGTAAACCATTTACCAGTGGTTTTGGCACTGTGAGCAGGTGCCAGGTCGTGCTGAAAAATGAAATCTTCATCTCCATAAAGCTTTTCAGCAGATGGAAGCATGAAGTGCTCCAAAATCTCCTGATAGCTAGCTGCATTGACCCTGCCCTTGATAAAACACAGTGGACCAACACCAGCAGCTGATATGGCACCCCAGACCATCACTGACTGTGGGTACTTGACACTGGACTTCAGGCATTTTGGCATTTCCCTCTCCCCAGTCTTCCTCCAGACTCTGGCACCTTGATTTCCGAATGTACTTTGGACCACTGAGCAACAGTCCAGTGCTGCTTCTCTGTAGCCCAGGTCAGGCGCTTCTGCCGCTGTTTCTGGTTCAAAAGTGGCTTGACCTGGGGAATGCGGCACCTGTAGCCCATTTCCTGCACACGCCTGTTCACGGTGGCTCTGGATGTTTCTACTCCAGACTCAGTCCACTGCTTCCGCAGGTCCTCCAAGGTCTGGAATCGGTCCTTCTCCACAATCTTCTTCAGGGTCCGGTCACCTCTTCTCGTTGTGCAGCGTTTTCTGCCACACTTTTTCCTTCCCACAGACTTCCCACTGAGGTGCCTTGATACAGCACTCTGGGAACAGCCTATTCGTTCAGAAATTTCTTTCTGTGTCTTACCCTCTTGCTTGAGGGTGTCAATGATGGCCTTCTGGACAGCAGTCAGGTCGGCAGTCTTACCCATGATTGCGGTTTTGAGTAATGAACCAGGCTGGGAGTTTTTAAAAGCCTCAGGAATCTTTTGCAGGTGTTTAGAGTTAATTAGTTGATTCAGATGATTAGGTTAATAGCTCGTTTAGAGAACCTTTTCATGATATGCTAATTTTTTGAGATAGGATTTTTGGGTTTTCATGAGCTGTATGCCAAAATCATCAATATTAAAACAAGAAAAGGCTTGAACTACTTCAGTTGTGTGTAATGAATCTAAAATATATGAAAGTCTAATGTTTATCAGTACATTACAGAAAATAATGAACTTTATCACAATATGCTAATTTTTTGAGAAGGACCTGTATAGATATAATATTATACTGAAGCTACTAACTTGGTGAGCATTGAGTTTCTGTAATAATTCTGGCTTTTTTTTCCTGTAAAATAATAAATTCTAACTTCAATGTATTGATAAACTCTCTCTCTGAAACTGTTGCCTATTAAAACTGATGACATATTGTGCTAGAAGTCCACAATATCTGTGTCTCTTTTGTATGAAATAATATACTGTAATTTTGATTTCTAGATCAATATCTGCCTGGTCTCTCCCGCTCATACAGTGGCCTACTAAAGCTGCTTTTATACTGTGCATGATGTCTTTAAAATATTTATGGCTATTTTCTGAAATAATGCTCTTTATTTCATTATTTTTTTTATGATAACATTTGCCTGATCTCTCCCTATTTAATTGTGGCCTAACAAAGCTGTTTATATACTGTGCATTGGCTTCACAGTAATTATTATTATTACTATTGCTAGATTTCATTGAGTTTGTACAGTATGTCTGACTCTTGTCTCTGAAAAAAACACACTTAAGTTTTTATTTTACAATAAAACATGTCTTGTTTCCCCCTCTTAAATTGCAGCCTATTGTATCTGTTTGCATACTGTGCATCAACTGCACAATTATTTTGGAAAATAAATTATTTGGAAATGTTTGTAAAACAATACTCATGTCTGAGCAGATGGTTTTATCTTGCAAGGAACCCATTGTTTTAATTTGTTGTTTTCTGTGTGTATAACCTCTGCCTCTCCCTCTAGGCCTCTTTTTATTATAGGCTATTGCCCAAATTTAATGGCAGCAATGGCAATAAATACTGAATGTGGTACTATGGCTCACAATACTTCACTGCACAATGCTAAAAAAGGAAACTTAAAGTACTAAACTCCTTTAAAAAACATACTTGGGCGCACACGGCACATTCTAAATCCTTCCCTAAGTCTCTCCCCAACAGGTTTAAGGACTTTCAATTAATAGATACTTGGAGGGCTCACAATATTGGGGCGTGCTCTTCCTTTGCTCGGTCTTCTCAGCTCTTCATTGGATAGATTGATAGCAGCACAGCCATTGGCTCGCACTGCTGTCAATCAACTCCAATGACGCGAGGGCTGGGGGGCGGGGGCCGAGTCCTGTAGTCGGCGGCTATGGACGCCGACTACAGGACTCGGGAGTGTGCCCGCAAGGTAACCCCCTTGGGAGAGCGCTTCTCAGAGGAGGTTATCAGAAGCGGGGATGAGCTGAGACAACCGCCGAGGGACCCCAGAAGACGAGGATCCGGGCCACTCTGTGCAAAACTAGCTGCACAGTGGAGGTAAGTATGACATGTTTGTTATTTTTATTTTGAAAAACATGCTTGGGCGCACACGGCACACTCTAAATCCTTCCCCAAGTCTCTCACCAACAGGCTTAAAGTGGTTGTAAACCCTTACAACACACTTTGACCTACAGGTAAGCCTAGATTAAGGCTTACCTGTAGGTGCAACAAAATATCTCCTAAACCTACACGGTTTAGGAGATATTTGCAAAAGAAAGGCACGTTGTCTACGGCGCATGCGCCGTAGACAACGGCGCGCAGGCGTACTGAGAGAGTGAAGAAGCCGTGATGGGAAGCCGCAAGTGTCGGCACCCACGCGCATGCATGGGAGTGACGTCATCGCGGCTCCGGCCAGTCACAGCGCCGGACCTGCGATATGCGGAAGTGAGTCCTGAAGAGATGGCGCTGAGGGAGGAAGTGTTCGAGCACCGCTGCGGAGGCTTCGATCTCAGGTAAGTACTTCATAATGAGCTAGTATGCTATGCATACTAGCTCATTATGCCTTTGCCTTGCAGGGTGTCTTTTTTTTTTTTTTTAACGAAGGTTTACTTCCTCTTTAAGGACTTTCAATTGATAGATACTTGGAGGGCTCACAATATTGGGTCCAAGGAGTTCACATTTTACTCACATCCCCATAACAGCTATGCTAGGCTGGACTACATTTTTTTCAACCCCTATAATCCTAGCTAACTCTACCGCTGCTTCTATGCATAACTGTGTATGGTCTGACCACCAAATTACCTCATTTGTCACTGAGTTTATCAAGCTTGCACCCACTCCATACACTTGGAGACTGAATGAAGCTCTACTCTCGGATGCAGCCATGGAGGCAGAGGTTTCAAAAGCACTGGATGAGTACTTTGAGTTTAACTCAGGAGACCCCTGTTACCACAGAATGGGTTGCACATAAGGCAGTTATGAGGGTTAAATTAATTAGCTTAGCGGCTGCCCAGAATAGGGCTAATCAACAAAAAATTGTATCTCTCACCCGAGAACTAGATCAACTGTATAAGAAATCCGCGGATCTCCACTCCGAGTCTATCAGGCAACTCTATTGAGCAGAAGCGCTTAGAACTAGATAACTTTTTATCTGCCAAGGTAGAAAAAGCTCTGAGATGGCCTAAGGCAATTTTTTTGTATAGTAATACTGCCTCAACTATGTTTGCTAGAAAGCGGAACCAGTCAGTTCCTCCCCCGCATGTTTACAAATTATACACCCCTACGGATTTGACTACCTCCAATCTGCACAAGGTTTTAAAAAAAAATCAAAATTTTTACTCATCCCTTCTAGCCCACCCCAAAGCGAACTCCCGGCAGACACACTCTCTTGGCTTGCCTGAATCAGGATTCCTACCCTTACCCTTTCACAATTGGAGACTCTAAACTCCCCAATTACTTTGCCCAAAGTCTCCAAGGTTATTACATCCCTAAAAAGTATCTCTGCCCCAGGTCCAGATGGATTTTCCTCTCTGTACTACAAATTTCTTTCCTCCCAACTGTCTCCAATACTGTTCCAGCTTTTTTAATCATATTATTCAAGGTCATAGGTTCCCTGAGGAGATGCTTTTAGCTAACATATCTCGTATCCCAAAACCTAAGAAAGACCATGCCTTGCCCCAAAACTATAGGCCTATCTTGGTGATCAAAAATGACCTAAAGATCTTTAGCAGAATCATAGCTGATTGACTAGCAGGTATTATTCCTTCCCTGATCTCACCATATCAGTCAGTTTTCATTCCCAACCTCATTATCATGGACAACATTCGCATGGCAACAAACATTATCCAAGATGCAAATTTAGTCTCTAAAAAATTGTTGCTGCTCAGCCTTGACATCCACAAGGCCTTTGATAGTGTGCCATGGCACTATGTGTCTCTCTTTCTACAGTGCTATGGCTTTCAGAGTGAATTCTTAAGAGCATTCCAGGCCCTATATCACAACACCAGAACCCGCATTAGAATTCCAGGTTGCAATTCAGATTTTTTCCAATTCGGTAGGGATACTGGTCAGGTTTGTCCCTTGTCACCTCTAATTTTTGCATTGGCTATTGAGCCCCTTGCCACTGCTATCTTACGACACCCAGATATTTCGGGATGCCTTTTATATAGTAAAATCCCTGATGTCCCTAAACATCTGCTAAGACTTATATATACCACATGTGTAGCTATGAAATGGGCAATAATCCTGAACTGGAAATCAAATATGGTACCCTTTTCTCAAGTAATTTCACGCATTGACCAAATTATGTTGATGGGAAATAAAATTCACACATTACGTGGTTCCAAATCTTCCTTTAATGCAAAATGGCACCCATGGTTAATTTTCTGCCACTGAGATTGATTTAATTTTAACAACTATGGGATCCATAACATTTGGTTCTCATGTACTGGATTTGCGATTTGATTTGCTTTTGTTTTGGTTTTCAAGGTTGTTTGTTTTTGAGACACTATACAGTCTTTATACAATATACATTCTTTGTCCATTTATAGTGATCCAGGTTCTTTGACAGTTATATTGAGATTCTCAGTAAACATGAATCACCTTATTTTGTATTCATAGGTCATCTTTGTGGTACTTGTCTCTGCTCATATATTGTTATTTTTTCTTTTTTAGTTACTTTTTTCAATAAAAGTTTGTAAACAAAAAAAAATAAAAATAAAAACATACTTGGGGTGCCAAATGTTTTACACGTCTAATTGAAGAGTCTGTCGTTTTAAGGGAAGAAGTGAGAGGCCCACATCCCTAATTTAGTACAGAAAACTAGAAACCCCCGATGAATGGGACTTTTTAGGGCATCAATCACTTCAGTAATATATAAAAGAGTATATTATTTTGAAAAAAGTTAAAAGTATATTCAATAAAAAAATATAGTAAAAGAAGAGATGCAGTTCAAATGACAGAGAACCATTTGATCAGTCAACACATTGGTTTGATGAAGACAGTAGTATCCCAGCGCATTTAGAAATGTAACAAATTTTTGCCTTTTCTTCTTCAGGGTCAATTAAATGTCAAAAGATAGTTATCTATAATACTGTCATTGCTGGGCTCTTAGCTCTCCCTTCTCTGTGCTCAAGTTGCTCAGCTGTCGGTTAATTGGCAGCACTCATCGTTCTACAGTGGCTCACCTGGTGATCATTTCCTGCTCGTTAGTCCAGCCTACAGCCAGCCCCTTTTGGCTATTTAAACTGCTTGGTTCATTCCTTCTGTGCCTTCACCTTGGTCAAACATACCTGGAGACTCCCTGCTGTTCCCGTTGAAGAACTGCCTCCAACTATGCTGATCTCTGGTTTCCTGATTTACTGGCTTGTTCTGACTTTCCACTTTGGCTACCGCACCCTGGCTATGTTTTTACTACATTTACAGATTTTTACCATTTTTACCCTTATATTAAAAAGGTGTGTTTTTTTTTACTGCATTTTCTGTCTTCGTCTGATTCATGGTTCCTGACAAATACAAAACACAGCATTAAAAACATAAAAACCATAATCACTTTGACACAAGGAATATTAGATGAAACCATATAAGTTATATCCACTGACCCGTTAAGGTGAGAGAAATTGCATGTGGAACCGCATCAATACTTAAAAGGGAAAGCTTATCCTTTGCTTCTGCAGGTCACAGGTGGACTGGCATATGGGGGGGGGTGAGGGCACCCACTCTCCAGCCACTGCATCACATCATTATGAGGGATGCTGTCACCGCTGAGAGGGCTTCCATCTTTACCTTCACAACCTCTGACTACATGAGTGGCCAGGGACACAATGAGATCACTGCCATTCACAGCGCAGGCTCTGAAGGTCTGGCATGGTATTCAGTGAGGTCACCTGCTGCATACACTCTAAAAATCTCCTAAACAGCTCAAGTTTAGGATATTTCCACAGTACCTACAGGTAAGCCTTATTACAGGCTTACCTGTAGGTAAAAGATAAAAAAGGAGATCTATCTACAATGTACAGTATGTATAGGTTTGTTAATAATGACCTTGTTCTGAATGACCATTTTCTTGTCTATGTTTTATCACCAGGGAACTTAATTCAAAAAGGGGTCCTTCAAGAGGTCATGGTTCCCCTGATAGACCGCAATACATGTCAAGTAATGTATACCAATGGGGGAGCTACCGAGAAAATCCAGTATGATCAGATTTGTGCGGGCTACAAGGATGGGGGAAAGGACTCCTGCCAGGTGGGTTACACCAAGATCATTCCAGCATGGCTCACCTTTAGGTCTCGATCTCTTCACAGGAAGCGGAAGCAATGCATGACATCAGCTAGTTCCTAGATCTGTTTTTTTTTTTTTTTTATTGGAATGGATTGGAAAGATTGAGATGTTCTGTCACATTTTTAATTGCTGTCTTTGTCCTCTGGGAAATTTCTCCTTAGTTCCTGCCGTTGTATTGGATTTCATCCTAACTGTATTGTCTCCCCTTTTTTTTTAAATGCTGAACAAACCATCACAGAAAGATATAGTAAAATAATATATCAGCAGTGTAGGGAAAGGTGACAACCTTTCACAGTGTCCTCGTTGTTGTCAGTTACCTTATTCCCTTTGACATATTTCTAGTCCTGGTGTCACTTGGACAGGAAGTGAGGGGGAGTTGGCCACTTTGGGCACAGACAACCATAAAATCTTGAAGGAAAAATAGGAGCACCACACCCAAAAGTTAAAGAAAAAAAAACTATTTATTTTATTGAAATAATCCAATGAAATCTACAAAACAATCCAACAACCCATTTTGGAAGATCAAGAGTGCCCCCCCCCCCCCACTTTTTTAGTGCAGCTAAAATATATTAAGTATATATACTATTATATTCTGTATATATTGTGGGTGATTGGCTTCAAGCAGGGAGAGATCACAGAGAGGTAATCCAAATAAAAAGTGAGTTATGTTAAGGGCTTCCTGCACATATTTTTATAAAAAAAATATCAAGAGATAAATGTAAACAAACTTTATAGGAGTCTTCAAATTGCCACCACCGTAAGCCTGTGCATGCTCAGGATCCTTCTTCTGTTTAGTAAAGTAGGATTCAACTTTCTGTTTAGTAGAGTAAGATTCAAGTTGTGTGCCTATGTCTTTGATTAAAATGAGTGCCTGAGGAGGAAACAGATGAACCTAAAGATGAATCAGATGCATTTCCATCCTCCATCATATTTTGTTTCTCAATATCAGATCTAATAGCTGATGGTGATGGTAGCTGATGGTTGTTACTTGTCTTCCAGGGTGACTCAGGAGGACCTCTGGTGTGTAAGGTCCGGGGCGTCTGGTACGGAGTTGGATTCGTAAGCTGGGGAGATGGCTGCGCCGAAAAATATTTCCCTGGGGTGTACACCCTGGTTATGGCCCACCAAAACTGGATCAGCACCTATCTGAACGCAACCTTCAGTAACGTCCTAAACATCCCGACACCAACACTGAAATGTGGAGGAGACTTCAAAAGCAATGGAGGAAGCATCCATCACTCCCACCTTCACTGGACCATCTTGGTTATAGCTGCTCTTCTGTACTTCTATCTATAACCAGTTACTGTCCACCTACATAATCAGTAAACTGGAATAAAGGGTTTAATGGACCTGAGAGAGTACATCCCAATGTCCTACTAGAGTAAGAGAAATAAACACATCTTAATATTAGTAGTGGGTGTTCTTTTTTTAGTAGTTTTTGATCTGTATACATAAAATGGTTTGTTTTATTCTTGGAACCTGGCTGATGGTTGGATACTACTTTTGCTAAGAATACACTGTAGCAATTTCCCAATACAAAATGGCAACAGCCAAAAAGTTACAATGTGTTTGTTTGACTACAATAGTGGATATAAATACCTTAGTAATTTACACTTTAGGGGTACAGTTATTTTCTTTTCCCTTATGCCGCGTACACACGCTCAGAATTTCCGACAACAAATGTTTGATGGGAGCTTGTTGTCGAAAATTCTGACCGTGTGTAGGCTCCATCTGACATTTGCTGTTGGAATTTCTGACAACAAAAATTTGAGAGCTGGTTCTCAAATTTTCCGACAACAAAATCCGTGTGTGATGTACAAAATTCCACACATGCTCAGAATCAAGTACGAGACGGAAGCGCTCGGTCTGGTAAAACTAGCGTTCGTAATGGAGATAGCACATTTGTCACGCTGTAACGGACTGAAAAGCACAAGGCTGAAAAGCGCAAATCGTCTCTCACAAAAACTTTGACTAACACGAGATTAGCAGAAGAAGCCCAAAGGGTGGCGCAATTGGTATTGAACTTCCCTTTATAGTGCCGTCGTACGAGTTGTACGTCACCGCGTTCTTGGCGATCAGAATTTCCGACAAAATTTGAGCGACCGTGTGTATGCAAGACAAGTTTGAGCCAACATCCATCAGAAAAAAATCCACGGTTTTGTTGTCGGAATGTCTGATCGTGTGTACGCGGCATTAGAGTGACAAGCCTTTTAACCACTTTCTCTCCAGGGCAATTTTTTATTGTACACACGTTAAAATCTGCATTATATGCTAGCCAATTTCTTACTTACATACATTGTATATTTTCTGAAAGCATGGGCCCTGCAGAATAAAATGGTGGCCATTGCAAATTTTTATGCCACACACAATTTTTGTGCAGCCATTTTGTTATATAAAAGATGAAGATGAAAAAATATAAAGATGGGGTTGCATTAAGGAAATAGGTACCAACATTTTAGGTGACATTTTACAGTTTAGAGTTAACTGTGAATTATGACTCCAGAATTATTGCTCTCACTCTGACATTCACAGAGATCATAGGCGTGTGGACAGGGTGTGCCAGGTGTGCCTGGGCACACCCTAATCACCCTGTACTGGGCAGATTCCCCCTGCTGCTTGGCTGCAGAGAAAGGGACTGTGGAATCTCTGTCCTCAGTCTCTTTCTCTGTCTCAAAAGTGAGACATCACAACATGGGGCTCCTAAATTTTGGGGTAAAAAAACAATAATAAAAAAATATTGTAAAAAAAAAAAAAAATTGTAAAAAATATTACAATTGTAAAAATAATAGAAATAATAATAAAATATAAAAAATAAACTACCGACCCCAATCTCTGCCCTACTGACATCGTCCACTGTTCTACTGACACTGTCCATTGCCCTACTGATTATATATACTATATATATATATATATATATATATATATATATATATACACACATACACACATACACACACACACACGTGTGAGCTTTGGGTTGCACACCCTAATGCAATAGACTGCACACACCTATGACGGAGATACCTCACATGAGCGGTCCAACTGCTGTTAACATACATGTGTGGGACCTATGTCACATTTTCATTTGAGTGTATGTGGGGGGGGGGGATGTAGTGGGGGAAAGGGGTGTTTTTAAATGTTTATATATATATATATATATATTTTTTTATTATTATTATTATTATTTATTAAAATGTAATTTTATTCTTGATTTTTATCATTTGATTTTATTGCTCATACAAGGGGTCTAACAAGCCTCCTATGTGATAGCATGAGCAGGTGACAGATACTCTTTACAGAGACATCAGGGCTCTTTTTCAACCCCAATGTCTCCCCTGTCCTCCAATGCAGCTAATCAAGTACAGATCGTGCTTGATTAGCTGAATCCTTGGCTACAGACAGCTCTAAAAATGGAAGTGAAAAAATCATGCAAACCCCATGCAAAGAAAAAAAAAATAGGTCCCCCCAAGACAGGGCTGTCTTTAACCACTTCAGCTCCGGAAGGATTTGCCCCCTTAATGACCAGGCCATTTTTTGCGATATGGCACTGTGTTGCTTTAACTGACAATTGCGCGGTCGTGCGATGTTGTACCCAAACAAAATTTATGTCCTTTTTTCCCACAAATAGAGTTTTCTTTTGGTAGTATTTGATCACCTCTGCGGTTTTTATTTTTTGCGCTATAAACAAGAAGAGCGACAATTTTGAAAAAAACACAATGTTTTTTACTTTTTTCTACAATAAATATGCCACATTTTTTTTTTGCGATTCTGTGCATCATAAGAACAATCATAGCGGCAGTTCAGCCGCTTGATCATTCTTACAGGCGGCAGGGAGGGGATTCCCCCCCCCCCCCCCCCGCTGCCCTCCGGTGCTTCTACAGTGTTTCTCCGGTCTAGCCCGTGCAATCGGCTAGCCGGAGAATGAATCGGTCACCGCCGGAGGTTAGCGATAGATATTTCCAGTCTTCTCTATGACCCTCGGAGGCCGGGGCA
This sequence comes from Rana muscosa, assembly GCA_029206835.1. Taxonomy (NCBI): domain Eukaryota; kingdom Metazoa; phylum Chordata; class Amphibia; order Anura; family Ranidae; genus Rana; species Rana muscosa. Next base: position 179,723,652 of record CM055127.1, read on the forward strand.
CAACGTTATGATGAAGACTCGGCTGGAAAGGCCGAGACAGTTTATTTATTTTTTTGATCTCTGTCTTTCCAGCCTGAAGGAGAGATCTGGGGTCTTGTAGACCCCAGATCTTCCCATAAAGAGGACCTGTCACTAGGGTTGCACCGATACTGATACCGGTATCGGTATCGGTCCCGATACTAAGCATTTGCACGAGTATCGGTACTCGTGCAAATACACTGATACTTAAAACTGATACCTAGCTGGTTGGTTCTTTCAGCTGTCAGCGGGATTCTCCCTACTGACAACTGAAATGTACACGTGACCGCTGAGTCCTTAACAACTGATGACTCATTCATCTGTCAGTAAGCTTCCCCTCCGACAGATAAATGTGATTAAAACTAGGGGCAAATATATCATATATAAAGTGCCAAACAGTGCCCAAAAAGTGCCCAAACACCCTTCTCGAGGGTAGGAGGCTTCCAGATGGGATGGCATGTCTATGCACTTTCTTTACTCCTCTGGGACCTTTCCCCGACGCTCAGCACTTTCACTGTCAGAAGGGTAACCTGTCCCTACTCTAGCCACACGTGAAATGCACGTCAAACCTGGGAGCCAGGGTCTTAAATAAACTCTGCCTGGCTCAAGACAGCCACCCATGCCACATGGGGCGGCAGCATCGATTTGGATAGCTATCCCCCTGTGACCCAAGAAACCACAGAGGAAGTAAGTTTTTCTTGACTTCCTCTCCCTCTGCAATGCTGCTGTAGTTGAGCACCACCTGCAGTGGAGAAAGCAGACTGCACTTGTCTACAACTCCGCTCACTAAATGGCAGATCCTGGCACTAGGCTAGGGATTCTTCATGACATCATTATCATATTTGGTCAAAGCCATCTATCGGGATCCCTAGTTGCCTGTTTCCACTTCATCGGCTGAGAAAATAGGCTTTTTCAAAATATTTATTTAAATCCGGAAACTGTTTGTGAACAACCACTTATACAACATCCATGGCCCACTCACCTTCCTCAGTGAGGTGTGTTAGCATGTGAACGATGTGTCAGCTAGCACAGAAATAGGTTGAAGGTAGAATGCCAGACCAAGACTTGACTGACTGGAAAGTCATTGTCACTGCAGGGCTGGAGTCACGGCTGAGGGCCACTCCCACTGATGTGTGCAAGGCAAAAATTTATTCTACAATGACCTTAAAGGACTTTTTATTCTAAAGAGAGCCAGAGCTCTTCTATCAAAAATATATCGTTATGAAGAATGCGGAAGCTGAAAAGGTTTAAATTCATGAACACAAAGTTCTGCTCTTCATAGGTCAGTGAGAGAGTGAGATCTGATGAACATCTTTTTCTATGCCGGGATGGGAACGCTGACGGTACTCATCTTAATAACTACAGGTAAGTAGCTCACCTAAAAGTCTGCACTCACCCAAGGTCTAACGAAGGGTTGCCAAACAAAAAGTTAAACAAAGAAGATTGAGGCCTATTTTAATATCTTGGATTGCTCTGTCTAAACTTTTTTGCTGACCAAAAGATTCCTGAGATAATTGTAATCAGAGAAGAATAGAGGGATTTCAGATAAAATAATTTAGCTGCAAAATTACTGATTCTGCTGTTGGTGAAGTTTTGCTGAAATTGGGATTTGGAATTTGGGATTTGGCCCACCAAGCTGCTTAGGCAAAAACTGGTAGAAGATAAGACATTCTACTCCTTTCCTTTATTTATTAAGAAGATTAGAACATTTAAAAGATCATTGTAACTTGAGATAAACAAAGTGATTTTAGCTAAATTGAATTACTCTAGATTTACCAAATTGGCTCATGATATTTTACCAAAGGTGGGAACACTCAATTTCGTCTCTTGAGCCGCTTAGAAAATACTTGCTGGAAAGTAAGATAATACTCTTTGCATTTATTTAGACGGTGCCTCTTTGTCTTGTAGTGGTTTTAGCTTTGTTGTTTTGTATTTGTTTTCTGGCACAAGCACAGGTCTCCAATTTGTTTCACTAGAGTGAAAATTTCGGAGAAACAAGTATTTTTCACTGATCTCTAAATGTAATGCCTGCATAAGGAGAGGGGGTGGGTTGTTAATATAAAATAGGAGGAAAGCTTTATAAACTTGACATTGCATAAGGCTTTATTATTTTTTAGGATCTCTTATGCCGCGGTCACACAATCAGATTTTCCGTCGGAAAAACCTTGGATGTTTTTTCCGACGGAATTCCTCTCAAGCTTGTCTTGCATACACACGGTCACACAAAAGTTCTCTGAACTTTCAACTGTCAATAACGCGGTGACGTACAACAGTACGACAAGCTGAGAAAATGAAGATAAATGCTTCACGAGCATGCGTCAAATTGTTTCCGAGCATGCGTCGGAATTTTGCGCGTCTGAATTGCTACAAACTATCGGATTTTTTCCGTCTGAAAATTTGAGAACCAGCTCTCAATCTTTTGTTGGCGGAAATTCCGACAGCAAAAGTCCGATGGAGCCTACACACGGTCGGAATTTCCGTCCAAAATCTCACATATGACTTTTCTTGTTGGAATTTCCGATCGTGTGTACGGGGCATTAGAAATACTTTTCTGAAAAGAGATTCCATATATGAATCCTGTCCCAGAAAATGGGGTACGTGTCACAGATCTGCATCTACATATTGCAGATCTACCTCCTCTATTCCCAAAGACCAGTAGGTATGTTTGTACATGTCGTTTTTAATAGCTTTAACTTGGAAGGTTCTGCTTTTTCCTGTTATACCACAAGACTTGTGTTCAAGACTGGTTATCCACCTGCTGTTGATTCAATTAGTTACACACCCAGCCCAAGAAGGTCATCTCCCTTTTTATTTAGGCTTGGCTCATTGTCTCAGTTATTGCCTGATCAACAGTAAAGCCTCGTACACAGGAGCAGAATGTCGGGAGAGAATTGCCGGTACAAAAAATACCAGCCGACATTCTGCCCGTGTGTAAGTCGGTCTGCCTTTCGGCCGGCTTCTGTGGGACGTGCATGCTGGAAAACCAGCAGCCGACCGACTCCCGATCAGCGCTCTCAGCTGCCAGAACACAACAGTTCAGTGGGGGAGATCGCTGGACTAACCTCGCATAATTAGTACAGCGGCTCCCGACCGGAGCAGTCAGTTTTTTTTTTCATGCAACCTGCTGGGTTGCACGAAAAAAAAAAAAACTGTAGTATGTACCAGGCATTACACTCAGTTCACATATGTCAGGGCACTGTTTCCTTGCAATTTTTCAAAGATGTCCTGGGTGGTTTCGTTTACTGGTTCAGGTGTGATTCAGGTGCAAATTTTTTAAAGTGAATTTGCACCTGATTAAAAATCATATACGACTCTTTCTAAAAATGGACTGCGACTGGCCCAGACATATGTGAACCGGCTCCAAAGAAAGCCGGTTCAGTTCACATGTCAAGCGAATGGGATGAGGTTCAAAATGTATCCAATTCACATACAGATATATGTGAATCAAACCTTAGTGTTCCTAGTGCCAGGTCACCAAGTGGTTTTCAAGAAGATTCCAAGTGGCCCTTGTGTTTCCTAGTGTACCCCCATTCCTAGTGTAGCTGATTGTTAGTATACCCCCCAGTGTTTCCTTGTGTCTTTAGTTTCCAAGAACACTCCTTGTGACTCTGATCTTCCTAGTGACCTTATGGTAGGATTACCACCTCATTCCATTTTATACACAGGAATAACTTTATTTAATTGACAGCGCCTCACTACTTTTAATTATTTCATCATATTAGTAGTTATGGATATGCTATTTAAGTGAAGGCAGCAGTCTTGGTTATAAACTAACCCCACTTATACCCCACTTACACAGTGGTAGCGTGAGAGTAACACACAATACTAGGGTCCGATCAGATCAACCTGAAATACTGACAGGCAGACCTGATCGGACAGCCTGTCCTATAGTGTCAGAATTGGTTCATGAGGATTTTGTGTTTTTGTGTTTACCTTTGGTGAATCCACCCCATTCTTCACAAAATCGAGGACACTTTTTTATCTGGACAGCCCCCTAATATATAGACCATTCCCTGCATTCTGATCATTCTCAATGCTAATACGAAACCAAGTTTATGTCTCTTACGTTGGGTAGGTTCAGGTGACTATGTGGTTAAAAAGTATGGTAAAAAAAAAAAACAGATGACGTTTGCAGCAAAAGTGCCCAAGGGAGAGTTGTCTTTGTCTTTGGCTTAGACCCGGAACACCATTACATGAAAGTCATTGTACATGTGACTCTTGCATTATAGCTTGGAGGTACATTTTTAGAATTGTTTTCTATACAGCTTTGTAAAGTTTCCATCTAGTGGCTATCTGTATATTAGGAAATGTATCACAAAATACTCATGAACCAATTATAGGACAGGCACAATAAAGAACGGTCATTTTCTAGTAGGGGTAAGCAGAGTAATTTCAGCAAAACTGATTTAGTTATTTGTGAAATTTTAATTTAGATTTTTGGGCTTCTTGGGTGACATAGGGTTCAGTGGCACCAGGAGGAAGTTCACCTCTCCCCCCCTCCCTCTCTGCAATCTTCTGGGACACATCACAGGATTGGGAGTTGAACAAAATTACTGTGAGAAATCGCTACCTGTTGCCTCAGGCATGTCAAGAGTGTGCTAACCCAGCTTCGGCAGCATGGCCTTTACGCCAAGCCATAAAAATGAGAATTTGAGTTACAGAGCATTCAATTTCTTGGGCTAATTATCTCAGTTAAAGGCATCAAAATGGATCCTCAGAAAGTTACCGCCACCCTGGACTGACCAATGCCTACAAATAAGAAAGGGATACAACATTTCATTGGATTTGCCAACTTTTACAGAAAGTTCATTAGGGGGTTTTCTGCCATCATCGCTTCCATCACAGAATTAACCAGGCAAGGCATACGATTCCACTGGTCCACTTGAGCTTAGGCCACCTTTGAAACCCTAAAAAAATTGTTCACGTCTGCCTCTATCTTGAAACATCCTAAACAGCCCTGCCGTTCATTCTTGAGGTCGATGTATCTGAAATAGGGTCCAAATCTCTCCTATACCCATTTGCATTTTCTCCCGCAAATTGTCATCAGCTGAGAGGAACTATGATGTGGGGGATCGGGAGCTCCTGGCCATCAAAGCAGCACTGGAAGAGTGGCGGTATCTATTGGAAGGAGCGGCACACCCAATTTTGGTCTACACAGTATTGAATGAACCCTACCGACTAAGACTGGGATGCCATTAAAGTTCATGTGCGTGTAAAGGCAGGCATCCCAATACATTTGGTAATTCAGTGTACGTACGGTTTTCTAAGTTGAAAAATTGTACTTAGGCATTAAAATTTGCTTAAGCCTTAGGCACGAAGGGGTAAAACAATGCTTTGGGGACATAAAAAAAATTAAATGTTGGGCTTGATTTTAAATATATGTGGCTGAAATTTGGGTCATCCGAATCAACCCTGAAGGTTTTTATACCCTGTAAGATATCATACCAAAAATATGGTTTCATTTTTTGTGTGTATTATTTATGTATATATTTTATTGTGGAAGCTGTATTAATGTAAAATATTTTTCTTCTGTCAGCTGGCAATGCTTTCAGTGCTGCAGATTTTTCAGTGTGCGGTTCCCCGTTGGTGTCCAGTCGGATAGTTGGTGGTACAGATGCGTTGGATGGGGAGTGGCCCTGGCAGGTCGCTGTTATAGATAAAGAAGCAAATGTACAATATACATGTGGGGGCTCCCTGATCTCATCAGAGTGGGTTATGACCGCAGCACATTGCATCAGCAAGTGAGTTTATTATGTTTATAAATTTATATAAATGTTTCCAAAAATCAGTCATTGGCATGTAGACTGATACATTGTCCATCTACTATAAATGTCTACTGTCAAGGGTCAAGGATGTCAAGGGCGCATTATTGATCATCACTGATTGGTTTACATCACCAAAGAGCCCCTGAAGATAGATAAATAGACAGACAGACAGATACAGTGCCGGGGCAAGGTCATCTAGCACCCAAGTCAAAGATGCCACATGGCGATTCCCCAAAATGTATGAGCATTATGTGTCAGCAAAAATCCCCTCCCCCTCCAAAAAAAATTGAGCTCTAATCTTCACACTTACCCCCTAAGTATGAAGTCCCTTTGCAAACCAAAATTCTCTGCACACAGGGAAGCCGCCCCTCCTGCCCACCCCTTGTCTCGGCCCTGGATAGATAGATAGATAGATAGATAGATAGATAGATAGATAGATAGATAGATAGATAGATAGATAGATAGATAGATAGATAGATACAGTGTCGGGACAAGGTCATCTAGCGCCCAGGGCAAAGATGCCAAACAGCGATCCCCCAAAATGTATGAGTACTATGTGTCAGCAAAAATACCCTCCCCCTACAAAAAAATTGAGCACTAATTCTTACACTTACCACCTAAGCATGAATTCCCTTTGCAAACCAAAATTCTCCTCAAACAAAAAATCCCACTCTTCCAGTACAAATCAGCATCCCCCCAAGCCCAGATCCTCTCCCTCCCCAAATCACCCCCTCCTAGCACAAATCTTCTCACCCTCAAATTTCCCCTCTAAGCATAAATCAATTCCCCCTCTCCAAATCCCCCTCTCCTAGATCACATCCCCCAAATCCTACCCCCAAACTCTCCCCCAGCACAAATCCCCCCAATCATCCCTACTGGTACAAATCCCTCTTCCAGAAATCCACTCTTCTAGTACTAATTTCCCTCTTCAAATCACACAGTCTAAGACAACCCCCCAAAATCCCCACCGTACCCAGGGCAGCTGCCCCCCTGCCCACCCATTGTCCTGGCCCTAGATAGATAGATAGATAGATAGATAGATAGATAGATAGATAGATAGATAGATAGATAGATAGATAGATAGATAGATGTAAAACTACCACTTCTATATATGATTCATGGCTCCTGCAGAAAAGGGGCCAAACGGGCTGACCTGAACTGTCAGCTCCCCCCAAGCTGTCATGGAGCCACCTCTAGCCTAAGACTGGACAGTGAAAGAGAAGCAGCACAATGATGGGCTCATCTCTCTGTCATTCTGCTCTCTCCTCATATCAGAATGATCCATGTCGGCACATGAACTGATTGGCTGGCTCCTCGTGCTTCTTCTCCTTTCCCCTGTTCTGAGTTCTGCTTTACGGGGTCTGTAAAAGGCTGAAACAAAGACAGATTCAGGTGCTTACACGGCTTGAATTTAAAAAAATGCATGAAATTATGTATTAATTAATACAGCGCTGCATTATTTTGTATCTTTCATCTCTATCTTGTTCTAATATTTTTATTTTGATCTTTTTAACCTTTTAGGTCTCGCCCACTTTTGAGCCATCAAATTGAGATTACTGTGACTTAACATCTCAGTAAACTCTGATGACACTGTCTAAGTTCTTACCATTGGGGTTGTGTACATCCAGACTTTTCATAGAGAACACATTTTCAACAAGTTGTATTTCATTTATTAGGTTCAGAAGTTCATTGATAGTAATGATGTTGTACTGCCTTCTGCAGTAGATGGGTCCTCATTGATACATGTTATGTTCTGTTTTCTTTCTGCAGACCTATCCGAGTATCAAATTATAAAGTATATTTGGGCCTGTACCGGCTGGGTGAGATCAGCGCTCATACAGTTGTTATCAATGTAAGGAATATCATTGTCAATAATAATTTTACAAGTGATGGAGATCCTGGAGACATCGCCCTGGTACAGCTGGCCACACCTGTCAACTATACTCAGTACATCATGCCAATCTGTCTGCCATCTTCCACCACCACCTTCCCCTGTGGTACGGAGTGCTGGGTGACCGGCTGGGGTACAAGATATTATGGAGGTGAGTCCATGAAATGATAAGCTCATTTACTCATTATCCACACTAAGAAACAAGGCCTGTCACTTACACCCAAGATGTCATGTTAAATATGGGTGGACAATACTGCCTGGGTTAAATTCACATGGGGTTTGTTGAATTCTGTTGAAACTGGAATTGAGCAGTGAATCCTTTTAAAGTCTATCGGGAATAGGGAAGGGGGACAATTGGGGAGAAGGTCTTTTTAAAATGTGACTTTAAGGGTAATATGGAAAAGTACCAATTATTTCAATTACAATCATGGGAGTGGGGGTGAAGTTTGAACATGAGCTCAACCCAAACAGTCTCGGTTTGGAAATTAATCACCTTCACTGCTATAGCAACCAGTTACCAATATTTAATTTCCTGGCATTTAAACTGTAGTTTTGTGTATTAGAAGGGTCAATAATGAGAGTTTTCTTATGGTACAGCCCCTTCTCTATAAAATCAGGGTCCCCAGCTGCGTTTTGTCAGTGTGTGTTGGAGAGATCAGGAGTAGATAGGGAAAGTTGACAGAGTGCTACTCTCGGTTCTGTATTTTGCCACAATAAAGTGGATTGTGGTGTGGTGAGTTACATAGTGTGTATCTGTAATTCCCCCTCCCCTTCCCCCCATATTCCTTGTGCTGTATTTTGTATACTGTTCATTTCAGTGTGGTGGGCTACATATTATTGTGTACCCCCTCTGGATAGAACCAACAATCCTCTCTAGGACTACAGTTTTGTGGTATAGCAACAAAAACTACATTTGCTGTTTAGCTGCTTGGCCCCCTTACAGTTTTCCTTTTTTTTTTCATTTTTACCACATACCTTTTACTTGTAGTTATGCTAAATAAAACAACAAGACAAAACAAAACAAAAAAAAAAGGGTCTATAAATTTAGTGTTTTTAGGGTTGAGGTTTGTGGTTTAGGTCTATTTTGTTTGAGATAGACTATATTTTATTTTAATATTATTTTGTTTGGCTCTTTTTCTTAGGAATAGCAGTGTGACCTTGTTCTGAAACAGGCAAAGCTGCCCTTTGTTTGCAACACATCACTGAATACGATTGTTAAGTACACCAAAGCACCATATGCTTATCCCTCATTTTATCATAGCTGCTGATAAAGTTGGGTAATCCCCCATATTCATAATGTCAGGCAGCCCTGAAGGAAGAAGCAGAGGATCTGTATCCACAGCTAGTATAGGGTACTTGGGTTCTGCATCTGCAAATAAAAATGATGTGTCAAAAATCAAATCATTCAATCTACAAAGTGAGGACCCTATGGACTTTTAGATGCCCAGGCTGTACCACCAGTCTAAATTACACAGTACTCTCTAATTTTTATTCCTCAATAAAACCTGCCTAGTCTACTAAAAGTAAAACCTAGTAAAACAGTTTAAATACTGTGCATCATATCCAGGGCTGTCTTAATGCATGGGTGCCCCTGGGCACTGCCCAGGGGCCCCAGGTGCATAGGGGGCCCCATGATAGTCTTGCATGGCATCATACATGCCAACTGGGGCAGGCTGGTAGAGGCCCAGTGCATTACTTTGCCCAGGGGCCCATGATGCTATTAAGACGGCCCTGATCATATCTGTGTAAAATGTTCTAGCTTGTCTTCCGTAAAATAATACACTACTATATAATATTATACTAAAGCTGCTTACTTAGTGTGCATTGAGTTTCTGTAATAATTCTGGCTTTTTTTCTTATAAAATAATATACTCTAATTTCAATGTATTGATAAAAGCTTGCCTTGTGTCTCTCTCTCTGAAACTGTTGCCTATTAAAACTGATGACATATTGTGCTAGAAGTCCACAATATCTGTGTCTCTTTTATGTGAAATAATACACTGTAATTTTGATTTGTAGATCAATATCTGCCTGGTCTTTCCCTCTCAAACAGTGGCCTACTAAAGCTGTTTTTATACTGTGCATGATGTATTTAAAATATTTATGGCTATTGTCTGAAACAACATTTGCCTGATCTCTCCCTATTTAATTGTGGCCTAACAAAGCTGTTTATATACTGTGCATTGGCTTCACACTAATTAATACTATTGCTAGAGTTCATAGTCTGTACAATATGTCTGACTTTTGTCTCTGAAAAAACACACTCAAGTTTTTATTTGACAATAAAACATGTCTTCTTCCCCCCCCCCCTTAAATGACAGCCTAATGTATCTGTTTTCATACTGTGCATCAACTGCACAATTATTTTTGAAAATACATTATTTGGAAATGTTTGTAAAGCAATACTCTTTTTCTTGATAATAGCTATTGTCTGAGCAGATGGCTTTATCTTGCAAGGAACCCATTGATTTTATTTTTGCGTTTGTGCAATTTCTGTGTGTACAACCCCTGCCTCTCCCTCTAGGCCTGCCTTACATTTTAAATATAGGCTATTGCCAAAATGTAATAGCAGCAATGGCAATAAATACTGAATGTGGTACTAAGGCTTACAATACTTCACTGCACAATGCTAAAGACAGGGCTGGTGCAAGGATTTTTGACACCCTAGACGAAACTTCATTTTGCCACCCTGGCTCCGCCCCTAACTCCACCCCGTTGTCCTGTCTCCACCTCCTTTTCCCTGCCCATCCCGACATCCCCAATACACACAGATTACACACAGATACATTACTCCCCCCAGACACACAGATTACACCCAGATACAGTGCCTTGAAAAAGTATTCAAATCCTTTGAAATTTTCCACATTTTGTCATGTTACAACCAAAAATGTAAATGTATTTTATTTTTATTTTTTGTAATAGACCAACACAAAGTGGCACATAATTGTGAAGTGGGAGGAAAACGATAAATGGTTTTCAACATTTTTTTACAAATTAATATATGAAAAGTATGGGGGGGGGGGCATTTGTATTCCGCCCCCTGAGTCAATACTTTGTAGAACCACCTTTCTCTGCAATTACAGCTGCAATTACAGTCTTTTTGGGGATGTCTCTACCAGCTTTCCACATCTAGAGAGGGACATTTCTGCCAAAGCTCTGTCAGATTGGATGAAGGGTACAGGCATACCCCACTTTTAAGTGCACAATGGGACAAGAACATGTATGTAAAACGAAAATGTACTTAAAGTGAAACAGTACTTTTTTCACTTCTAGGGTGTAGTGGGGGGTCAGGGGCTGTAGTGGGGGTATCTGGAGCTGTAGTTGAGGTGTCAGGGGCACACTGGAACAGGGCGGGCTATGCTCTTGAAGCTCAAAAATACAAAGGCAGCGCTCAATGGAATTAGTATTAAAACTTTATAGTCTTGACGTAAAAATAATATGAATTGGATTGAGTTTTGCACTGAGAATAAAAATGATAATAATAATAATGCTGTAGCTACATAAAGGTTTAAAACAGACAGACATTGTAGCTGATAGATAATGGGTAAAATGATTAAAACTATACCACTGCTGAGCCCAGGGAGGAAGGGGTTAACATCAGTCCATCGGTATGCAAGGGTCCCTTGAATGGTACTGCCACGACTCCAGATGGATGGTTGTGTGGCTCCAGATAGATTGATTGAGGGAAGTGCGGTGTGACGATTCTAGCCTGTACTAGGTGGTAGGACCAGCCGGTAGACACAAGTATGGGCACAGTTGTAGAGCCCCAGAGATGTATAGGGCAGGCGGCGCGTGGCGCTGTAAGGTGCAGACAAACCCCTTAGTAATCCGGGCAGTGCGGGAGCCAGGGAGTGTAACCGCACCTTCAGCGTCACGCTGTCACCACTTTCAGGTTCACGGCCTCCGGCTACATAAGTGGCCGGGGGCACTATGACGTCACTCCCGCGCATACACGTGAGAGCCGTCATTTACGGCACAGGCTCTGAAGGTCTGGCATGGTATGCCGGACTTTCAGAGCGCATGCGCCAGTGACATCACTAGCTGAATGCACTCTAAATATTTCCTAAACATTGCATGTATTCACAGTACCTAGAGGTAAGCCTTATTACAGACTTACCTGTAGGTAAGAGATAAAAAAGGGGGTTTACTACAACTTTAAAGGTGATCTATCTACAATGTATCTATAGCTTTGCTTAAAATGACCTTGTTGTGAATGACCATTTTCTTGTCTATGTTTCATCACCAGGTAGCTTAATTCAAGGTGGGGTCCTCCAGGAGGTCATGGTTCCCCTGATAGACCGCAATACATGTCAAGTAATGTATAACAATGGGGGAAGTACCGAGAACATCCAGTATGATCAGATTTGTGCCGGCTACAAGGATGGGGGAAAGGACTCCTGCCAGGTGGGTAACAACTGAAACATTCCAGCATGACTCACCTTTAGGTCTGAATTTCTTCACATGAAGCAGAAGAAATGCATGACGTCAGCTATTTCCTAGATCTGACCAAAAATAAAAAAAAATTACTTGGAATTGATTGGAAAGATTAAGATGCTCTGTCACATTTTTAATTGCTGTCTTTGTCCTCATTGGTTGAAATTCTCCTCACTTCCTGCCCTTGTATTGAATTTCATCTGAACTGTATTGTCTCCTCTTTTTTAACCACTTCAGCCACGTAAGGATTTGCCCCCTTCCTGACTTTTTTTTTCCACTAGTAATGGTGGTGATCTGCAGTTTTTATCAGGACTGCGACATTGCGGTGGATAGATATAAGAATTGCTGGTGTGTAGCCGATCCCTACATGTTTCACCACACAGTGGCTTCTTCAGGGGATTTTTATAGTCACCACAATTGAACAGAGGCTCTAGTAACAACAAATACAAAAACAGAATCTTAATAAACAACACACATTTATATCAATGTTCGCAATATAGAAAACCCCATATACATTGCATGAAAGTTATATCATCATCAAATTGTTTGACATGGCTCATACCTGTTCTCTCCCCTCTGCAAGGTCCTACCCCATCTGCCAAGAGAATCCCCACAGGGGAAAGGCACCCGAACAGTCCAACAACCATGGCAATTTATTGTTACTAGAGCCTCTGTTCAACACTGGTGACTCTACAAATCCCCTGAAGAAGCCACTGTGTGGCAAAACATGTAGGGATCGGCTACACACATAATTCTTTAATAGATACCTCTGTCAGTATCAATGACATCCAATTACTCTGTCTTTTTCTAAGCACCCTTGACTCTGTATATGTCTTCTATAATAATTTTTTTTATTTTTAAGTAAATCTGTATCATAAGTGTTTTTGGGCACCGCTATAATCCCAAATCCCCAATCCCTTGCATTCATTTTTATAATATAAGGGATGAGGTGCCGGTTCCTTTAAGGTCACTTACCCAAACCCTACTACATAAGGGGGATATGATCACCATGTATAAATACATAAGGGGGTATGATCTCCATGTATAAATACATAAGGGGGGTATGATCACCATGTATAAATACATAAGGGGGGGTATGATCTCCATGTATAAATACATAAGGGGGGATATGATCACCATGTATAAATACATAAGGGGGGGTATGATTTCCATGTATAAATACATAAGGGGGGGTATGATCTCCATGTATAAATACATAAGGGGGGATATGATCTCCATGTATAAATACATAAGGGGGGTATGATCTCCATGTATAAATACATAAGGGGGGATATGATCACCATGTATAAATACATAAAGGGGGGGTATGATTTCCATGTATAAATACATAAGGGGGGGGATATGATCTCCATGTATAAATATATAAGGCAGGCTATGATCTCCATGTATAAATATATAAGACGGGATATGATCTCCATGTATAAATACATAAGGGGGGGGGGGTATGATCTCCATGTATAAATACATTAGGGGGGGTATGATCTCCATGTATGAATACATAAGGGGGGGGTATGATCTCCATGTATAAATACATAAGGGGCATATGATCACCATGTATAAATAAATGAAATAAAGTAGAAAAAGTGAGCGCTGACAAGATATTCAATAAGCAGCTAGCACACATAAAGGTGAAGATACAACCTCCAACAAAATGGCAAATAAAGGTGCAGCGCTTCACAGTATTTAATAAATGTCCATGTGTTAAGTAGATAGCTAGTCCCAAATGTAAACAAACTGTATAGGAGTCTTCAAATTGCCACCACCGTGAGCCTGTGCATGCTCAGGATCCTTCTTCTGTTTAGTAGAGGAAGATTCAAGCGGTGTGAATATGTCTTTTATTGAAATGAGTGCCTGAGGAGGAAACAGATGAACCTAAAGATGAATCAGATGCATTTCCATCCTCCATCATATTGTGTTTCTCAATATCAGATCTAATAGCTGATGGTGATGGTAGCTGATGGTTGTTACTTGTCTTCCAGGGTGACTCAGGAGGACCTCTGGTGTGTAAGGTCCGGGGCGTCTGGTACGAAGTTGGAATCGTAAGCTGGGGAGATGGCTGCGCCGAAAAATATTTCCCTGGGGTGTACACCCTGGTTATGGCCCACCAAAACTGGATCAGCACCTATCTGAACGCAACCTTCAGTAATGTCCTAAACATCCCGACACCAATGCGGCAATGTGAAGGAGACTTCAATAGCAATGGAGGAAGCATCCATCTCTCACACTTTCACTGGACTATCTTGGTTATAGCTTCTCTTCTGTTCTTTTATCTATAATCAGTTACTGTCCACCTACATAATCAGTAAACTGTGATAAAGGGTTTAATGGACCAGAGAAAGTACATCCAAACGTCCTACTAGAGTAATGCCTTGTACACATGATCGAATTTCCGATGGAATTTTCCGTCGGAAATCCGATGAAGCTGACTTCCATCAGTCTTGCATACACACTGTCAGACTTAATTCCGACCGTCCAAAATGCGGTGATGTAAAACACTACAATGAGCCGAGAAAAGTGAAGTTCAATGCTTCTGAGCATGCGTCGACTTGATTCTGAGCATGTGTGGATTTTTCTCCGATGGAGTTCCACACAGACGATTGGAATTTCCCATCGGATTTTTTTCCATCGGAAAAATTTAAAACATGTTCTATTTTTTTACTGCAATGGAAAAAAGTCCGATGGGGCCCACACACGATCCGAATTTACGATGAAACAAGTCCATCAGGTTTTATTCCATCGGAAATCCGATCGTGTGTACAAGGCATCAGAAAAATAAACACATCCTAATATTAGTAGTGGGTGTTTTTTTTTTTTTTAGTTTTTGATCTGTATACATAAAATGGTTTATTTTACTCTTGGAACCTGGCTGATGGTTGGATACTACTTTTGCTAATAATAAATTGTAGCAATTTCCCAATACAAAATGGCAACAGCCAAAAAGTTACAATGTGTTTGTTTGACTACAATAGTGGATATAAATATCTTAGTAATTTACACTTTAGAGGTACAGTTGTTTTCTTTTCCCTTAGAGTGACAAGGGAAAGTGTAACCACTTTCTCTCCAGGGCAATTTTCTATTGTACACATGTTAAAATCTGCATTATATGCTAGACAATTACTTACTGTAACGGCACCCCAAGTATGAAAGGGGTTAACGCCGTTTAGGATATTCCCTTTCTTATATCAATAATTTTTATTGAAAGTTTAAAGCATACATAGGATAAAGACTTTTTAGCAAACAAAAAGTAAAGAGATATAAATAATATAGTAAATAATACAAAATAATTTAGAACTGAGTTAAAGAGGAACACAGTTCCCTGATGTATTAGTCAATTCGTTAAGCGTCTTAAGTAGTCCTTTATTAGGTGAGAGAGGGACAATGGTTGGTTCCACAAACTATGGTCGACCACTAACAATCTCTCTGTTTGGTTGCAGTGATCAACCTACTACCTTCCCTGAGGTCCCCTCCTTTGTATAATAGTATTGGTAGTGCAAAGTGCCCCTACTCCTATGAAATATCATGTTACTTGTAACTACATCAGTAGGAACCAAGAAAGAGAAAAAGGATAAAAGAAAATAAAATCAAACATATGAAATAACTTTAAGCTTAACTAAAGTTGTAACGTATGCCCTAGTTAGCTTGCATTAGTTTATTTGCTTGTTATACCAGTCTTGCCAAGGAGCCCATAACTTGGATATCTTGTCAAATTGCCCTCTTGCTGAAGCATGGAGAGTTTCATATGTACTATGTGTTTGTACAGTAGTTATAACTTCTGGGAATTTTGGGGCTTCAATGTTCTTCCAGTGTCTAAGTAGAGTTAGGCGTGTGGCCATTAATATATGTGCTGATACAGTCCTAAGTGCCACAGGTACAGAGTCCAACTCCAAAGAGAATATGGCCATTTCGGAGCGTAAGGGTAAAGTGATATGTGAAATAGTTCGTATTAGTCTCTCAATCTGCATCCACAAAGGTTTAACCTTCGGGCATGACCACAATATGTGGAACAGTGTACCCCTCTCTCCACATAATCTCCAGCACCCTGAGGAAGTGCCTGGGAAAAATTTTGACAATCTATGTGGGGTAAGGTACCATCGAAGCAAGATTTTCTGGTGCATTTCCCACAAATTTGTACTCTTGGTAGCAGTTAAGTGAAGTTTGATAGCCCTCTCCCACTTTTTAGCAGTGAATGTCAGACCAATGTCTTTTTCCCATGCCAAAATGTTTGGGGTTTTAATTAAGATGTCCTTGCTCTGTAGCGCCCTGTAAATGATTGATATACCTTTTGAGCCTTTTGTGTCTTGTTGGTAAAAATCAGTTAATTTCTTTGGAAGTTGGGTAAACAGAGTAGGGATCTTCCTTATTACTTGAGTTAGTTGAATATACCTATAATTCTCCCTCAGTGGCAGGCTAAATTCTTGTCGTAGTAAGTGAAATGGTTTAATTTTGGAGTGAGTGATTATATCTTCCAAATGTTGAATACCCTGTAAATTCCATGTGTTAAGATTTATATCTGGGATAATGTGGCGGACCGCCAGTATGTTAAGGTTCAGGGGGATCAGTTCTTCCTCCCATGATTGTGCTGTACAAAGATGGGCCCATGCCCTCAGTGAAGCTAGTATGGGTGGCGATAGATTCCTATCAAGAGATTTGCAATGACGAGCTGTCATCAGAAAATCAGCCAAGTTGTCTGTCTGTATTTGTGTGGCTTCTAGTTTTTTCCATAAGTGGATGCAGTTAGGTCTTAGCCAGACTTTAATCTGGGCTAATATTGAAGCAAAATAATAATCCTGCAGTACAACATGGCCTATGCCCCCCGCCGCTCCATTCCTCACCAGTTTGCCAAACGCGCACCTCGCCCTCCTCCCCTGCCACAAATAGTTGTTCAGGATCGATTGAAGGGAGGCAAAGTACGCACCAGGCAGAGGTATCGGGAGAGTCCTGAACAAATATAGCAGCTGAGGTAAGACCATCATTTTGAAGGCCGCCAATCTACCCAGCCAGGACAATTCAGAGTGAGTAATTTTGTTCAATTTGTTTCTAAAGGAGTTCAGGAATGGAGTGTAGTTAGCATTGATTAGTTCAGCTGTATCCTTAGTTAATGTTATGCCCAGATATCCTAAACCTCCATCTGACCACACATAAGGGTACTTGGTCTGTAGTTCTGTTTTATTTTCTGGAGCTAATCCTAATCCCATCAGATAGGATTTTGTTTCGTTCACCTTATAGTAGGAAATTAATGAGAAGGTCTGTAGTGCATTGTGAACATTGGCCAGGGAGTCTTCTACCTTAGTTAAGAACAAAATTATGTTGTCGGCAAATAAACTAATGACATGTTTCCTGTTACCCACTTGCAAACCTGCTATTTGGGGGTGTCCTCTCACGTACATGGCCAGAGGTTCCATTAACAAGTTAAAAATGAGCGGCGATAATGGGCACCCTTGGCGCGTGCCATTTGTTATGTCAAAGGGAGTTGACAGAGCACCTGCAATGTAAACCTGAGCTGAAGGAAGTGTGTATAACGCCTTTATTGCAGAAAGTATGAGGCCCCCAAAACCAAACCTGCTCAGCACCTCTGTAAGGTATCCCCAATGAATTCTATCGAACGCCTTCTCCGCATCCAGCGAGAGGAGCAGAGAAGGCGTTCCCCTCCTCTTAGCAATGTGTATTAGGTTCACCAGACGCCTAGTGGCATCAGCTGTTTGTCTCCCCTTAGTGAATCCAGACTGGTCCATATCCACAATGTCAGGTAGGATATCCACTAATCTAGTAGCTATAAGCTTGGCATATATCTTGACATCATTATTCAGTAATGATATTGGTCTAAAGTTTTGTGGCACATCTGGAGATTTCCCTGGTTTAGGCAAAGCTATGATTGTAGCAGTTAGCATTTCAGGAGGGAAAGAGGAAGATGCAGCAGCTAAATTGAATGTTTTGGTGAGATGTGGGCAAAGAATGTCCTGAAACGTCTTGTAGTATTCCCCTGTAAAACCATCTGGGCCGGGCGATTTGTTAGCGGGGAGAGCCTGGATCGTCTGTTTCACCTCTAGTTCCGATATGGGAGAGTTAAGGCTCTGGAGGTGTTCCTGTGTAAGTTTGGGGAATTTGAGTTTGTCTAAGAATGTGTCGATAGCCTCTTTTGTCGGCTGTGGTGTGTCAAGATCGTCTTTTAGGTTATATAATGAGCTATAGTATTGGCTAAATGCGTCAGCTATTGCTTGGGGTTGAGTTTGCTTGACCTGCGTTTTTGGTTGTAGAATATGGGAGATTTGGGTTCTAGTTCTGTGACCCTTTAGTTTGTTGGCAAGCAATTTGCCTGCTCTATTTCCGCTGGTGTAGTATGCCAGTTTCAACCTCCTAGAGGTCTTTTCAAAATCGTCAAGGAATTTTAGTCGTAGTTCTGTGCGAAGTTGTGTTACTTGGTCAGACAATATGTGGGATGGATTAGCTTTGTTTCGTCTATCTATGTCTTCAATTTTGGATAGCAGTTGCGCGGTTTGCTGCTGCATTTCCCTCTTGTATCTCGCCCCCTGCTGCATCATCACCCCCCTCATCACCGCCTTGTGTGCGTTCCATAGAATAAAAGGGTTTGTCACTGAACCTTGATTTACGTCAAAGTATTCACTCATTTTTACCTGGATGTATGACCTGATCGGACCTTCCTGCAGTAGGCGATGATTGGCTCTCCATAGATAAGTGGATTTTTGAGAGGAAGGGTTCCCTATTGTTAAGCATATCGAGGCATGGTCCGACCATGTGATACAATTGATTTTAACCGACTTACATTTCATCAGTACCCATCTGTCAACCAAAAATAAGTCAATTCTACTATAGGACCCATGACAATTAGAGAAAAAGGTATAGTCTCTTTCGTTTGCGTTCAAGCATCTCCAAGAGTCATATAGGTTATGGTTTTGTAGGGACTTCAACAGAGATTGGGGCCGCCTCTTTGGTGAAGAGGTGGAGTCGACATCCGGGCCAGGTGTGATGTTGAAGTCCCCACAAATAATCACCCCTCCCCTCTGCACCTTTCTTACTTTTTTCACAATCCTGTGAAAAAATTTGATTTGTCTCACATTCGGTGCATATATATTCGCCACTGTGTAGGTGACGGAATTAATGTCACATATCAATATTATGAAACGACCCTGAGGATCGCATATAGCTTCATGTAGATGGAAAGTGACTGTGTCTCTTATTGCTATCATCACTCCCCTTGTCTTTGAGGGCGCATTAGCTTGATAGACATGGGGAAACAGGGGATGTGTGCATTTAGGAGGCGAGTCCTGCAAAAAGTGAGTCTCCTGGACACACAAAATGTCACAATGTTGATGCAAGGCCTCCTTCCACAGAGATCTCCGCTTGGCAGGGTGATTAAGACCCTTTGTATTCAGAGACATAAACTGTACCGCCATGTGTGGGTAATAAAGTTACTTACAGATGGTGGGAGTCGCTGGTTAATTCCTGTAGGTGCTCTGCGCGAGATAGGTCTTTCATGCTCATACTCGGTTAATGTTCTTTCAGCGAGGTATGTGAGGCCGTACTTCAGGCTATTAGGGCAAAAGAGAGTTATTTCAAGAGAAACATAAAAGAGAGAAAAAAAAATAACAATGGCAACTGGCCAAGAAACAGAGTGCATAAGTGTGTGACTCATTATCACTCAAGCGGTAGGTGGGGAAAAGGAGAAAGTTCAGAACAGGAATCCGATCCATTCCAACAGGCACTCTATGCAATCTTCAGAGTGCAATCCAGTTTAGTTGTGAGAACGAGCATTCCTACGGTCAACAGTGCGCCATTCAGGTTCTAGGTTTTTTGATGTGGGTGGGGGTCCCCGCTGAGGTTGTGGTTGGTTATCAGGGACAATTCCCCAGGAGTGTAGCAGTGACATTCCTTTGGCCAGGGAGTCCACAATATAGCCTTGTCATCTTTTGTGACTATCAGCTTGGTCGGGAAGCCCCATTTATAGGTCAGTTTGTGATTTCTGAGGGCCTTCGTGATGGTATTGAGATTTCTGCGTTTTTGGAGCGTGTACTGCGATAAATCCGCATAGAACTGGAGGTCAGAGTAAGGAGCCGGGATCTGTCCTTTTTGACGTGACACTGCCATCAGTTGTTCTTTGGTGTGATAAAAATGTAATCTAAGGATCACATCCCTAGGTATAGCGTCAGAGAGGTATGTGGGCTTCGGGAGCCTATGGATCCTATCTACAGTGAAGTCCAGAGCAGACAGGTCTGGCAAAACTGCAGCGAACAGTTGTGCAGCATAGCTACGCAGCTCCTGATTTTTGACTGATTCAGGGATCCCTCTTATCTTCACATTATTCCTTCTGGATCTATCTTCCATTTCTGCCATCTTAGCTTTCACTGACTCCATATCATCCTCTGACTTCTCACTAGCATCAACCAGGTCATTGATAGTGGAAGCATACTCCTCCATCTTGTTCTCTATGTGAGAGACCCTTTCAGCCACATGTCTCAGTTCTGTGCCAAACTTGTGTACGCATGATACCATGTCTGACTGGAGTGAGCTCCTGAGAGACACCAACATCTCTTTCAAAACTGTATCTAAGACAGGTTTATCGTTTGTGGGGAATGTGTCAATGGAGTCTGGTAAGTCTCTGGTTTCATCCCCTGAATCTATGGGAGAGCTCACCTCATGTCCAGCATCCGCTGCATCCAGCCGGCATCTCGCCTTTTCCGGGCTCCCAGATGAAGGGGTAGCTAGTGGGGAGTGTGGGTTCCTCGGTGGGCTGCTTCTTTTCATGCTCATGCCCTTCTGAGACGAGCGCTGGGAAGAGCTTTGTACAGGTGTGGAGGATGAGCCGGCGCCATCTTGCTTAGGCCCCATAGAGAAGAACGCCGTGAGTTTGGTCGGCCGGTTCCCCTCCTTCTTGCGTCTTGTCATGTTGTATGACGGTTTGTCGGGTCAGCGGGAGCTGAAACGCTGTATTTGGGCAACTTATTGGTGCCTGGATTGTCCGTTTCAAGCCGTTGAAGTGCCGCTGGTACCGGAGCTCAGCTACAGCATGTCCTCCTCAGTCTCCGGCTAGCTCCGCCCCCCAGGATATTCCCTTTCTGAACACAAGGCAACTACTGACTCTCCCCAGTCAGGCGACCGAGACCCATAGGAATAATTCTCCCCCAGATACGAGACAAACGCTCTGTATGAGGTTCAAACAGGGAATGAATCTTTATTGTGGTTATATGGTTGGCTTCCTTTTATATATTGTTTTTTTCTTTATTATTCCTTTATTTCTTTGGCCCATAGATTTCCAACTGGTCTTTCATTGTCCAGTTAGTGCAACATCCCATACTCCAATTACAAGCAAGTTGCCAGTGTTATACCATCGCCTATTTGTCTCAGCTGAAGGGGCTCTTAATATTCTGGCCATCATATTACCCCAAAGGCATGGCAGTTATAGCGTTACATTGCATCCCCCAAGCCCTACCTAAATTATTTAGGTGTTTGCTAGGTTATATATACTCAATTGCCCAGGATAAAACACTAATACTTTTTTTCCAGCCATCTTTATCCAAGTCCACCGCACCATATCCAGTCCAGGGGTCAATTACCCCTCATCCTTGGTCGATACGTTTTAAAAGAAGGTTCTAACGCTGTTCCCTGGTTGTGTAGCTCTTTACACAGCATTTCAATATTGCAATTTTTGCATTTTGTTTATGTCCATTTCCTTTCTACTATAGTTACCGTGTGCATCTCCATACCGTTCCACACCAGTGACGTGGCTTGTAGCGTGTGCCTCAGGGTTCAGTGGGGGTCCAGGCCCTTTTATCCATCTGGGGCCATTATCCTCCCAGGTGCCGTTGCCGCAGAGCTAGGGAGGGCTGATTATCTAATCATTTCCTTTACTTGCGCCACTTGAGTGGTGAGTGTTTTCATATTTTGATCTGAAGATGTTCATTATATTATTTTTACTATTTGATTATCTAATGATTATATTTTCTTTACAACTCAGAAGCTCCTGAAGAAGCGATGACACTGATATCGCGAAACATGTACAGCTCAGTTTTTAAGTCTATCAGTATCTGTGGATTCCTATCCAAGGGGCTATCTCTACTCAGCGTGGTATTTGTCTTGCCGACATCACCGTAGGAAGTTACCATTCTGAGATTTTCTCCTTGGAATTTTCCACATATCTGTTATTATTTGTTTATAAATGTATTTTTTTATATTCTATTTTTAGATACAAGGTTTTGATTCTTTATATTCAGATGAAATATTACAATTTGTTACTTTTATAATCACGTGCCTAAAAAGTAAATTTTTTCCGCATAATTTTCCATTCAAATACTATTAGGATGTGGCACATTGTTTACTAAAGGTGCTGATTACCACCTAAGGGCATCTGTAATCAACTTATTCTGTATTAGAGTCATGCTTATTTCACAGCTCAGGCCAGCCAGTGGGATTTTAATAGTTAAAACGATGGTTGAATGCATGGGCGTCCACTGAAATGTTTTCAAGGGGGGGCGGGGGGCGCATCAGCAGCGGCGATACATAGTCGCATTTTACCCTTTCTTCAACCGCTAGTGGGGGTTAAAAGCGTCCCCCCCCCACGGTAAAATGTAAAAACACCCCACTGTGCCCCCTGCATCTTTAAATATCTCTTTGTCACTACTGTGTACCCCCTCTCCACAACTGCACCTCTGGACCCCTTTACATTACACAGCACCCTGTATCACTGACCCCCTTTACATTACACAGCACCCTGCATCACTGACCCCCTTTACATTACACAGCATCCTGCATCACTGCACCCCTTTACATTACACAGCACCCTGCATCACTGGACCCCTTTACATTACACAGCATCCTGCATCACTGGACCCCTTTACATTACACAGCATCCTGCATCACTGGACCCCTTTACATTACACAGCATCCTGCATCACTGCACCCCTTTACATTACACAGCACCCTGCATCACTGACCCCCTTTACATTACACAGCACCCTGCACCCCTTTACATTACACAGCACCCTGCATCACTGGACCCCTTCACATTACACAGCACCCTGCATCACTGGACCCCTTTACATTACACAGCATCCTGCATCACTGCACCCCTTTACATTACACAGCACCCTGCATCACTGACCCCCTTTACATTACACAGCACCCTGCATCACTGCACCCCTTTACATTACACAGCATCCTGCATCACTGCACCCCTTTACATTACACAGCACCCTGCATCACTGACCCCCTTTACATTACACAGCACCCTGCATCACTGGACCCCTTTACATTACACAGCATCCTGCATCACTGGACCCCTTTACATTACACAGCCCCCTGCATCACTGCACCCCTTTACATTACACAGCACCCTGCATCACTGACCCCCTTTACATTACACAGCACCCTGCATCACTGACCCCCTTTACATTACACAGCACCCTGCATCACTGGACCCCTTTACATTACACAGCACCCTGCATCACTGGACCCCTTTACATTACACAGCACCCTGAATCACTGCACCCCTTTACATTACACAGCATCCTGAATCACTGCACCCCTTTACATTACACAGCACCCTGCATCACTGGACCCCTTTACATTACACAGCACCCTGCACCCCTTTACCTTACACAGCGGCACCCTGCACCTCTGGACACTACACACTGACTACTGACCACACTCACCATTTGTATGACGTGTCCTATGACATCATGTCTCTGCAGTCACACACACGTGTTGTAGGACATCTCCTCCTCCCTCCATACCGCACACACAGCCCGGCTCTCCTTCAGCAGGTCCAGCGGGGCTGGAAGTGGGTGTAAGGGCGGCGGAGGGTGTAGAACGCTGACAATTTGGCCAACACCTTCTCGATTCCAGGAGGGCGGGCAAACGACCCCCCTTGCCCTATGGAGCGGACGCCCATGGTTGAATGTCGTTTAAGATGACTAATTACTGTTCTGAATGTTTTTATAAATCATTGAGTTTTAAAATCTTGTATCATTACAAGTTTTACGCAAGGAACCTTCTCCTACTAATGGGGTGTGAGTTATTGTGAGGGAGGGGTACAGTAAATGCTGCACAAGTCAACTAGACACCTTACGGTTACAGGTGGGTAGCATGATAAAGATGGCGGTGACAAGTTCTGGTAATGTTCTCAGATGGACTACACTAAATATATAAAGAATTTTAGCCTGCCTTTTCAAGAGAAACCCACAGCAGAGGATTTAAAGAGGAACTGCAGTCTGCTCACATAATTTGAATTGTAATAAAAACATCTTTGCCATTCTGAAGCTTCCCTCCAACCATTTTGCATAATATTTTATACAGGTATATACTGCGATTCTGTACTTGCCAAATATGCTGCAGAAATCTTCCTCCACTGAGTCTGGCTGCAGCCATTTTAACTGTGGGCAGCTGGAGCTGCTGCCTGTTCACTTCCTGGATTTACACAGGAGCACACCTCCAGCTCTGCAGCTCTCATTGCCCCTCTTAGGACTCCCCCTCCCTTCCTGGGAAACTCTCATGAGAGAAAGAGAGAGAGCTGTGCATGATGTCATAAGCCTAGGCTAATGACCAGACAAGAAACAGGAAGTGGGCTGTATAAGGGATTTACTGGCAGAAAAAAAATGTTTTACTATCCAACAAATTAAAACAACAACAAGGGCAGAAGATTTAATAGATGGAAAGATGAAAAAATGACTGAAGGTCCGCTTTAACTAGTTACGGACGGCCCGCCGCAGTTGCACTGTGGCAGGTTGGCTTCCCGGGGCAAATAACCGTCGTACGTCGAGCACGTACATGGCAATTTGTGGGCACGCACGCCCATTCGCTAGCGAAGGAGCCAACCAGCAGTTCCGCCGGCCACCTGCGTTCCTCCAGGGACAGGCAGAACAGGAATCTGTCAGTGTAAACAAACAGATCCCCATTCTGTCAGGGGAGGAGAGAGAGAGATCATCTGTTCCTAGCGATTAGGAACAGCGATCTCTCTCCTCCTCCAGTCAGCCCATCCCCCGTACAGTTAGCAATACCTCCCTAGGGAACACTTAACCCCATTGATCGCCCCCTAGTGTTAACCCCTTCCCTGCCAGTGACATTTATACTGTAATCAGTGGCTATTTTTAGCTCTGATCGCTGTATAAATGTCACTGGTCCCAAAAAAAAGTGTCAAAAGTGTCCGATCTGTCCATTGCAATGTCGCAGTCCCGCTAAAAATCGCTGATCACTGCCATTACTAGTAAAAGAAATAATAATAATAAAAAAACCCTAAATCTATCCCACAGTTTGTAGACGCTAGAACTTTTGCGCAAACCAATCAATAAACGCTTATTGTGATTATTTTACCAAAAATATGTAGAAGAATACATATCGGCCTAAACTGAGGAAGAATTTTTTTTTTTTGCATTCTTTTTAGGATATTTATTACAGCAAAAAGTAAAAAATACAGTTTTTTTTTCTCAAAATTGTCGCTCTTTTTTTGTTTATAGCGCAAAAAAAAAAAAAAACGCAGAGGTGATCAAATACCACCAAAAGAAAGCTCTATTTGTGGGAAAAAAAGGACGTCAATTTTGTTTGGGTACAACATCGCACGACCGCGCAATTGTCAGTTAAAACGACGCAGTGCCGAATCGCAAAAAATGGCCTGGTCATTAAGGGGGGGAAATCCTTCCAGTCCTTAAGTGGTTATAAAGCCTATTTGTATTTTATTTTTTTATAAAAATAACAATCAAGTTATACTAACCTGCTCTGTGTAATGGTTTTGCACAGAGCAGCCCAAATCCTCTTCTTTGGGGTCCTCCGCCAGCACTCCAAGCCCCTCCTCTTCGGCGGGTGCCCCCATGGAACGCCACCCGTGCATGCTCACTCCTGAGTTCTGTTGCTGCATCCATTGGCACAGACAGGGGGAGTCGGCCAAGCCCCCTGCTCCAGTGTCACCGGATTTGATTGACAGCAGCAGGAGCCAACTTTTCCCGCTGCTATCGATCTGTCCAATGAGGAGAGAGACAGTGGTTGGAGCCGCTGCACTTGTGCACTTTGCTGGATAGGATCGGGCTCAGGTAAGAAAAAGGGGTGCGCTTGGGGGAACTGCAGCACAGAAGGTTATACAGTAAAACCTTGGACTGCGAGCATAATTTGTTCCAAAAAAATGCTTGTAATCCAAAGCACTTGTATATCAAAGCAATTTTTTTCCCCCTAAGAAATAATGGAAACTTAAATAATTTGTTCCACAACCATTTATTCATAGGTCCTTCAGTTTATAGTCCATATAAGGATTATAGCAATGTGATCGGTTATGTAATCATATGTCTACAAAATGTCTATCCACAAATGGAAGCCTCCACAAGGGGATTAGAAGCAAATTCCAGCAAGAGCTACAGAGTATAAAAGATAAGAGAGGCGCCTCTAAGTGTAGCAATATGTTACAAATGTTGTACCTTCATTAAATGTAACCAGATTGCTACACTTAGAGGCACATCTCTTCTGTTTTATACTTCTCTTTTATACTCAGTTGTGACATGACGCTACTCTTATATCAAGACATCGCTTGTATATCAAGTCAAAATGTATTAAAAATGTTTTGCTTGTCTTGCAAAACGCTCTCAAACCAAGTTAAGCCCTGTACACACGATCAGATTTCCTATGGTTTTTTAACCGATAGATTTTTCCATCGGAAAACCGATAAAGCTGACTTCCATCAGTCTTGCCTACACACCATCAGTCAAAAAACCAACCCTTCCAAACGCGGTGACGTAAAACACTCCGATGAGCCGAGAAAAATGAAGTTCAATGCTTCTGAGCATGCGTCGACTTGATTCTGAGCATGCGTGGGTTTTTTATCCGATGAAGTTCCCCACAGACGATAGTCATTTGCTATCGGTTTTTTAACCATCGGATAAATTTAAAAAACATGTTCTATTTTTAAACACCAATGGAAAAAAGACCGATGGGGCCCATACACGATCGGTTTGTCCGATGAAAAAAGTCCATCGGACTGTTTTCATCGGTTAAACCGATCGTGTGTACAGGGCTTAACTCTCAAATCAAGGTTTTACTATATATATATATATATATATATATATACAGTGTATATATATATATATATATATATATATATATATATATGTGTGTGTGTGTTATCCAGCACACACTGCTTTGCATATCTACACTCCTGTCCTGTATACTGCTCACTGTCATAGAACTTGTATTGAAGTAATGCAAAAACAGTTCACAATAAACCCAGTGGGAAGACAACCCAACCAGGAACACTCACCCATTCCAACAGCATGTAGAGAGCAAGCTTCAACTGAACTGACAGCGTCTGCTAAGAGGGGAACAATGCGGCCTGGCCATCTCATGCCCAAGCGGGAAGATGTCCAGATAAGTTGTTAACCCTACACTTTCCCTCCTCGTCTGGAACTTTTCCCTGCCATAGTATCTTTGCCTACGCCACCCACTTGCAAAATGCGCACCCAGCCTGGGAGCCAGAGCCTTAAATAGACTCTTCCTGACCCAAGATGTCTGCCAGAGTCACATGGGGTGGCAGCATCCAATCAGATAGCTTCCCCGGTAACTTAGGAAATCATAGAGGAACCATGTTTCTCTTGACCTCCTCTCCAACTGCAATGCCACTGCGGACGAGCGCCACCTGCAGTGGAGAAAGTAGACTGCACCTACCTACACCCTTTGCACACCTCTCCTGTACATACTGCTCACTGCCATACTCTCTGCACTCCTCTCCTGTACATACTGCCCACTGTCATACCCTCCACACTCCTCTGCTTTACATACTGCCCACTGTCATACCCTCCGGGCTCCTTTCCTGTACATACCGCCCACTATCCTCCACATTCCTCTCCTGTACATACTGCCCACTGTCATACCCTCCACACTCCTCTCCTGTACATACTGCCGACTGTCAAACCCTCCACACTCCTCTCCTGTACTTACTGCCCACTGTCATACCCTCCACACTTCTCTCCTATACATAGTGCCCACTGTCATACCCTCCACACTTCTCTCTTGTACATACTGCCCACTGTCATACTCTCCAAACTTCTCTCCTTTACACAGGTCCGATCCTAGGATCACAGACAGCTGGGTGCATACAAATTTCTGACGACCCCGAAGGGGCATGGTCATTTTACTAACTCCTCGACTTTAACATGTTTCTATGGAAATGACTCAATCACAGAGCTGCTCCTCTAAGGAGTCTTCATTAGCCTGGGATCCTGCCATGATCTCTTAACAATAAACAAAATATAGGAAGAGAGTACTCTATGGGACATGGAGGGGGATCTTGCTAATGAACACAGAGAGGGCTTCTGTTAGAAAGAGCCCCCAGACATACTGCAGACATAGTACAGGAGAGGGTTAGAGACTGCAGACATAGTACAGGAGATGGTCAGAGACTGCAGACATGATACAATAGATGGTCAGAGACTGCAGATATACTACAGTATATGGTGATATGATACAAGAGATCAATGCATCAAATGCAGCCTACCAGTGCAGCCTACCAGTGTCCACCAAATGCAGCCTCCACCCTCCTCTCTCGTACATACTACCCACTGTCATACCCTCTACACAACTCTCCTGTACATGCTGCCCACTATCATACCCTCCACACTCCTCTCCTGTACATACTGCCTACTGTCATACCCTCCACACTCCTCTCCTGTACATACTGTCCACTGTCATACCCTCCACTCTCCTCTTCTGTACATACTGCCTACTGTCATAATCTCCACACTCCTCTCCTGTACATACTGCCCACTGTCATACCCTCCACACTTCTCTCCTGTACATACTGTCCACTGTTATACCCTCCACACTTCTCTCCTGTACATACTGCCCACTGTCATACCCTCCACACTCCTCTGCTGTACATACTGCCCACTGTCATACCCTCCACACTCCTCTTCCATACATACTGCCCACTGTCATACCCTCCACACTTCTCTCCTGTACATACTGCCCACTGTCATACCCTCCACACTCCTCTCCCATACATACTGCCCACTGTCATACCCTCCACACTCCTCTGCTGTACTTACTGCCCACTGTCATACCCTCCACACTCCTCTGCTGTACTTTCTGCCCACTGTCATACCCTTCACACTTCTCTCCTGTACATACAGTAGGTGCCGCCGATTTTGTGTTTCCAGCGCGATGGTATCGCGCTGGAAATCACTGCTGCGAGCTGTGCTTCTCGCGCTCGCCGCCCGTCCAAGATGCCGCGCATCCATAGGAATAGATAGGGGGCGGCGAGCAGGAGGAGCGACATAGCTCAGCGCTGGCTCCCGCGACGGGGCTCGCGAGTGTCAATCTCGGCGCTAGCAGAGGCGAGATTGACACAATATCGGCGGCAGGTACTGTACTGCCCACTGTCATTCCATCCACACTACTCTCCTGTACACACAAATATGTCTGTAATAAGGAAACTATTTGCCAACAACCAGTTATTACAGTGCGTGCCCGCAAGATTGTATTTCCAGCGCGATGGGATCACGCTGGAAATCGCCACTGCGAGGCTGTACTTCTTGTGCTCGCCGCCCCTACGAGATGCAGCGTATCCATAGGAATCTCTTGGGGGCGGCGAGTGGGAGGAGCGACAGAGCTCGGCGCTGGCTCCCGCGGCGAGGGGTCGCAGAGGGTCAATATCGCCGATGCCGAGCCGCATTTACACACAATCTCGCGGTCACCTACTGTACATTAGGGCCCAAGATTTCCCCTCTGTGGGGAATCTTCCTGGGCTCAAGGGTTTTTTCCTGGATGTGCCTGGCTCCGGGGTTCCCGACTGAATGATCCAAGACAGCAGCATTGTTACCTAATGTTTTTAACGTGAATGCAAAAATGATTGATGGTCTAAGCAATACTTTATGGTCAGTGTAAATATAAAGATTATGTGACTACATGTTCTCAATGCTCTTATAATACTATATCCTTATAATTGTTTTTTTCAATTATAGACATATTTTCTGTCTTGGGTTCAATCACATACCCCTGAAGAAGAGATTTATCTGTTGGTCAAACTCAAAACGCGTCGGGTCCTCTGTGTATGCTTTATCCACATAACAGAGCAGTGGTTGTGCCTCAATGTATTGCATGCTTGTACTTATCCATTTTCTATGCATCCTGTACCTTTTCTCTGTATTTCTCTGCAAATAAATACCTTTAATTTATACTTTTACGCTTTTGATTCTCAGAGGAAGATTACCTCTCAAAGTCCCACTTAGAGGAACACTCTCCCTTTTGCAAATGTATTTTGGGATGTGGGTAACCCTCACTACTTTTGGCTAACCCAGCACCACCCCAGTATTTATCAGATTTCTATCATAGGTTCCATAAGTTTGGCACTTATGTTCAAGAGTAGTGATGAGCCGAACACCCCCGAGTTCGGTTCGCACCAGAACCCGCGAACGGACCGAAAGTTCGCACGAACATTAGAACCCTATTAAATACAATGGATGCGAACGTTCGGATTCTAAAGTGCTAATTATAACGACTATTATCCATGTTATTGTCCTAAACAGAGTTTGGGAACCCGGGTTCTGCACCAGGGGACATGTATCAATGCAAAAAGAAGTTTTAAAAAAGGACGTTTTCTGGGAGCAGTCATTTTAATGATGCATAAAGTGAAAAAAAAAAAGTCAAATATTCCTTTAAATATTGTACCTGGGGGGTGTCTAAAGTATGCCTATGAAGTGCCACGTGTTTCCCGTGTTTAGAACTGTCCCTGCACAAAATAACATTTCTAAAGGGAAAAAAGTCATTTAAAACTGCTTGCGGCTTTAATGCAATGTCTGGTCCCGGTAATACGGATGAAAATCTTTAGGAAAAATGGCATAGCTACCCCATCAACCCCCCCCCCCTACCCCAGCCCATTACCAGCCCCTTTGGGTCTTGTATGGATATTAAGGGGAACCCCGCACACAAAATAAAAAAGGCCCTATATACTCTGAACAGCCGTATAAAGGCGGTGCATACAAGACAGGGACTGTAGGTTTGTTCTTATGTAGAATCTGTTTGTAATTTTGAACAGCTGCATTGTTTAAGTGTAGCTCCATGCCAAATTCCTTTTTTTTAGCTTTTTGGAAAACATAGGGAACGGTTATCACCCCTGTCACATTTTTTTTGCTGTCTGTGCCCCTGTTCAGAACATTTCACCTCACTTTGCGTCCCAATGACAACTGTTTTTGAAATGTGGTGTTTTTATTGAAACAAGGATTGGTGATAAAGCATCAGTAGAGAGGAGACACCTTTCTCCCATATTAATTCTTACAGGAGAGAATTTTCCTTCCAAGGGGTAGATTTCCTCTCACTTCCTGTTGTCTTCTTCCGTTTGCAAGTAGTAGTCGTTTGTAAGTTTGATGTTTGAAAGTAGGGACCTGCCGTATATACTCTGCAGAAATTGTCCCCTTAGGTGTTGGTGTTGGCACAACACTGTAAGCACTCACAGTTACTCTTGGTGGGTGCTGGAACGCCCTGCTGTCAACTATTATATCAGGAATTGTAATAACATATAATTGTTGATCAGTGGTAGTAAAAATTGGGCCTTTGATGGTGGTGCTGGTGCCACAACACTGTAAGGCCTGACAGTTACTCTTGATGGGCGCAGCAATGGGCCCTGCTGTGAATTATTAGATCAATAATTATAATTGCATGCCCCTGTTGAACAGGGGCTGAAAAATTGGGCCTTTGGTGGTGGTGGTGGTGGTGGTGATGGTGGTGCTGGTGCCACAACACTGTAAGGCCTGACAGTTACTCTTGGTGGGCGCAGCAATGGGCCCTGCTGTGAATTATTTGATCAATAATTATAATTGCATGCCCCTGTTGAACAGGGGCTGAAAAATTGGGCCTTTGGTGGTGGTGGTGGTGGTGATGGTGGTGCTGGTGCCACAACACTGTAAGGCCTGACAGTTACTCTTGGTGGGCGCAGCAATGGGCCCTGCTGTGAATTATTAGATCAATAATTATAATTGCATGCCCCTGTTGAACAGGGGCTGAAAAATTAGGCCTTTGGTGGTGGTGGTGGTGGTGATGGTGGTGCTGGTGCCACAACACTGTAAGGCCTGACAGTTACTCTTGGTGGGCGCAGCAATGGGTCCTGCTGTGAATTATTCGATCAATAATTATAATTGCATGCCCCTGTTGAACAGGGGCTGAAAAATTAGGCCTTTGGTGGTGGTGGTGGTGGTGATGGTGGTGCTGGTGCCACAACACTGTAAGGCCTGACAGTTACTCTTGGTGGGCGCAGCAATGGGCCCTGCTGTGAATTATTAGATCAATAATTATAATTGCATGCCCCTGTTGAACAGGGGCTGAAAAATTGGGCCTTAGGCACTGGTGGCACAACACTGCAACCCCTCACAGATACTGTACTTGGAGCACAGCAATGAGGCCTGTTGCAAAGTATTGCATCCAAAATTTTAATTACACGCCCCTGTTAAACAGGGGCTGAAAAATTGGGCCTTAGCCACTGGTGGCGTCACCCATAAACCAAAATGATCTTCCAAGCTATCATCATTAATCGTATCATTGAGGAGGAGGAGGAGGATAGCCAGTCAACATAACAGCACAGGCACTCAGCATCAGCATCAGTCTTGAAGGGATGTGACATTTTAAAATCAATTAGTCTGTTATATCAGCATCAGGTGTGTGGTAGCTGGTGGTGATCCAAGACTGGTTCATCTTGATGAAAGTCAGTCGATCAACCGAGTCGGTGGACAGGCGCACCCTGTGATCCGTGACAAATCCTCCAGCAGCACTGAATGTGCGTTCTGAAAGAACGCTGGATGCAGGACAGGCCAGTAGCTCAATTGCATACTGTGCAAGCTCTGGCCAGTGATCCATACTCAAGACCCAGTAAGCCAGAGGATTTTTGGTGGGGAAGGTGTCCAAGTCTGACCTTGCCCCTAGGTATTCCTGGACCATGTATATCAGACGCTGGCGATGGTTGCTGGAACCGATCATACTTTGGGGCTGCGGACTAAAGAATTGTCTGAACGCATCGGTCAGACGGCCACCTTCCCCACCGCTCCTTCTTTGACTGCCCGAAGCCTCAGCAACTCATTGTCCAGGACCAGGAGTTTGTAACCTCCCAATCTCTGGGAACGCATTGCACAGACCTTTCTGCAAGGCCTCCCGGAGTTGTCTCATCCTCTGCTCCCTCTGCGACGGTAAGATAAGGTCCGCAACCTTACCCTTGTACCGTGGATCAAGGCGAGTGGCCAGCCAGTAATGGTCCCTCTCCTTGATCCGAAGAATACGAGGATCCTTCCGCAGACTTTGCAGGATCAGGGAGGCCATGCAGCGTAGGTTAGCTGAGGCATTCAGTCCGGAGTCCTCTGGGTCACTAAGGACGACATGATCCGCAGCCACCTCCTCCCAGCCACGTACAAGTCCACTGGTTTCTTGGGACTGTAAATCATCCCTAAAAGACTGCTGCTGATGATGCTGAGTGCCAGCCTCCACCTCCATGCTGACACAATCCTCCTCCTCCTCCTCTTCCTGTGCGATGGGTGGGACAGAAGGAACACTGTCTGGGTAAAGGGGGCCTTGAGAGGCAAGGAAGTCCTCCTCTTCCTGCCTCTGTTCTGCCTCAAGTGCCCTGTCCATTATTCCACGCAGTGTGTGCTCCAACAGGTGGACAAGAGGTACAGTGTCACTGATGCATGCACTGTCACTGCTCACCATCCTCGTGGCCTCCTCAAATGGTGCCAGGACAGTGCATGCATCCCTGATCATGCCCCACTGGCGTGGTGAAAAAAAACCGAGCTCCCCTGACCCTGTCCTGGTGCCGTAGTCGCACAGGTACTCATTGATGGCCCTCTGCTGCGTGTGCAGCCGCTGCAGCATGGCCAACGTTGAGTTCCACCTGGTGGGCATGTCACATATAAGGCGGTTCTTGGGCAGGTTCAACTCCTTTTGCAGCTCAGCCAGGCAAGCACTGGCATTATAAGATCTGCGGAAATGCACACAGACTTTCCTGGCCTGCCTCAGGACATCCTGTAAGCCCGGGTACCTGCCCAAGAACCGCTGCACCACCAGGTTAAGGACGTGAGCCATAGAGGGCACATGGGTCAGTTGTCCCTGTCGGAGGGCGGAGAGGAGGTTGGTGCCATTGTCGCAAACCACCATTCCTGGCTTAAGCTGGCGTGGCGTCAACCACCTCTCGGCCTGCCCCTGCAGAGCAGACAGGACCTCTGCCCCAGTGTGGCTCCTGTCCCCCAAACACACCAGCGCAAGCACGGCATGGCATCTTTTTGCCTGCGTACTTGCGTAGCCCCTTGAACGCCTAAGGAGCACCGCTGGTTCCGAGGACAAACCACAGGAAGAGGCCATGGAGGAAGAAGAAGAGGAGGGGGTGGAGGAGAGAGGTGTGTCACAACCAGTAGTAGCATTTTGGAGGCGTGGCGGTGGAACAACCTCCAACACTACTGCACCTTGTCCTGCATCCTTCCCAGCTGCCAAAAGAGTGACCCAATGGGCCGTGAAAGAAAGGTAACGTCCCTGTCCATGCCTGCTGGACCATGAGTCAGCGGTAATATGCACCTTACCGCTGACCGCCCTGTCCAGCGAGGCCAAGACATTGCCTTCCACATGCCTGTAGAGAGCCGGAATCGCCTTCCGTGCGAAAAAGTGGCGTTTGGGAACCTGCCACTGAGGAACCGCACATTGCACAAACTCACGGAAGGGGGCCGAGTCTACCAACTGAAAAGGCAGCAGTTGAAGTGCTAGCAATTTAGCCAAGCTAGCATTCAACCGCTGGGCATGTGGATGGCTGGGAGTGAACTTCTTTCGACGGTCCAGCAGCTGGGGCAGGGAAATTTGCCTGCTAGAATCGGACGTTGGTGTACTGCTAGCAGAGTGCCCGCAAGTACTTGGCTGTGACACACCTAATTCTACACCTTCATTCCTCTCAGAGCAGGTTTCAGAGAGGACTGAAGGTATACTGGGGTTGGAGATCCCAGCTGATGCGGTGCAAGAAGAGGTCAGCTTTGTTCTTTGGTGTGGGTCTTTAAGGTAGGCTTGCCAACGAGCTGCATGGCAGGTCAACATATGTCTGATCAAGCATGTGGTGCCCAAGCGGCTGATGTTTTGGCCACGCGATATACGCTTGAGACATATGTTGCAAACAGCAGCTGTGCGATCTGATGCACTCGCCTCAAAAAAGGCCCACACCAAAGAACTTTTTGAATGACGGGCAGAGGCATCGCCCTGCACAGGCGGAGCTCTGCGGTGTGATTCCGTCGGTGTGCTGCCCATACGCTGGCCACTCAAGGGCATCCTGCCTCGTTGGAGATGTGCCTCCTCCTCATCCTCCTCCTCCTCCTCTCTCCTATTAGGCACCCACGTGGAGTCAGTGACCTCATCATCCCCTCCCTCCTCATCACTGGAGCCAATCTGGCAGTATGCCGCAGCTGCTGGAGCATGACTGCCAGATTGGTGTCCTTCTTGAGCATCCCCTCTCTCTGCTCTCACGCTACTGCCTTCCTCTAGCTGGGTATCATCATCAGATCCTTCGAAACGCTGGGCATCCTCCTGGAGCATGTACCCAACACTGTGCTCAAACAGTTCGGGGGACTCCTCAGGAGGAGGACATGGTGGGTCAAGGGAAGGATTGACTAATGAAGATAATGATACCAGAGAAGAGGACGCTTTGGCAGCTGCTTTGCCAGTACCCTGAGCCTGGGTGAGAGAGGATGAGGAGGATGAGGTGGGCTTGGTCATCCACTCTACCAAGTCTTCGGCATGATGTGGCTCAACATGTCCAGCTGCCGAAAAGAAGGACAAGCGTGTCCCATGGCCATGTGCTGATGACAATGCACCGCGTCCACGACCAGCACTGTTGCCCCCAGACACAGAGCCTGCTTGCCCTCTTTTATTGCCTCCTGACTGTCTGCCTCTCCTTGTTTGCCTTCCAGACATTTTAATGGATGGCCTGCAGGGAGATGGGAAAAAGAGCAATAAGGGCTACCTTCAGGTGTATACTGTGCAGGAGGCTTAGCAACAATGACACTGACACTGTCCCCTGCCTATCCTTCTCTGTCCCTAAACACAAGGATTTGCAATATGCTTCAGCAAGATTGGTTTAGCACAGAATAGCACACTGATAGTTTCCACGAGTGTCCTTCTCTGTCCCTAAACTCAAGGATTTCAAATATGGAACAGCAAAATTGGTTTAGAACAGAATAGCACACTGTCAGTTTCACTCACTGTACCTCTCTGTCCCTAAACTCAAGGATTTCAAATATGGTTCAGCAAAATTGCTTTAGAACAGAATAGCACACTGTCAGTTTCACTCACTGTACCTCTCTGTCCCTAAACTCAAGGATTTCAAATATGGTTCAGCAAAATTGGTTTAGAACAGAATAGCACACTGACACTTTCCCTCACTGTCCTACTCTGTCCCTCCCTACAAACAAGATTTAGCACAGAATAGCACACTGATAGTTTCCACGAGTGTCCTTCTCTGTCCCTAAACTCAAGGATTTCAAATATGGAACAGCAAAATTGGTTTAGAACAGAATAGCACACTGACACTTTCCCTCACTGCCCTACTCTGTCCCTCCCTACAAACAAGATTTAGCACAGAATAGCACACTGATAGTTTCCACGAGTGTCCTTCTCTGTCCCTAAACTCAAGGATTTCAAATATGGAACAGCAAAATTGGTTTAGAACAGAATAGCACACTGACACTTTCCCTCACTGTCCTACTCTGTCCCTCCCTACAAACAAGATTAAGCACAGAATAGCACACTGATAGTTTCCACGAGTGTCCTTCTCTGTCCCTAAACTCAAGGATTTCAAATATGGAACAGCAAAATTGGTTTAGAACAGAATAGCACACTGTCAGTTTCACTCACTGTACCTCTCTGTCCCTAAACTCAAGGATTTCAAATATCTTTCAGCAAAATTGGTTTAGAACAGAATAGCACACTGACACTTTCCCTCACTGTCCTACTCTGTCCCTCCCTACAAGCAAGATTTAGCACAGAATAGCACACTGATAGTTTCCACGAGTGTCCTTCTCTGTCCCTAAACTCAAGGATTTCAAATATGGAACAGCAAAATTGGTTTAGAACAGAATAGCACACTGTCAGTTTCACTCACTGTACCTCTCTGTCCCTAAACTCAAGGATTTCAAATATGGTTCAGCAAAATTGCTTTAGAACAGAATAGCACACTGTCAGTTTCACTCACTGTACCTCTCTGTCCCTAAACTCAAGGATTTCAAATATGGTTCAGCAAAATTGGTTTAGAACAGAATAGCACACTGACACTTTCCCTCACTGTCCTACTCTGTCCCTCCCTACAAACAAGATTTAGCACAGAATAGCACACTGATAGTTTCCACGAGTGTCCTTCTCTGTCCCTAAACTCAAGGATTTCAAATATGGAACAGCAAAATTGGTTTAGAACAGAATAGCACACTGACACTTTCCCTCACTGCCCTACTCTGTCCCTCCCTACAAACAAGATTTAGCACAGAATAGCACACTGATAGTTTCCACGATTGTCCTTCTCTGTCCCTAAACTCAAGGATTTCAAATATGGAACAGCAAAATTGGTTTAGAACAGAATAGCACACTGTCAGTTTCACTCACTGTACCTCTCTGTCCCTAAACTCAAGGATTTCAAATATGGTTCAGCAAAATTGGTTTAGAACAGAATAGCACACTGACACTTTCCCTCACTGTCCTACTCTGTCCCTCCCTACAAGCAAGATTTAGCACAGAATAGCACACTGATAGTTTCCACGAGTGTCCTTCTCTGTCCCTAAACTCAAGGATTTCAAATATGGTTCAGCAAAATTGGTTTAGAACAGAATAGCACACTGACACTTTCCCTCACTGTCCTACTCTGTCCCTCCCTACAAACAAGATTTAGCACAGAATAGCACACTGATAATTTCTACGAGTGTCCTTCTCTGTCCCTAAACTCAAGGATTTCAAATATGGTTCAGCAAAATTGGTTTAGAACAGAATAGCACACTGACAGTTTCACTCACTGTCCTACTCTGTCCCTACAAACAAGATTTAGCACAGAATAGCACACTGACACTTTCCCTCACTGTACCTCTCTGTCCCTAAACTCAAGGATTGAAAATATGGTTCAGCAAGATTGGTTTAGAACAGAATAGCACACTGACACTTTCCCTCACTGTCCTACTCTGTCCCTACAAACAAGATTTAGAACAGAATAGCACACTGACACTTTCCCTCACTGTACCTCTCTGTCCCTACAAACAAGGTTTAGCACAGAATAACACACTGTCACTGACACTCTCCCTACCTATCCTTATTTGTCCCTAAACACAAGGAATCCAGGATTAGTAAAGGAAAAAAAATGACACTGTCCCTGCCTATGCTTCTCTTTCCCTGCTCCGGAACACACTACACAAGGCCGCCGCGCTGGCGGCCTTTTATAGTGTGGGGCGTGTACTAAACCCCCATAGCAATAATTGGCCACAGGCATCCTGCCTGTGGCCAATCATTGCTCTCCTCGCTGCCGGCGCTGTGATTGGCCAAGCATGCGGGGTCACAGTGCATGCTTGGCCAATCACAGCGCCTGGATGACACTGCGATGGCGTAGT
Source organism: Rana muscosa (assembly GCA_029206835.1). Lineage (NCBI taxonomy): Eukaryota > Metazoa > Chordata > Amphibia > Anura > Ranidae > Rana > Rana muscosa. The sequence goes on from CM055127.1 coordinate 179,762,357, forward strand.
GCATTGTGGGCCGTTCGCGTCACTCGAATTTGGCGCAAACGGCCCAAATCGTTCGATCTTTGTCGAACGATCGAACAGCCGATGTTCGAGTCGAACGTATGTTCGACTCGAACACGAAGCTCATCCCTATTCAAGAGAACGATTTGGACAAGCAGATTAAAATCACCAAAGCAATCCCTCGGTAGACAATGAAATTCCATCAAGTTCGAAAATCATCTACCAATGGTATCCTTTCCCTTGTTTTCTCTTGTTTTGAAAGCTATAAATCATCTTTCGTATTGGTTAAATTGGATGAAACACTGACCCATCTAAAGCAGCCAGCCTAACGTCAAAGCCAAACCCCATTGTAACGTGCTGTAAAGAATTAGTCTTCTGACAACAGAACAAATAAGCCCTTTTTCCCCCCTCACCTCCCACAATGCAATGTGTTCTCATACAAGCCATTTATGATTCAAAACGGTAATATAGGTGGAATGCCAGACCAAGACAAGACTGAAAGGAAACCAGAGCTTGTCTACCTAAACCACATTGTTATGGAGAATGAGGAAGTTAAAAAAAGGTATAAAATTATCGAAAGAAAATAATGTTCTTAATAGACCAGTGAGAGAGAAAGGGAGAGAGATCTGCTGAATATTCTCTACTCTGCCAGGATGGGAATGCTCACTGTACTTATCCTATTAACCACAGGTAAGTAACTTACCTAAAAAATCTGCTCTGACCTAAGGCCTCATACAGGGCTGTCAAACAGGCCTGAAAAAAATAGGGCCATAATACCGTATATACTCGAGTATAAGCCGAGTTTTTTCAGCACATTTTTTTGTGCTGAAAATGCCCCACTCGGCTTATACTCGAGTCACCTTTTTGCGCCTGATCTCTTGGATTTTGGGGACCCGGTACTGGCTGACCTTAAGTCCCCTGGACCCCCACTCTTCCTCTACAAGTGTGCAAAGTTTGTTGTCTAGGGGACCTACGGCCAGGGAGCACCAACTTTTCAAACCCAGGCACCCCTTCCATAGACTCCCATGTTAAACGGTTATTTCTCCGGTGACTTTAGAGACCCAGTAGTGGCACACATGTAGCTCCATTTCTCTTCTATAAGTGTGCAAAGTTTTTTGTCTGGGGGATCTACGGCTGGGGAGCACTGATTTTTCAAATCCGGGCACCCCTTCCATAGACTCCCATGTTAAACGTCAGTCTAGTCATGGAGACAGTGAGGCATGGGCACAGTGAGGCATGGGCACAGTGAGGCATGCACATGGACACAGTGAGGCAAAGTGGGGCACAGTAAGGCATGCAGATGGACACCCTAGGCTTATATTCAGGTCGGCTTATACTCGAGTATATACGGTAATCGGCCCATCATTATATTTGTTCTTTGCTGACTTGTAGATTCCTGAAATCATTGTAACAAGTGAGGAGTGGAGTGATTTCAGATAAAATAATTTCTGCAGAACTACTGATTCTGCTCTTGGTGAAATTTTGCCAAAGTGGGAATTTCACCTGTTAAGCTGCTTAGGCAGAGTTGCTTATGTAAAACTTGCCAAAAAAAGGACAATCTACCCTTTCATTTTATTTACAGTATTTAGAACCTGACTTTTTTTCTTTTTTGAGGACGGTAGTTTATTACATTGCTTTTTTTATTTATTTATTTTCTCTTGTTTTGAGTGCAGTTTATCGTTATTTGTACAGTGTCTTGCAAAAGTATTCACCCCCCCTTGGCATTTTTCGTGTCTTGTTGCCTCACAAAATGGAATGAACATGGATTGTTTGAGGATTTGCATCATTTAATTTACAGAACATAGCCACAACTTTCAAGGTGTTTTTTTTTTTTTTTATTATGAAGCAAACAACAAATAGGACAAAATAACAGAAAAAGTCAATGTGCATAACAACCCCCCCCCCCCCCCCCCATTAAGTCAATACTTTGTAGAGCCACCTTTTGCGGCTATCACAGCTCCAAGTCGCTTTGGATAAGTCTCTATGAGCTTGCCACATCTTACCACTGGGATTTTTGCCCATTCCTCCTTGCAAAACAGCTCCAGCTCCTTCAAGTTGGATGGTTTGCGCTTGTGAACAGCAATCTTTAAGTCTGACCACAGATTTTCTATTAGATTGAGGTCTGGGTTTGACTAGGCCATTCCAACACATTTACAGGTTTCCCATTAAACCACTAAATTGTTGCATTAGCAGTGTGTTTGGGGTCATTGTCCTGCTGGAAGGTGAACCTCCATCCCAGCCTCAAATCACACACAGAGTGCTACAGGTTTTGCTCAAGAATATCCCTGTATTTAGCACCATCCATCTTTCCCTCAACTCTGACCAGTTTGCCAGTCCCGACTGCTGAAAAACATCCCCACAGCATGATGCTGCCACCACCATGTTTCACAGTGGGGATGGTGTTCTTTGGGTGATGTGATGTGTTGGGTTTGCACCAGACATAGCGTTTTCTTTGATGGCCAAAAAGTTAAATTTTAGTCTCTTCAGACCAGTGCACCTTCCTCCATACATTTTGGGAGTCTGCCACATGACTTTTCGCAAACTCAAAGCGTGCCATTTTGTTTTTTGCTGAAAGTAATGGCTTTCTTCTGGCCACTCTGCCATAAAGCCCAACTCTATGGAGCGTGCGGCTTATTGTCGTCCTATGTACAGATACTCCAGTCTCTGCTGTGGAACTCTGCAGCTCCTCCAGGGTTACCTTAGGTCTCTGTGCTGCCTCTCTGATTAATGCCCTCCTTGCCCGGTCCGTAAGTTTTGGTGTGCCGCCGTCTCTTGGCAGGTTTGCTGTTGTGCCATGTTCTTTCCATTTGGTTATGATAGATTTGATGGGGCTCGTAGGGATCATCAAAGATTTTCATATTTTTTTATAACCTAACCCTGACTTGTACTTCTCAACAACATTGTCCCTTACTTGTTTGGAGAGTTCCTTGGTCTTCATGGCAGTGTTTGGTTAGTGGTGCCTCTTGCTTAGGTGTTGCAACCTCTGGGGCCTTTCAGAAAGGTGTGTCTATGTAATGACAGATCATGTGACACTTAGATTGCACACAGGTGAACATCATTTCACTAATTATGTGACTTCTGAAGGTAATTGGTGGCACCAGAGCTTTTTATGGGCTTCATAGCAAAGGGGGTGAATACATACGCACATGCCAATTATCATTTTTTTATTTCTGAAAAATTGTTTTATGTATATATTTTTCTAATTTTACTTCACCAACTTAGACTATTGTGTTCTGATCCATCACATATAATTCAGAGTAAAAAAAACATTGAACTAAAAGCTGTAATGTAACAAAATAGGTAAAAAGCCAAGGGGGGTGAATACTTTTGCAAGGCACTGTATACTGTCATTTTTTTCAATCTTTTTTTTTTGACGCAAACACAGATGCAGCTATTGACTTCAATGCATTTCGCTATAATAATAATTTCAGGGAAAAAATTTGTTGTGCTCATCCCAGACATCCCAACCAGCAAAAACAAATTTCAGAGAGGTGGCGCTCTGCGTCCGCCCACCGCCAATTTTCATAATATTCTTTCACAGTGCTTCTGGGGAAGGGGAGGGGGGGTATGTGGCAGTAGATGGTGACAGTAGTTTTTTATTTTTCCGTATTGTTTTTTTTACAATTTAATTTGTTTTTAATAATTTTTTCACAATGCTTTTTGGGGGGAGGGGGTAGGGGCAGTGAACAGCGTTGGTAGGGCAGGGGGCAGTGGTGTCAGTAAAAAAAAAAAAAAAAAGATGGCATTTGCCACAACTTTCAAGGTGTTAAAGTTCTTTATTAAATTATTAATTAAAGAAGCTCAAATCCCTAAAAATCCTAAAAACCCCTGCTAAAAATGCTTTGAGGAGTGGTGATATCTAGGATATATTATAGGATTATATTATAACAGGAATATATCTATAAATAATAAAAAAAAGAAATGCACTGCTATAAAACCCAAAGTGAAATTTAATTTGCATAATAAGTATTAAGGAAAAAAAAATGGCCAAAAATATAGAATTAGTTCATTTAAAGATCCAACTTAAAGGTGTTCCCATAAAGTCCACAAACACATTAAATATAAATGAAATAATCTTCACAAACTCAGGAAGAGAGACACCCAAGTGTTTGAAACAAATTCTTGCTTAACCATTTCAGCCCCGGACCATTTGGCTGGCCAAAGACCAGAGCACTTTTTGCGATTCGGCACTACATTGGTTTAACTGACAATTGCGCGGTCGTGCGACGTGGCTCCCAAACAAAATTGACGTCCTTTTTTTCCCACAAATAGAGCTTTCTTTTGGTGGTATTTGATCACGTCTGCGGTTTTTATTTTTTGCGCTATAAACAAAAAAAGAGAGACAGTTTTGAAAAAAAAGCAATATTTTTAACTTTTTGCTATAATAAATAACCCCAAAAAATATATTTAAAAAAGGTTTTTTTTTCCTCAGTTTAGGCCAATATGTATTCTTCTACATATTTTTGGTAAAAAAAAATCACAATAAGCGTCTATTGATTGGTTTTTCGCAAAAGTTATAGCGTCTACAAAATAGGGGATAGTTTTATGGCATTTTTATTAATATTTTTTTTTTTTACTAGTAATGGCGGCGATCAGCGATTTTTATTGTGACTGTGACATTATGGCGGACACATCGGACACTTTTGGCGCTATTTTGGGACCATTCACATTTACACAGCCAGGACCTATTGTCAGACCCTACGCTGGTGCAGTGAGTCCTGGGTTCCTCCTGGTGTATGACAATGCCCACATCATGTGGCGAGAGAATGCAGCCAATTCCTGGAGGATGATGGCCCCCACGCTCACCTGACCTAAATCCAATAGAACACCTCTGGGACATTAGGTTTTGGTCCATCTGACGCTGCCAGGTTGCACCTAAGTCTGTTCAGTAGCTCAGTGATGGCCTGGTCCAAATTTGGGAAATACCCCAGGACACCATCCATCACCTTATTAGGAGCATGCCCCAACGTTGTCAGGCATGCATACAAGCACGTGGGGGCCATTCAAACTACTGTAAGTACCAGCTTGAGTTGCTGCAGTGAAATTTCAGCAAAATGGACGAGCTTGCTACATAATTTTTTCACTTTGATTTTCGGGGTGTCCCTGAATTCAGTAGGTTGATCATTTTAATTTTCATCAAACAATGTGGCATCCTTTTGTTACTAACACATTACCCAGTCTATACCAGTATAGATATCCAGCATGAAATTTCTCCTCATTGAGATCTTATGTGTTTCCAAAGTGTTCCTTTAATTTTTTTGAGCAGTGTATTTGGACATTTTCTCTTGCCGACGGCTGGCCATCATATGACGTCCTCGGCTTTGTTGGGGTATATCTGAATGATGGGTGCAGCTACAGGAATCTTTCAGATATCAGCATTTTCAGCCGGAAATTCCCTACACCATAAGAACGATCATAGCGGCTGGTCAACCGCTTGATCGTCCCCCCCTCCTGTCGCCCTCTGGTGCTTCTACCGACTCACCGATGCGATCGGTGAGTCTGAGAACAGATCCGCCGGCCCCGGATGTTCACCATAGAGATTTCCGGCGGACCAGATGGTCGCCGGGGTCTCTATGATCGTCGGAGGTCGGGCGCGATGTTATGATGTCACGCCCTGGCCCTTGCATACAAAAAATTACGCCGCCTCGGCCTGGAAGCCATGACCGTTTTTTTATTTTTTTTATTTTAGGCTTCCCAGCCTAGTGGTGAGATGTGGGGTCTTATTGACCCCCAAATCTCACAGTAAAGAGGTCCTTTCATGCCATATTCCTATTACACGGGATGTTTACATTCCTTGTAATAGAAATAAAAGTGATAAAAAATTTTTTTTAAAGTGTCAAACTAAAAATGTTTAACCACTTAAGGACTGCCGCACGCCGATGTACATCGGCGGAATGGCACGGCTGGGCTCTTAAAGGGGACGTACCTGTATGCCCTTGTGCCCAGCCGTGCCATTCCGCCGATGTACATGGGTCGCGAGCGCAACATTTTTTTATATATTTTTTGGGGATATTTATTAGAGCAAAAAGTAAAAAATATTGATTTTGTTTTCAAAATTGTCGCTCTATTTTAGTTTATAGCGCAAAAATTTTAAAACCGCAAAGGTGATCAAGTACTACCAAAAGAAAGCTCTATTTGTGGGAAAAAATTATATTTTTGTTTGGGTGCCACGTCGCACGATTGCGCAATTGTCAGTTAAAGTGACACAGTGCCGAATCGCAAAAAGTGGCCAGGTCTTTAAGCTGCATAATGGTCCGGGTCTTAAGTAGTTAAGTAAAAATAACAATAAAAAAATAAAATAATACATTTAAAGTGCCCCTGTCCCCGTGTGCTTGCACGCAGAAGCGAACGCATACGTAAGTCCCGCCCACATATGAAAACGGTGTTCAAACCACACATGTGAGGTGTCACCGCGAACGTTAGAGTGAGTGCAATAATTCTAGCCCTGGACCTCCTCTGTAACTCCAAACATGTAATCAGTAAAAAAAAAAATAAAGCGTCGCCTATGGGGATTTTTAAGTACCGAAGTTTGGCGTCATTCCACGAGCGTGTGCAGTTTTGAAGCGTGACATGTTAGGTGTCTATTTACTTGGCGTAACTTCATCTTTCACATTATGCAAACAAATTGGGCTAACTTTCCTGTGTTTTTTTTTGTAAGCATGAAACTGTTTTTTTTTTAAAAAGGTGTTTGAAAAATTGCTGCGCGAATACCTTGCAAGATAAAAAGTTGCGCCATCCGCAATAATATTAACATCAAAGGGTACACAAAGGTTTGAAAGAATTTAAATTAAGTCTATATGCAGACGACGTCCTCTTGTTCCTCACTGAACCATTAATTTCACTACCAAACCTCATCAAAATTTTAGATACATTTCATGACCTCACAGGTTTAAGTATAAACCTAGCCAAATGTTCAGCCCTTCCAATCAACTGCCCCCATGATTTGATTTCTATATTGAAAGAGAAATATCCTTTTCAATGGTGTCCAGTATCCTTTAAATATTTAGGCATCCATATCACCCCATCTTACAAGACCCTATACCATACTAATTACCCTAGAATATTCCAATATCAGAGATTTACTCAAATCATGGTCAACATACCATATCTTGTTTATGGGTAGGATAGTTGCTACAAAAATGGTTATACTACCAAAGCTACTATTCCTCTTTAGAGCACTTTCTCTCTTGGTACCTAAAAACACCCTAGATTCCATAAGAGAGAGATTAACAAGTTCATATGGCAAAATAAAAAATCCAGATTTGGATATGCTATGATGTTCAGACCTCAATCGAAGGGAGGGCTGAGTATACCCAACCTATGGCTATATTATCTTTCAGCTAGATACACACAGCTTGCACAATGGTATCCACCATCCAACCATATACCGTGGTTATCATTTGAGGAACAATCTGTTCTACCATACCACCTCCAAGGCCTTCCTTGGTCCAAATCCATCAAAACCCAAAGAATTGGCCACCTCAACAAAGTAGTACACCAAAACTTACTATTATGGCACAGACAAAAGCATAAATTCAACATCTCGTCAGAAATTCCCCCACTAGCCTCTTTCATAGCGGATCCCCTCTTTACCCCCCATGACCTAAACTCAAATCAATATTCTATATGGCAACTCCTCAAACTATCCAAACTAAAATCACTCACAAAAAATAATTCATTCCGTACATTCTCAGATTTGCTAGCGGAACATAAACTTACAGAAACTGAACGCGCCGACTATAACAACATCAAGCTTTTCTACCAAAAACACTTCTCACTCACCCTCCAAACCCCTTTCACGATTTTTGAACAAATATGTCTTACGTCACCTCGCGATAGGGGTATAATTTCCAGACTTGAATGAGTCATTCTCTGTTGAACAATGGGACATTATGATTAACAATTTACGAAAATGCACCAAAACGGCATCCATCAGAGAATCCGCCATAAAACTTCAGTATAGGTGGTACCTCACCCCAGACAGAATCAACTCATTCTATCCAGCAACATCTCCCCTATGCTTTATAGGATGCCCAACACAGGGTTCCCTTATACACACATTCTGGGACTGCACACACCTCAAAACTACATGGCAACAAGCTAAAAACAAAATAGAACAAATAATAGGTAGAAGAATTGAACTGACATCTAAAATGTGCCTCCTTTTCTATCCTATTCCTGATATTTCTATAGCACATACCAGGCTAATACACACATTGTTCGGTTCAATACACTGGGCTATTGCTCTAAACTGGCGTTCATCTACTGTACCATGGTCTCAAATTATGGATCGCATGCTGGCCATCAAACTTTCAGAACATATTCATCACACTTTATTTGACACTATGGACACATATGATAATAAATGGAAACCTTGGGATCTATCTCTGTTAATTCATGGAACTACAGGTTGACACTTCCGATTCTTATTTTAATTATTATGTTATTTTATTATTTTCTCATCAAACAAATCCATAAGACATTATAGAGATGTACAAGACTTTACCATTGATTCAGCTATACTTCCCATTATTTGTATCCCTCCCTCTTATGTCACTGCTATTTATAAATTATGCTGATATTTTTTGCACCCTTTTTTTTGTGATGTACCTCAAACCAATGTACAGATAAAATTGTATTGAGACTTATTTTTCAATAAACCGTTTGTAAACAAAAAAAAAAGATAAAAAGTTGCAATGACCGTCATTGTATTCTCTAGGAACTCTGCAAAAAAAAAAAAAAAAAAAACATATATAATGTTTGGGGGTTCTATGTGATTTTCTAGCAACAAAATTGTGGTGCTGGCAGCTCATTTATTTAATTAGCCCGGGTGCAGTGAGTTTTCTATTTAAAAGGAATAGATGGACTTCAATACTCAAACCAAAGTACCCACATTTTCATAATTAGTTACAAATCTAGATATTTTTAAATGGAACGTTTTAAGGTACTAAAAAATGTCTCAATCATTACTATTTATAAAATTCAACATTTTATTATTGAGATATATACGAATAGACATTGCAAAGCATAAAACCTTTGGTACACCCTCCTGCTTGTATGTCATTTGACACCCTGCTGAAATATAAGTAATGATTTTAAAAGGTCAGCATCATCTTACAATATTCCCCCAGGTGCATTAATTTTACAATGACAACAATAGAGAAGAAATAATTGAGAAATGACTGTTCACTCCATTGAACATTTGAGTTTCATCAGGAAAAATGGTTGGTGACTCATTCTTCAATATAATATAGTCAATAATATATAGTGTGTACGCATATTTTTTTCTGTCTATTACATAAATGTAACCACCGTATATGGGAATTTGGGTTTCATTGACTATTTTATTTTGTAGACAGTGTTAATTTTGACATGAAATTTCGATTTAGTTTTAGTCATATGCCGCGTACACACGATCGTTTTTCATGACGAGAAAAATGCCATTTTTTAAATTGGTCGTGAAAAACAGTTGTGCGTAGGCTCCAGAGCATTTTTCTCGGCGAGAAAAATGGGCATTAAAGATTTAGAACCTGCTCTATTTTTTCACGTCGTTTTTCGCGCCGTCGTTTTTCTCGTCGTGAAAAACGGTCGTGTGTAGGCTTTAACGACGTGAAAAAAAACGTGCATGCTCAGAGGCAAGTTATGAGACGGGAGCGCTCGTTCTGGTAAAACTAGCATTCGTAATGGAGATAGCACATTCGTCACGCTGTAACGGACTGAAAAGCACGGAGACTGAAAAACGTGAATCGTCTCTCACCAAACTTTTACTAACACGCGGTAACACCAGATCAGCAAAAGCAGCCCAAAGGGTGGCGCCATCCGAATGGAACTTCCCCTTTATAGTGCCGTCGTACGTGTTGTACGCCACCACGCTTTGCTCAAGCGTTTTTTTTTTCACGATATTGTGTAGGCAAGGCAGGCTTGAGAAGAATCACGTCGAGAAAAAAACTTTGTTTTTTTTTCCATGACATTAAAAACGGTCGTGTGTACGCGGGAATAGTCTTTTGACTAAAATGCCATTTTAGTCTTATGCCTCTTATGCCTCGTACACACGAGCAGTTTTCCCGTCGGGAAAACTGCCATGACAGCTTTTGGCCAGGAAAACCGGCCGTGTGTATGCTCCATCGCAGTTTTTCCGACGAGAAAACTGCGGGGGAAAAAAAAGAGAACTTGTCCTCTTTTTTCCTGCCGGCATTCCCGGCGGTCTTTTTCCCATTGTAAAAACCGTCGTGTGTATGCTTTCCCGAAGGGAAAAAAAAATTGTGCATGCTCGTAAACAATTTGACGCATGCGAACGTCATTTTGTCGGCTCGTCGTAGTTTTTGACGTCACCGCGTTCTTGGCATTCAAAAGTTCAGCCGTCTTTTGTGTGACAGTGTGTATGCAAGGCAGGCTTGAGAGGAATCCCGGTGGGAAAAGCATTTTTTTTCCTGCCGGGAAAACCGGTCATGTGTACGAGGCACCAGTCATATTTTAGTAGATTAATTTAGTAGAATTACAAAGCAGAAAACATGATCTGTCATCTCCTCTAGTCAGTCCCCATCCCCCCCACAAAATAGGGAACCCATTTAACCCCTTGATTGCCCCTAGTGTTAACCCCTTCCCTGCCAGTGATAGTTATAGTTATAGCACTGATCACTCTGTAAATGTCAGTAGTCCCAAAAATGTGTCAAAAGTGTCCGACCTGTCCGCCGCAATGTAGACATACCGCAAAAAATCGCAGATTACCGCCATTACTAGTAAAAAAAAAGCAATATAAATGCCATAAATCTTTCCCATAGTTTGTAGACGCTATAAATTTTGCGCAAACCAATCAATATACGCTTATTGTTGTTTTATTTTTACCAAAAATATGTAGAAGAATACGTATCGGCCTAAATGGAGGATTTTGTTTTCTTTTTTTTTAAATTGGGATATTTTTTTATGGCAAAAAGTAAAAGATATTGTGTTTTTTTCAAAACTGTCGCTCTTTTTAAAAATGCCATAATTCTATCACCTATTTTGTAGACTCTATAAATTTTGCGCAAATCAATCAATATACCAATATCAATATTTTCTAACAAAAATATGTAGAAGAATACTGTACATATCGTCCTAAACTAAGAAAAAAAAATATTTTTTTTTATATATTTTATGTTGATATTTATTATAGCAAAAAGTAAAAAATATTGTGTTTTTTTCAAAATTGTCGCTCTTTTTTTTGTTTATAGCGCAAAAAATAAAAAACCGCAGAGGGGATCAAATATTCAAATTTTCACAAAGATTTCTGGGAAATTAAAACTCACTGTTTTGCTATTCTGTACTGTTTTGTAGTACTAAGTAGGAAGAAGCCCCTATGTAATTTGCATATCTGGCCGTTAATAAAAACCTTCTAATGTATTGTTGTCTTTGTTCATATCTCCAAGGATCTAATGTACATGTAAAGATGAAAACAGAAATGGAGTGCATATAGGCTGGCTGACATGTCAAGCTGGTCACAGGGTTGGATTGTAAATACTGAGCTGTCAAATGGTCAGCAGCTCCATGACAGCTTACAGCTAATAATGCAGAGTGAACAAAGAGTGAGTCAAGGGAGCCAGACAACCGATCTACCTGGAAACCGGCGTCACTTGTAAGTGAAAGCTTCAACACTACAATGGGGAGCGGGAGAAATCTTTACTCTTTATACCCGTTGCTATCCAACATAACCTCTGTGATAGATGTTGAGCATTTGACAGCTCAGTATTTAAACTCAGCTTGGCAACAAGCATGACATCTCAGCCAACTTATTCAGTTCTTTCTCCCTCATTCTGGGGAATCCCTCACCCCTGTTCTTTGATGGTGCCCAGCACATTTGGGTGCAATTTATATTCTATTTGAACTCAAATAACAATTCCTAGTACCTTTTCTTCTCCACCCTGATGAAGGGCTATGGACCCTGGAACGTTTTAATTTAGTGGAGTTTCTGCATCACCCTACACATATGCCGCGTACACACGACCGTTTTTAATGACGAGAAAAATGCAATTTTTTTAAATGGTCATTAAAAACGATCGTGTGTGGGCTCCAGAGCATTTTTCACGACATGAAAAATGGGCATGAAAAAATTGGAACATGCTCTAATTTTTCTCGTCGTTTTGTGGGCTTTAACGCCGTGAAAAAAAATGCGCATGCTCAGAATCGAGTATGAGTCAGGAGCGCTCGTTCTGGTAAAACTAGCATTCGTAATGGAGATAGCACATTCGTCACGCTGTAACGGACTGAAAAGCACGAAGACTGAAAAGCGCGAATCGTCTCTCACCAAACTTTACTAACACGAAATCAGCAAAAGCAGCCCAAATGGAACTTCCCCTTTATAGTGCCGTTGTACGTGTTGGACGTCACTGCGCTTTGCTCAAGCATTTTTTTCCACGATCTTGTGTAGGCAAGGCAGGCTTGAGAAGAATCACGTCGAGAAAAACGCTGTTTTTTTTCAATGACATTAAAACCGGTCGTGTGTACGCGGCAACAGAGTCAGTTCCCCTTTATGTTCAAGCTTGGGACACTTCTGCAGTCTCTATCCTCATGGTTTTTCCAGTGTCCATCCCATGCTTTCCAATATGATTGCCTTATCTCCCACTGCCAACTTCTTTATTAGCGTCAGGGCTGCCATCAGGAATTTTTGGGCCCTTACACAGCTTCAGGCATGGGCCCTCTGGAGCAGAAGAGAACCTGGGGGGTGGTGCCGCAAATTGACATTGAGAAGCGTGGGGGTGCCACGAATTGAGAAGCGGAGGGGTGCCACAAATTGAGAAGCGCGCAGGGGGGTGCCACGAATTGGGAAACGGGGGGGGTACTGCCCCCGCAAATTGTTGAGGTCGGGGGGGGCTTTGGGTACTGACGAACACAAAACAAAACAAAGGAACAAAAAAAAAAGGGGGGTTGCCATCCAGTGCCCTGGGAACCTCTGGCCCCCTTACAAAAAATAAATAAAATTATAAAAAAAATAAAAAGGGGGGGTTGCCATCTTGGGCCCTGGGGACCTCCGGGCCCCTTACAAAAAATAAATAAATACAATTATAAAAATAAAAAAAAGGGGGGGTTGCCATCTGGGGCCCTGGGGACCTCTGGGCCCCTTACAAAAAAAAGGGGGGTTGCCATCCGGGCCCCTGGGGACCTCTGGGCCCCTTACAGGTGTACTGCCTGTACCCCCCTGATGGCGGCCCTGATTAGCGTACAATTGCATCTGCTGATGGGACATGATATTCCTCTGGGTGAGCTGTTTTTGGAAATACACGTAGCTGAAGTCAGTTTTAAATAATTGCTATTAAAGTGGTCTTATCTGCACTATCCAATGTGCTTTTTATCTCCTTTTATCAATATATCTGCATAGAGATTTTTGGACTATAGCATCAATTCACAGAGCTTTAGCAAAACAATAAGTATTTTTACATGACTGTAACTAATTTTCAAGGCTCAATAACTGAAAATAAGTATCCTTTTTCCTAAAGTGTTCACTTTGTGAACTGGGCATTGTACTATAATGTTTTCAGAAACCTTAAAGTGATACTAAACACACACTATTTAATTTACATTGCCCATTCTATTTCTGTATGGGGGTAATGGCACTGTAACTATTTTAACCACTTCAGCCCCGGAGGATTTTACCCCCTTCCTGACCAGAGCACTTTTTGCAATTCGCCACTGTGTCGCTTTAACTGACAATTGAGCGGTCGTGCGATGTTGCACCCAAACAAAATTGGTGTCCTTTTTTTTCCCCACAAAGAGAGCTTTCTTTTGGTGGTATTTTATCACCTCTGTGATTTTTATTTTTTGCGCCATAAACAAAAAAAGAGCGACAATTTTGAAAAAAAAAGCAATATTGTTTACTTTTTGCTTTTATAAATATCTTTCAAAAAAGATATAAAAAAATAAATAAAAATTTTCTCAGTTTAGGCCGATATGTATTCTTCTACATATTTTTGGTAAAAAAAAACAAAAAACGAAATAAGCGTATATTGATTGGTTTGAGCAAAAGTTATAGCGTCTACAAAATAGGTGATAGAATTATGGCATTTTTATTATTATTATTTTTTTTATTAGTAATGGCGGCGATCTGTGATTTGTATCGGGATTGCGTCATTATGGCGGACACATCGGACACATTTGACACATTTTTGGGACCATTGACAATTGTACAGCGATTTGTGCTATAAAAATGCATTGATTACTGTAAAAATGTCACTGGCAGTGAATGGGTTAAAACTAGGGGGCGATCAAGGGGTTAATTGTGTTCCCTCTCTGTGTTCTAACTGAAGGGGGGATGGGACTGCCTAGGGGAAATGACAGATCGCTGTTCATACTTTGTATGAACAGACGATCAGTCACTTCTCCCCTGAGAGAACTGGGATCTGTTTACACACACAGATCCCGGTTCTCGCTGTGTCATGAGCGATCGCGGGTGCCCAACAGTCATTGCGCCCACCGGGCACTCGCATCGGCTCCAGTGATGCGCGCGTGCCCCTAGTGGCCACAGGGCGAAGCGACGTAACATAACGTCGTTTCTCCCAGCTGAGTCATGCTGCCGCAGTAAAACTGCAGTGGCTGGTCGGCAAGTGGTTAATAATAAACAAAAAAAATCTAAGTATATTTTTTCTAATCAGTATACTGTACACCTGGTGGATGACACAGTCTCACCTGAGGTGCGGAGTCTAAGCACTAGGGATGAGCCGAACACCCCCGGGTTCGGTTCGCACCAGAACCTTCGAACGGACCGAAAGTTCGCGCGAATTTTCGAACCCTATTCGTTATAATGGACGCGAACGTTCGAAATCAAAATTGCTAATTACAACGGCCAATATGCATGTTAATGTTATAAAACAGGTTTGGGGACCCGGGTCCTGCCCCAGGGGACATATATCAATGCAAAAAGAAATTTTAAAAACTAAAGTTTTTTCGGGAGCAGTCATTTTAATGATGCATAAAGTGAAAAAAAAAAAAGTGAAATTTTCCTTTAAATATGGTACCTGGGGGGTGTCTAAAGTATGCCTGTGAAGTGGCATGTGTTTCCCGTGTTTAGAACTGTCCTTGCACAAAATGACATTTGTAAAGGAAAAAAAGAAGCCATTTAAAACCACTTGCGGCTTTAATGTCATGTCTTGTCCTGGCCGCCATATGGCTGAAAATCCTTGAGAAAAATGGCATGGCTACCCCATCACCCCCCCCCCCACCCCAGCCCCTTTGGGTCTTGTATGGATACTAAGGGGGACCCCGCACCCAAAATAAAACCCTATACCTACAACCCTATATACTCTGAACAGCAGTATATAGGTGGTGCAAACAAGACATGGACTGTAGGTTTGTTCTTAAGTAGAATCTGAACAGATACATTATGAAGTGTAGCTACATCCCAAAAAAATCAATTTTTAAGCTTTTTGGAGAACATAGGGAGGGGTTATCACCCCTGTAACATTTGCTGTCTTTGCACATCTGTTCAGAACATGTCACCTCACTTTCCGTCCCAATGACAAATGTTTTTGGAAAAGTGGGGTTTTAATTGAAACAAGGATTGGTGATAAAGCATCAGTAGAGAGGAGATACCTTTTTCCCAAATTAAATCTAACAGGATAGAATTTTCCTTCCTAGGGGTAGATTTCCTCTCACTTCCTGTTTTCTCTTGCCGTTTGCAAGTAGGAGTCGTTTGTAAGTTGGATGTTTGAAAGTAGGAGCCTGCCGTATATACTCTGCAGAAATTTGCCCTATTAGATGTTGGTGTAGCCACAAGACTGGTGGGCACAGGAATGGGCCCTGCTGTGAGTTAATAGATCAAGATTTGTACTTGCATGCACCTGTTGAACCGGGCAGAAAAATTGGGCCTTTGGTGGTGGTGGTGGTGGTGGTGGATGGTGTTGCCACAAGACTGTAAGCCCTCACAGTTACTCTTGGTGGGTGCAGGAATGGGCCCTGCTGTGAGTTATTAGATCAAGATTTGTAATTGCATGCACCTGTTGAACAGGGCAGAAAAATTGGGCCTTTGGTGGTGGTGGTGGTGGTGGACGGTGTTGCCACAAGACTGTAGGCCCTCATAGTTACTCTTGGTGGGCGCAGGAATGGGCCCTGCTGTGAACTATTAGATCAAGATTTGTAATTACACGCCCCTGTTAAACAGGGGCTGAAAAATTGTGCCTTAGGCATTGGTGCTGGTGCCACAAAACTGCAACCCCTCACAGATACTGTACTTGGAGCACAGCAGTCACACCTGTTGCGAAGCATCTTTTTAAAAAATTGTAATTACACGCCCCTGTTATACAGGGGCTGAAAAATTGTGCCTTAGGCACTGGTGCTGGTGCCACAACACTGCAACCCCTCACAGATACTGTACTCTGAGCACAGCAATGAGACCTGTTGCAAAGCATTGCCTAAAAATTGTAATTACACGCCCCAACAGGGGCTGAAAAATTGTGCCTTAGGCACTGGTGCTGGTGCCACAACACTGCAACCCCTCACAGATACTGTACTCTGAGCACAGCAGTCACACCTGTTGCGAAGCATCTTTTTAAAAAATTGTAATTACACGCCCCTGTTATACAGGGGCTGAAAAATTGTGCCTTAGGCACTGGTGCTGGTGCCACAACACTGCAACCCCTCACAGATACTGTACTCTGAGCACAGCAATGAGACCTGTTGCAAAGCATTGCCTAAAAATTGTAATTACACGCCCCAACAGGGGCTGAAAAATTGTGCCTTAGGCACTGGTGCTGGTGCCACAACACTGCAACCCCTCACAGATACTGTACTCTGAGCACAGCAGTCACACCTGTTGCGAAGCATCTTTTTAAAAAATTGTAATTACACGCCCCTGTTATACAGGGGCTGAAAAATTGTGCCTTAGGCACTGGTGTGGTGGCATGGATCATTGAGGAGGAGGAAGAGGATAGTCAGTGAACATAACAGGACAGTCACTCAGCATCAGCATAGGCAGTCTTGAAGGGATGTGACATTATAAATTATTCCGTTATATCCGCTTCAGGTGTCTGGTAGCTGGTGGTGATCCAAGACTGATTCATTTTTATGAAGGTCAGTCGATCAACCAAGTCGGTGGACAGGCGCACCCTATGATCGGTGACAAATCCTCCAGCAGCACTGAATGTGCGTTCGGAAAGAACGCTGGATGCAGGACAGGCCAGTAGCTCAATTGCATACTGTGCAAGCTCTGGCCAGTGATCCATCCTCAGGACCCAGTAAGCCAGAGGATTTTCGGTGGGAAAGGTGTCCAAGTCTGACCTTGCCCCTAGGTATTCCTGCACCATGTATATCAGACGCTGGCGATGGTTGCTGGAACCGATCATACCTTGGGGCTGCGGAATAAAAAATTGTCTGAACGCATCGGTCAGACGTCCACCTTCCCCACCGCTCCTTCTGCTACTGACCGAAGCCTCAGCAACTCGTCGTCCAGGACCAGGAGTTTGTAACCTCCCAGTTTCTGGGAACGCGTTGCACAGACCTTTCTGCAAGGCCTCCCTGAGATGTCTCATCCTCTGCTCCCTCTGCGACGGCAAGATAAGGTCCGCAACCTTACCCTTGTACCGTGGATCAAGGAGAGTGGCCAGCCAGTAATGGTCACTCTCCTTGATCCGAAGAACACGAGGATCCTTCCGCAGGCTTTGCAGGATCAGGGAGGCCATGCAGCGTAGGTTAGCTGAGGCATTCGGTCCGGAGTCTTCTGGGTCACTGAGGATGACATGATCGCCAGCCACCTCCTCCCAGCCACGTACAAGTCCACTGGTTTGTTGGGACTGTACATCATCCCTAAAAGACTGCTGCTGCTGATGCTGAGTGCCAGGCTCCACCTCCATGCTCACACAATCCTCCTCCTCCTCCTCCTCCTCTTCCTGTGTGATGGGTGGGACAGAAGGAACATTGTCTGGATAAAGGGGGCCTTGAGAGACAAGGAAGTCCTCCTCTTCCTGCCTCTGTTCTGCCTCAAGTGCCCTGTCCATTATCCCACGCAGCGTATGCTCCAACAGGTGGACAAGAGGTACAGTGTCACTGATGCATGCACTGTCACTGCTCACCATCCTCGTGGCCTCCTCAAATGGTGAGAGGACAGTGCATGCATCCCTGATCATGCTCCACTGGCGTGGGGAAAAAAAGCCAAGCTCCCCTGACCCTGTCCTGGTGCCGTAGTCGCAAAGGTACTCATTGATGGCCCTCTGCTGCGTGTGCAGTCGCTGCAGCATGGCCAACGTTGAGTTCCACCTGGTGGGCATGTCACATATTAGGCGGTTCTTGGGCAGGTTCAGCTCCTTTTGCAGCTCAGTCAGCCGAGCACTGGCATTATAAGATCGGCGGAAATGCACACAGACTTTCCTGGCCTGCCTCAGGACATCCTGTAAGCCTGGGAACCTGCCCAAGAACCGCTGCACCACCAGGTTGAGGACGTGAGCCATACAGGGCACATGGGTGAGCTGCCCCTGTCGCAGGGCGGAGAGGAGGTTGGTGCCATTATCAGAAACGACCATTCCTGGCTTAAGCTGGCGTGGCGTCAACCACCTCTCGGCCTGCCCCTGCAGAGCTGCCAGAACCTCTGGCCCAGTGTGGCTCCTGTCCCCCAAACACACCAGCGCAAGCACGGCATGGCATCTTTTTGCCTGCGTACTCGCGTAGCCCCTTGTACGCCTACAGAGCACCGCTGGTTCCGAGGACAGAGCACTCGAAGAGGACATGGAGGAAGAAGAAGAGGAGGGGGTGGAGGAGAGAGGTGTGTCACAACCAGTAGTAGCATTTTGGAGGCGTGGTGGTGGAACAACCTCCAACACTACTGCACCTTGTCCTGCATCCCTCCCAGCTACCAATAGAGTGACCCAATGGGCCGTGAAAGAAAGATAACGTCCCTGTCCATGCCTGCTGGACCATGAGTCAGCGGTAATATGCACCTTACCGCTGACCGCCCTGTCCAGCGAGGCATGGACATTGCCTTCCACATGCCAGTAGAGAGACGGAATCGCCTTCCGTGAGAAAAAGTGGCGTTTGGGAACCTGCCACTGAGGAACCGCACATTGAACAAACTCACGGAAGGGGGCCGAGTCTATCAACTGAAAAGGCAGCAGTTGAAGTGCTAGCAATTTAGCCAAGCTAGCATTCAACCGCTGGGCATGTGGATGGCTGGGAGTATACTTCTTTCGACGGTCCAGCAGCTGGGGCAGGGAAATTTGCCTGCTACAATCGGACGTCGGTGTACTGCAAGTACTTGGTTGTGACACACCTAATTCTACACCTTCAGTCCTCTCAGAGCAGCTTTCAGAGAGGACTGAAGATATAGTGGGGATGGAGATCCCAGCTGATGAGGAGCAAGGAGAGGTCCGCTTTGTTCTTTGGTGTGGGTCTTTTATGTGTGCTTGCCAACGAGCTGCATGGCAGGTCGACATATGTCTGCTCATGCTTGTGGTGCCCAAGCGGCTGATGTTTTGGCCACGCGAGATACGCTTGAGACAAATATTGCAAATAGCAGTGGTGCGATCTGATGCACTCGTCTCAAAAAAGGCCCACACCAAAGAACTTTTGTGATAACGTGCAGAGGCAGCGCCCTGCACAGGCGGAGCTCTGCGGTGTGGTACAGTTGCTGTGCTGGCCTCTAGCTGGCCTCCAGGGGGCATCCTGCCTCGTTGGACATGTGACGCTGCATCCTCCTCCTCCTCCTCCTCTCTCCCTTCAGGCACCCACGTGGAGTCAGTGACCTCATCATCCCCTCCCTCTTCACCACTAGAGCAAACCTGGCAGTAAGCTGCAGCTGGTGGAACACTACTGCCAGATTGCTGTCCTTCAGCATCCCCTCTCTCTGCGCGCACACTACTGACTTCCTCAAGCTGGGTATCATCATCCGAGCCTTCGAATCGTTGGGCATCCTCCTGGAGCATGTACCCAACACTGTGCTCAAACAGTTCGGGGGACTCCTCAGGAGGACATGGTGGGTCTAGGGAAGGGGTGGCTGATGATGCCATTGAGTACGCGTTGGCAGCTGCTCTGCCAGTACCCTGAGCCTGGGTGAGAGAGGATGAGTAGGATGAGGAGGGCTTGGTCATCCATTCTACCAAGCCTTCGGCATGATGCGGCTCCACATGTCCAGCTGCCGAAAACAAAGACAAGCGTGTCCCATGGCCACGTGCTGATGACGATGCACGACCACGTCCACGGCCAGCACTATTGTCTCTAGAAACAGAGCCTGCCTGCCCTGTGTTCTTGCCTCGGCACGCTCTGCCTCTCCTTGGCGGTCTTCCAGCCATTGTAGTCGGTAGTGTATATAGTATAAAAAATAGAACTCCTATGTGTGCTCACAACACACTGTAGGTCCTATGGGTGCTGACACTAACACACTATAGGTACTATGTGTGCTGCTGACAAGAAAATATAGGAGCTCTGTTTGCTGCCACTAACACACTAGAAGTCCTATGGGTGCTGCTGAGAAGAAAATATAGGAGCTCTGTTTGCTGCCACTAACACACTAGAAGTCCTATGGGTGCTGCTGAGAAGAAAATATAGGAGCTCTGTGTGATGCCACTAACACACTAGAAGTCCTATGGGTGCTGCTGAGATGAAAATATAGGAACTCTGTGTGATGCCACTAACACATTAGAAGTCCTATGGGTGCTGCTGAGAAGAAAATATAGGAGCTCTGTTTGCTGCCACTAACACACTAGAAGTCCTATGGGTGCTGCTGAGAAGAAAATATAGGAGCTCTGTTTGCTGCCACTAACACACTAGAAGTCCTATGGGTGCTGCTGAGAAGAAAATATAGGAGCTCTGTGTGATGCCACTAACACACTAGAAGTCCTATGGGTGCTGCTGAGAAGAAAATATAGGAGCTCTGTTTGCTGCCACTAACACACTAGAAGTCCTATGGGTGCTGCTGAGAAGAAAATATAGGAGCTCTGTGTGATGCCACTAACACACTAGAAGTCCTATGGGTGCTGCTGAGAAGAAAATATAGGAGCTCTGTTTGCTGCCACTAACACACTAGAAGTCCTATGGGTGCTGCTGAGAAGAAAATATAGGAGCTCTGTTTGCTGCCACTAACACACTAGAAGTCCTATGGGTGCTGTTGGGGTGCAATGCTGTGCTAACAGCACTGCGGTTGGTACTACTGCAATACTGTACTAACAGTAAGCACGCACCAGACTAATCCCCAGCAGCAGCTAATAACACACTAACTGTGCAATCAGCAGCAATGAACGATCAATGACTTAGGTAGCAATGGTTTAGCAAAGAAATAGCCAATGGTTTAGCAAAGAAGAGCAAATCTTTCAGTATCAAGCAAAGACAGAATCAGCAGACTAATCTCTCCTAAAGCCGGAACTCATGTGACCGGGGCCGATGGCGTGGCGGCCTTTTAAATGGTGGGGCGTGTACTAAAGCCCCTGAGCTGTAATTGGCTACAGGCGTCCTGCCTGTAGCCAATTATTGCTCTCCGAGTTTCGGGCGCTGTGATTGGCCAAGCATGCGGGGTCACAGTGCATGCTTGGCCAATCATCAGCCAGCAATGCACTGCGCCGGCCGCGCCGGCCGCAATGCATTGCGGGGCCGCTCGCATCACACGAATGTGATGCGAACGGCCCAAATAGTTCTGGGCTCGACGAGCGAGCGAACGCCCGATGCTCGATTCGAACATGGGTTCGAATCGAGCACCGGGCCCATCCCTACTAAGCACTAACCGGTATTTTTCAGAGCTCCTGATGGTGAACATGGGCTTTGCTGCGTGGTAGTACTAGGTTGCAGTCCTCAGGATCACCCCACCAGGAGGAGAGCAAGCCAGGGTCCAGTAGCAGATATAGCAGGTAGGGATCAAGCAGAAGTGTAGTCAGTAAACAAGCCAAAAATCGGTGGTTGCAGGTTGGGATCCAGCAGAACCATAGTCGAGGAATAAGCCAAAGATCAGTAATGTGTGGTAGTAAGGATAAGGACAGGTGCAGGTACACAAAAGGAGTAAAATATCAGATGGAGAGAGCACAATATCCTGGCAAACAGGAAGTGCAAAGGCACGACTTAAATCAGGAAGTTCATGGGAAGAGCAAAGAGTTCAAGGTTAACCACTTGCCGACCAGCGCACGCACTTTTACGTCGGCAGAATGGCACGGACAGGCAAATGGGCATACAGGTACGTTCCTTTAAATTTGCCGCCGCGTGGGTACACACGCGACCCTGCCGCGAGCTCCGTGACCATGCCTGCGGGACCCGCGGACTCGATGTCTGCCGGTGTCCCGCGATAATGTCACGGAGCTGCATAACGGGGGGATGCCTTTGTAAACAAGGCATCTCCCTGTTCTGCCTAGTGACAGGACACTGATCGTCTGCTTCCTGTCATCGTGTCACAGTAAGCTCCGCCCCCACACAGTTAGAATCACTCCCTAGGACACACTTAAAAAAAAGGATGTCAATTTTGTTTGGGAACCATTTTGTAGACGCTATAACTTTTGCGCAAACCAATCAATAAACGCTTATTGTGATTTTTTTTACCAAAAATATGTAGAAGAATACGTATTCGCCTAAAATGAGGAAAAAACGTATTTTTATATATTTTTTGGGGTTATTTATTATAGCAAAAAGTAAAAAAAAATATTGCTTTTTTTTCAAAATTGTCGCTTTTTTTTTGTTTATAAAGCAAAAAATAAAAACCGCAGAGGTGATCAAATACCACCAATAGAAAGCTCTATTTGTGGGAAAAAAAGGACATCAATTTTGTTTGGGAGCCACGTCGCACAACCACGCAATTGTTAGTTAAAGCGACGCAGTGCCGAATCACAAAAAGTGGCCCAGTCATTTGGCAGCCAAATCCTCCAGGGCTAAAGTGGTTAAAGAGACAAAAGAGAGAAGGCAAGATCACCCACAGAGATCAGACAGGGAGCTGTTCAGCATCTCAGGTGGCTCAGTAAGGAGAGATAAATCCAGACACCACTGAGGTCACAGGTTCAGACCTGGACTCTGACACTCTCTCTCCGACTGGCTCTCCTTCCCCCCCTAGAGGTACTCTCCAGCCATATTTTATGTTTCCTTTTTTAAAACATACCTTGTTTGGGGGGGGGGGTCTTCAGACTGATCACATGACACATGGGGTCTCTTCCTCTTCAGATCTCCCAGCAGTGTGTTGCTCTTATTTTTGCAGATAGTATGACATCACTGTTGCTGTTTGTATTGATACATTGTGAGTGAAGGGTGCTGTGGTGACAAATAGGGATGAGCTTCGTGTTCGAGTCGAACATACATTCGACTCGAACATCGGCTGTTCGATCGTTCGACGAAGATCGAACGATTTGGGCCGTTCGCGCCAAATTCGAGTGACGCGAACGGCCCACAATGCACTACGCCATCGCAGTGTCATCCAGGCGCTGTGATTGGCCAAGCATGCACTGTGACCCCGCATGCTTGGCCAATCACAGCGCCGGCAGCGAGGGGAGCAATGATTGGCCACAGGCAGGATGCCTGTGGCCAATTATTGCTGAGGGTGTTTAGTACACGCCCCACACTATAAAAGGCTGCCAGCACGGCGGCCAAGTGTAGTGTGTTCCGGAGCAGGGAAAGAGAAGCATAGGCAGGGACAGTGACATTTTTTTTTCTTGCTTAACCTGGATTCCTTTAGTTTAGGGAAAGAGAAGGATAGGTAGGGAGAGTGTCAGTCTGTTTTACTGTGCTAAACCTTGTTTGTAGGGACAGGGAAGGACAGTGAGGGAAATTCTCATTGTGCTATACTGTGCTAAAGCATTCCTCATCAACCATCTTTAAAAAAAAAAAATATAGGGACAGAAAACTATAGGTAGGGAGAGTGTCAGTGTGTTTTACTGTGCTAAACCTTGTTTGTAGGGACAGGGAAGGACAGTGAGGGAAATTCTCATTGTGCTATACTGTGCTAAAGCATTCCTCATCAACCATCTTTAAAAAAAAAATTTTTTATAGGGACAGAAAACTATAGGTAGGGAGAGTGTCAGTGTGTTTTACTGTGCTAAACCTTGTTTGTAGGGACAGGGAAGGGCAGTGAGGGGAATTCTCATTGTGCTATACTGTGCTAAAGCATTCCTCATCAACCATCTTTAAAAAAAAAAATTTTTATAGGGACAGAAAACTATAGGTAGGGAGAGTGTCAGTGTGTTTTACTGTGCTAAACCTTGTTTGTAGGGACAGGGAAGGACAGTGAGGGAAATTCTCATTGTGCTATACTGTGCTAAAGCATTCCTCATCAACCATCTTTAAAAAAACATTTTTTATAGGGACAGAAAACTATAGGTAGGGAGAGTGTCAGTGTGTTTTACTGTGCTAAACCTTGTTTGTAGGGACAGGGAAGGACAGTGAGGGAAATTCTCATTGTGCTATACTGTGCTAAAGCATTCCTCATCAACCATCTTTAAAAAAACATTTTTTATAGGGACAGAAAACTATAGGTAGGGAGAGTGTCAGTGTGTTTTACTGTGCTAAACCTTGTTTGTAGGGACAGGGAAGGACAGTGAGGGAAATTCTCATTGTGCTATACTGTGCTAAAGCATTCCTCATCAACCATCTTTAAAAAAAAAAAAATTTATAGGGACAGAAAACTATAGGTAGGGAGAGTGTCAGTGTGTTTTACTGTGCTAAACCTTGTTTGTAGGGACAGGGAAGGACAGTGAGGGAAATTCTCATTGTGCTATACTGTGCTAAAGCATTCCTCATCAACCATCTTTAAAAAAAAAATTTTTATAGGGACAGAAAACTATAGGTAGGGAGAGTGTCAGTGTGTTTTACTGTGCTAAACCTTGTTTGTAGGGACAGGGAAGGGCAGTGAGGGAAATTCTCATTGTGCTATACTGTGCTAAAGCATTCCTCATCAACCATCTTTAAAAAAAAATTTTTTATAGGGACAGAAAACTATAGGTAGGGAGAGTGTCAGTGTGTTTTACTGTGCTAAACCTTGTTTGTAGGGACAGGGAAGGACAGTGAGGGAAATTCTCATTGTGCTATACTGTGCTAAAGCATTCCTCATCAGCCATCTTTAAAAAAAAAAAATTATAGGGACAGAAAACTATAGGTAGGGAGAGTGTCAGTGTGTTTTACTGTGCTAAACCTTGTTTGTAGGGACAGGGAAGGACAGTGAGGGAAATTCTCATTGTGCTATACTGTGCTAAAGCATTCCTCATCAACCATCTTTAAAAAAAAAATTATTTTTTATAGGGACAGAAAACTATAGGTAGGGAGAGTGTCAGTGTGTTTTACTGTGCTAAACCTTGTTTGTAGGGACAGGGAAGGGCAGTGAGGGAAATTCTCATTGTGCTATACTGTGCTAAAGCATTCCTCATCAACCATATTTAAAAAAAATTTTTTTTATAGGGACAGAAAACTATAGGTAGGGAGAGTGTCAGTGTGTTTTACTGTGCTAAACCTTGTTTGTAGGGACAGGGAAGGGCAGTGAAGGAAATTCTCATTGTGCAATACTGTGCTAAAGCATTCCTCATCAACCATCTTTAAAAAAACATTTTTTATAGGGACAGAAAACTATAGGTAGGGAGAGTGTCAGTGTGTTTTACTGTGCTAAACCTTGTTTGTAGGGACAGGGAAGGACAGTGAGGGAAATTCTCATTGTGCTATACTGTGCTAAAGCATTCCTCATCAACCATCTTTAAAAAAAAAAAATTATAGGGACAGAAAACTATAGGTAGGGAGAGTGTCAGTGTGTTTTACTGTGCTAAACCTTGTTTGTAGGGACAGGGAAGGACAGTGAGGGAAATTCTCATTGTGCTATACTGTGCTAAAGCATTCCTCATAAACCATCTTTAAAAAAAAATTTTTTTATAGGAACAGAAAACTATAGGTAGGGAGAGTGTCAGTGTGTTTTACTGTGCTAAACCTTGTTTGTAGGGACAGGGAAGGGCAGTGAGGGAAATTCTCATTGTGCTATACTGTGCTAAAGCATTCCTCATCAACCATCTTTAAAAAAAAAAATTTTATAGGGACAGAAAACTATAGGTAGGGAGAGTGTCAGTGTGTTTTACTGTGCTAAACCTTTTTTGTAGGGACAGGGAAGGACAGTGAGGGAAATTCTCATTGTGCTATACTGTGCTAAAGCATTCCTCATCAACCATCTTTACAAAAACATTTTTTATAGGGACAGAAAACTATAGGTAGGGAGAGTGTCAGTGTGTTTTACTGTGCTAAACCTTGTTTGTAGGGACAGGGAAGGACAGTGAGGGAAATTCTCATTGTGCTATACTGTGCTAAAGCATTCCTCATCAACCATCTTTACAAAAACATTTTTTATAGGGACAGAAAACTATAGGTAGGGAGAGTGTCAGTGTGTTTTACTGTGCTAAACCTTGTTTGTAGGGACAGGGAAGGGCAGTGAGGGAAATTCTCATTGTGCTATACTGTGCTAAAGCATTCCTCATCAACCATCTTTAAAAAACATTTTTTTATAGGGACAGAAAACTATAGGTAGGGAGAGTGTCAGTGTGTTTTACTGTGCTAAACCTTGTTTGTAGGGACAGGGAAGGGCAGTGAGGGAAATTCTCATTGTGCTATACTGTGCTAAAGCATTCCTCATCAACCATCTTTAAAAAAAAAAAAAAATTATAGGGACAGAAAACTATAGGTAGGGAGAGTGTCAGTGTGTTTTACTGTGCTAAACCTTGTTTGTAGGGACAGGGAAGGACAGTGAGGGAAATTCTCATTGTGCTATACTGTGCTAAAGCATTCCTCATCAACCATCTTTAAAAAAACATTTTTTTATAGGGACAGAAAACTATAGGTAGGGAGAGTGTCAGTGTGTTTTACTGTGCTAAACCTTGTTTGTAGGGACAGGGAAGGGCAGTGAGGGAAATTCTCATTGTGCTATACTGTGCTAAAGCATTCCTCATCAACCATCTTTAAAAAAAAAAAAAAAATTATAGGTACAGAAAACTATAGGTAGGGAGAGTGTCAGTGTGTTTTACTGTGCTAAACCTTGTTTGTAGGGACAGGGAAGGACAGTGAGGGAAATTCTCATTGTGCTATACTGTGCTAAAGCATTCCTCATCAACCATCTTTAAAAAAAAAAAATTATAGGGACAGAAAACTATAGGTAGGGAGAGTGTCAGTGTGTTTTACTGTGCTAAACCTTGTTTGTAGGGACAGGGAAGGACAGTGAGGGAAATTCTCATTGTGCTATACTGTGCTAAAGCATTCCTCATAAACCATCTTTAAAAAAAAAAATTTTTATAGGGACAGAAAACTATAGGTAGGGAGAGTGTCAGTGTGTTTTACTGTGCTAAACCTTGTTTGTAGGGACAGGGAAGGGCAGTGAGGGAAATTCTCATTGTGCTATACTGTGCTAAAGCATTCCTCATCAACCATCTTTAAAAAAAAAAAAATTATAGGGACAGAAAACTATAGGTAGGGAGAGTGTCAGTGTGTTTTACTGTGCTAAACCTTTTTTGTAGGGACAGGGAAGGACAGTGAGGGAAATTCTCATTGTGCTATACTGTGCTAAAGCATTCCTCATCAACCATCTTTAAAAAAACATTTTTTATAGGGACAGAAAACTATAGGTAGGGAGAGTGTCAGTGTGTTTTACTGTGCTAAACCTTGTTTGTAGGGACAGGGAAGGACAGTGAGGGAAATTCTCATTGTGCTATACTGTGCTAAAGCATTCCTCATCAACCATCTTTAAAAAAACATTTTTTTATAGGGACAGAAAACTACAGGTAGGGAGAGTGTCAGTGTGTTTTACTGTGCTAAACCTTGTTTGTAGGGACAGGGAAGGGCAGTGTGGGAAATTCTCATTGTGCTATACTGTGCTAAAGCATTCCTCATCAACCATCTTTAAAAAAAAAAAAAAATTATAGGGACAGAAAACTATAGGTAGGGAGAGTGTCAGTGTGTTTTACTGTGCTAAACCTTGTTTGTAGGGACAGGGAAGGACAGTGAGGGAAATTCTCATTGTGCTATACTGTGCTAAAGCATTCCTCATCAACCATCTTTAAAAAAACATTTTTTTATAGGGACAGAAAACTATAGGTAGGGAGAGTGTCAGTGTGTTTTACTGTGCTAAACCTTGTTTGTAGGGACAGGGAAGGGCAGTGAGGGAAATTCTCATTGTGCTATACTGTGCTAAAGCATTCCTCATCAACCATCTTTAAAAAAAAAAAAATTTATAGGGACAGAAAACTATAGGTAGGGAGAGTGTCAGTGTGTTTTACTGTGCTAAACCTTGTTTGTAGGGACAGGGAAGGACAGTGAGGGAAATTCTCATTGTGCTATACTGTGCTAAAGCATTCCTCATCAACCATCTTTAAAAAAAATAAAAATATAGGGACAGAAAACTATAGGTAGGGAGAGTGTCAGTGTGTTTTACTGTGCTAAACCTTGTTTGTAGGGACAGGGAAGGACAGTGAGGGAAATTCTCATTGTGCTATACTGTGCTAAAGCATTCCTCATCAACCATCTTTAAAAAAACATTTTTTTATAGGGACAGAAAACTATAGGTAGGGAGAGTGTCAGTGTGTTTTACTGTGCTAAACCTTGTTTGTAGGGACAGGGAAGGGCAGTGAGGGAAATTCTCATTGTGCTATACTGTGCTAAAGCATTCCTCATCAACCATCTTTAAAAAAAAAATTTTTTATAGGGACAGAAAACTATAGGTAGGGAGAGTGTCAGTGTGTTTTACTGTGCTAAACCTTGTTTGTAGGGACAGGGAAGGGCAGTGAGGGAAATTCTCATTGTGCTATACTGTGCTAAAGCATTCCTCATCAACCATCTTTAAAAAAACATTTTTTATAGGGACAGAAAACTATAGGTAGGGAGAGTGTCAGTGTGTTTTACTGTGCTAAACCTTGTTTGTAGGGACAGGGAAGGACAGTGAGGGAAATTCTCATTGTGCTATACTGTGCTAAAGCATTCCTCATCAACCATCTTTAAAAAAAAAAAAAAATATAGGGACAGAAAACTATAGGTAGGGAGAGTGTCAGTGTGTTTTACTGTGCTAAACCTTGTTTGTAGGGACAGGGAAGGACAATGAGGGAAATTCTCATTGTGCTATACTGTGCTAAAGCATTCCTCATCAACCATCTTTAAAAAAAACATTTTTTTATAGGGACAGAAAACTATAGGTAGGGAGAGTGTCAGTGTGTTTTACTGTGCTAAACCTTGTTTGTAGGGACAGGGAAGGGCAGTGAGGGAAATTCTCATTGTGCTATACTGTGCTGAAGCATTCCTCATCAACCATCTTTAAAAAAAAATTTTTTATAGGGACAGAAAACTATAGGTAGGGAGAGTGTCAGTGTGTTTTACTGTGCTAAACCTTGTTTGTAGGGACAGGGAAGGACAGTGAGGGAAATTCTCATTGTGCTATACTGTGCTAAAGCATTCCTCATCAACCATCTTTTAAAAAAAAAAATATATAGGGACAGAAAACTATAGGTAGGGAGAGTGTCAGTGTGTTTTACTGTGCTAAACCTTGTTTGTAGGGACAGGGAAGGACAGTGAGGGAAATTCTCATTGTGCTATACTGTGCTAAAGCATTCCTCATCAACCATCTTTAAAAAAAAAAAAATTATAGGGACAGAAAACTATAGGTAGGGAGAGTGTCAGTGTGTTTTACTGTGCTAAACCTTGTTTGTAGGGACAGGGAAGGACAGTGAGGGAAATTCTCATTGTGCTATACTGTGCTAAAGCATTCCTCATCAACCATCTTTAAAAAAAAATTTTTTATAGGGACAGAAAACTATAGGTAGGAAGAGTGTCAGTGTGTTTTACTGTGCTAAACCTTGTTTGTAGGGACAGGGAAGGACAGTGAGGACAATTCTGATTGTGCTATACTGTGCTAAAGCATTCCTCATCAACCATCTTTGAAATCCTTGTTTTTTGGACAGTCAGGGAAATTGTCATTGTGCTATTCTGTGCGAAAGCAATCATCCTCAACCAGATTTAGAAATCCTTAAGTAAAGGGACAGAGAAGGACACCTGAAGGTAGCCCTTATTGCTTTTTTTCCCATCTCCCTGCAGGCCATCCATTACAATGTCTGGAAGGCAAACAAGGAGAGGCAGACAGTCAGGAGGCAATAAAAGAGGGCAAGCAGGCTCTGTGTCTGGGGGCAACAGTGCTGGTCGTGGACGCGGTGCATTGTCATCAGCACATGGCCATGGGACACGCTTGTCCTTCTTTTCGGCAGCTGGACATGTTGAGCCACATCATGCCGAAGACTTGGTAGAGTGGATGACCAAACCCTCCTCCTCCTCCTCATCCTCTCTCACCCAGGCTCAGGGTACTGGCAAAGCAGCTGGCAAAGCGTCCTCTTCCCTGGTATCAATGTCAGACTCATCATCAGTCACTCCTTCCCTAGACCCACCATGTCCTCCTCCTGAGGAGTCCCCCGAACTGTTTGAGCACAGTGTTGGGTACATGCTCCAGGAGGATGCCCAGCGTTTCGAAGGGTCTGATGATGAAACCCAGCTAGAGGAAGGCAGTAGCGTGAGAGCAGACAGAGGGGATGCTCAAGAAGGACACCAATCTGGCAGTCATGTTCCAGCAGCTGCAGCATACTGCCAGATTGGCTCCAGTGATGAGGAGGGAGGGGATGATGAGGTCACTGACTCCACGTGGGTGCCTAATAGGAGAGAGGAGGAGGAGGAGGATGAGGAGGAGGCACATCTCCAACGAGGCAGGATGCCCTTTGGTGGCCAGCGTAAGGGCAGTACACCGACGGAATCACACCGCAGAGCTCCGCCTGTGCAGGGCGCTGCCTCTGCCCGTCATTCAAAAAGTTCTTTGGTGTGGGCCTTTTTTGAGGCTAGTGCATCAGATCGCACAGCTGCTGTTTGCAACATATGTCTCAAGCGTATATCGCGTTGCCAAAACATCAGCCGCTTGGGTACCACATGCCTGACCAGACATATGTTGACCTGCCATGCAGCTCGTTGGCAAGCCTACCTCAAAGACCCACACCAAAGAACAAAGCGGACCTCTCCTTGCACCGCATCAGCTGGGATCTCCAACCCCACTATAACTTCAGTCCTCTCTGAAACATGCACTGAGAGGAATGAAGGTGTAGAATTAGGTGTGTCACAGCCAACTACTTGCGGCCACTCTGCTAGCAGTACACCGACGTCCGATTCTAGCAGGCAAATTTCCCTGCCCCAGCTGCTGGACCGTCGAAAGAAGTTCACTCCCAGCCATCCACATGCCCAGCGGTTGAATGCTAGCTTGGCTAAATTGCTAGCGCTTCAACTGCTGCCTTTTCAGTTGGTAGACTCGGCCCCCTTCCGTGAGTTTGTGCAATGTGCGGTTCCTCAGTGGCAGGTTCCCAAACGCCACTTTTTCTCACGGAAGGCTATTCCGGTTCTCTACCGACATGTGGAAGGCAATGTCTTGGCCTCGCTGGACAGGGCGGTCAGCGGTAAGGTGCATATTACCGCTGACTCATGGTCCAGCAGGCATGGACAGGGACGTTACCTTTCTTTCACGGCCCATTGGGTCACTCTTTTGGCAGCTGGGAAGGATGCAGGACAAGGTGCAGTAGTGTTGGAGGTTGTTCCACCGCCACGCCTCCAAAATGCTACTACTGGTTGTGACACACCTCTCTCCTCCACCCCCTCCTCTTCTTCTTCCTCCATGGCCTCTTCCTGTGCTTTGTCCTCTGAACCAGCGGTGCCCGGTAGGCGTTCAAGGGGCTACGCAAGTACGCAGGCAAAAAGATGCCATGCCGTGCTTGCGCTGGTGTGTTTGGGGGACAGAAGCCACACTGGGGCAGAGGTCCTGTCTGCTCTGCAGGGCCAGGCCGAGAGGTGGTTGACGCCACGCCAGCTTAAGCCAGGAATGGTGGTTTGTGACAATGGCACCAACCTCCTCTCCGCCCTCCGACAGGGACAACTGACCCATGTGCCCTGTGTGGCTCACGTCCTTAACCTGGTGGTGCAGCGGTTCTTGGGCAGGTACCCGGGCTTACAGGATGTCCTGAGGCAGGCCAGGAAAGTCTGTGTGCATTTCCGCAGATCTTATAATGCCAGTGCTCGCCTGGCTGAGCTGCAAAAGGAGTTGAACCTGCCCAAGAACCGCCTTATATGTGACATGCCCACCAGGTGGAACTCAACGTTGGCCATGCTGCAGCGGCTGCACACGCAGCAGAGGGCCATCAATGAGTACCTGTGCGACTACGGCACCAGGACAGGGTCAGGGGAGCTTGGTTTTTTTTTCTCCACGCCAGTGGGGCATGATCAGGGATGCATGCACTGTCCTGGCACCATTTGAGGAGGCCACGAGGATGGTGAGCAGTGACAGTGCATGCATCAGTGACACTGTACCTCTTGTCCACCTGTTGGAGCACACGCTGCATGGAATAATGGACAGGGTACTTGAGGCAGAACAGAGGCAGGAAGAGGAGGACTTCCTTGCCTCTCAAGGCCCCCTTTACCCAGACAGTGTTCCTTCTGTCCCACCCATCGCACAGGAAGAGGACGAGGAGGAGGAGGAGGAGGATGATTGTGTCAGCATGGAGGTGGAGCCTGGCACTCAGCAGCATCAACAGCAGCAGTCTTTTAGGGATGATTTACAGTCCCAAGAAACCCGTGGACTTGTACGTGGCTGGGAGGAGGTGGCTGCGGATCATGTCGTCCTTAGTGACCCAGAGGACTCCGGACCGAATGCCTCAGCTAACCTACGCTGCATGGCCTCCCTGATCCTGCAAAGTCTGCGAAAGGATCCTCGTATTCTTCGGATCAAGGAGAGGGACCATTACTGGCTGGCCACTCTCCTTGATCCACGGTACAAGGGTAAGGTTGCGGAACTTATGTTACCGTCGCAGAGGGAGCAGAGGATGAGACAACTCCGGGAGGCCTTGCAGAAAGGTCTGTGCAACGCGTTCCCAGAGACTGGGAGGTTACAAACTCCTGGTCCTGGACAACGAGTTGCTGAGGCTTCGGCCAGTCAAAGAAGGAGCGGTGGGGAAGGTGGCCGTCTGACCGATGCGTTCAGACAATTCTTTAGTCCGCAGCCCCAAAGTATGATCGGTTCCAGCAACCATCGCCAGCGTCTGATAAACATGGTGCAGGAATATCTAGGGGCAAGGTCAGACTTGGACACCTTCCCCACCGAAAATCCTCTGGCTTACTGGGTCTTGAGGATGGATCACTGGCCAGAGCTTGCACAGTATGCAATTGAGCTACTGGCCTGTCCTGCATCCAGCGTTCTTTCGGAACGCACATTCAGTGCTGCTGGAGGATTTGTCACGGATCACAGGGTGCGCCTGTCCACCGACTCGGTTGATCAACTGACTTTCATCAAGATGAACGAGTCTTGGATCACCACCAGCTACCACACACCTGATGCTGATATAACAGACTAATTGATTTTAACATGTCACATCCCTTCAAGACTGATGCTGATGCTGAGTGCCTGTGCTGTTATGTTGACTGGCTATCCTCCTCCTCCGAGTCCTCAATGATATGATTGATGATGATAGCTTGGAAGATCATTTTTGTTTATGGGTGCCGCCACCAGTGCCTAACGCCCAATTTTTCAGCCCCTGTTTAACAGGGGCGTGTAATTACAATTTTTGAAGCAATACTTTGCAACAGGGCTCATTGCTGTGCTCCAAGTACAGTATCTGTGAGGGGTTGCAGTGTTGTGCCACCAGTGCCTAAGGCCCAATTTTTCAGCCCCTGTTTAACAGGGGCGTGTAATTACAATTTTTGAAGCAATACTTTGCAACAGGGCTCATTGCTGTGCTCCAAGTACAGTATCTGTGAGGGGTTGCAGTGTTGTGCCACCAGTGCCTAAGGCCCAATTTTTCAGCCCCTGTTCAACAGGGGCATGTAATTACAATTCTTGATCTAATAATTCACAGCAGGGCCCATTGCTGCACCCACCAAGAGTAACTCTGAGGGCTTACAGTGTTGTGGCAACACCACCACCACCACCACCACGAAAGGCCCAATTTTTCAGCCCCTGTTCAACAGGGGCATGCAATTACAATTCTTGATCTAATAATTCACAGCAGGGCCCATTGCTGCACCCACCAAGAGTAACTGTCAGGGCTTACAGTGTTGTGGCACCAGCACCACCATCAAAGGCCCAATTTTTACTACCACTGTTCAACAATTATATGTAATTACAATTCCTGATATAATAGTTGACAGCAGGGCGTTCCAGCACCAACCAAGAGTAACTGTGAGTGCTTACAGTGTTGTGCCAACACCAACAACTAAGGGGCCTATTTCTGCAGAGTATATACGGCAGGTCCCTACTTTCAAACATCCAACTTACAAACGACTCCTACTTGCAAACGCAAGAAGACAACAGGAAGTGAGAGGAAATCTACCCCTAGTAAGGAAAATTCTCTCCTGTAAGCATTAATATGGGAGAAAGGTGTCTCCTCTGTACTGATGCTTTATCACCAATCCTTGTTTCAATAAAAACACCACATTTCAAAAACAGTTGTCATTGGGACGGAAAGTGAGGTGAAATGTTCTGAACAGGGGCACAGACAGCAAAACAAATGTTACAGGGGTGATAACCCTTACCTATGTTTTCCAAAAAGTTTAAAAATAGATTTTTGGGCTGGAGCTACGCTTAAACAATGTACCTGTTCAAAATTACAAACAGATTCTACATAAGAACAAACCTACAGTCCCTGTCTTGTATGCACCGCCTGTATACGGCTGTTCAGAGTATATAGGGCCTTTTTTATTTTATGTGCGGGGTTCCCCTTAATATCCATACAAGACCCAAAGGGGCTGGTAATGGGCTGGGGTAGGGGGGGGGGGTCATGGGGTAGCTATGCCATTTTTCTTAAAGATTTTCATCCATATTACCGGGACCAGACATTACATTAAAGCCGCAAGCAGTTTTAAATGGCTTTTTTTTCCTTTAGAAGTGTCATTTTGTGCAGGGACAGTTCTAAACACGGGAAACACGTGGCAATTCACAGGCATACTTTAGACACCCCCCAGGTACGATATTTAAAGGAATATTTGACTTTTTTTTTCACTTTATGCATCATTAAAATGACTGCTCCCGAAAAACGACCGTTTTTAAAACTTCTTTTTGCATTGATACATGTCCCCTGGTGCAGAACCTGGGTTCCCAAACTCTGTTTCGGACAATAACATGCATAATAGTCGTTATAATTAGCACTTTAGAATTCGAACGTTCGCATCCATTGTATTTAATAGGGTTCTAATGTTCGTACGAACTTTCGGTCCGTTCACGGGTTCTGGTGCGAACCGAACCCGGGGGTGTTCGGCTCATCACTAGTGACAAACTTCATTCACGAGATTGTATCAGTCTTCCAAATAGATGGATGCTGGGAGTAAATGAAACTGGAAGACTGGGAACATCTTGTGTATTGCAGCCTGATCTCCTTTTAACATTTTAAACATTGCCTGGGGGACATAAGATTTTTTTTTTTATAAAAACCTGGATTGGTTTGATGTTAAAAAAAAATATGTACTTTGTGTCATCAAAACCTCTTTTGTCAAAATGAATTATAAATATATTTATGCCCGGAAAGGTAACATTCGAATAAATATGGTTTTGTTTTTTTGTGTGTATTTTTTATTTTATTTTATTATTTTATTTATATTTTATTGTGGAAAACATTCAAAATCATTTGTTTATATCTTTTTTTGCTTGTCTCAGCCGGAAATGCCTTCGGTGCTGCTGATTATTCAGTGTGTGGTTCCCCCTTGGTGTCCAGTCGGATAGTTGGCGGTACGGATTCGTTGGATGGGCAGTGGCCCTGGCAGGTCGCTGTTTTAGGTGAAACAGTAGATGGAGAATATTTATGTGGGGGCTCCCTGATCTCACCAGAGTGGGTTTTGACGGCAGCGCATTGCATCCACCAGTAAGTATAACATGTGACCTTTATAAACCAATTCCTCCATCAGGCACCAATCATTCTGCTTTAGAATTTGTTTTTCGAAAAATCAATCATGGATGTGTTTATTGACCCAGTCTTCATCTTTTATAAAGTGTCCACTTTAAAACTGCCAAGTGTGCCTCACTGATCACCATTGATTGGTTTATGTTAGAGGCATGACTTGAACCTTCAGGGCACCGATGCAAGAAACCATGAAGGGCCCCCCTGACCCCATACCAGGGCCCTTGCCAAAAGCCTGAGGCCCTTCCCACTGATCCAGGGCTCTTTTTTCTCCCATTGTAGGGCCCTTTATTGCGGTCCCACAGCAGGACCCTTTCACGTGTTCTCCAGTGGGACCCCCCTCCCTGCATAGTTGCCAACCTTTCCCAAAAATAAAACATTTTTTTTTCTATGTGTTCAGCCAGCCATTGTAGGTGGAGAAAGTATCTTAATTAGGGGTGGGGCATTTAAAATGGGCGTGGTTCCACAAGAAGCTCTGTGGTGCTCATGGGATCTACCTCTGGCTTGCAGTTCACTTCCCTCTATATAATGGAGAGGGGAGGGGCCTCTGACCCGGGCAGGCACCATATTCTGTACAAAATCGCACTGCTTGTACACTGAAGCCGATACCTTCCCGGGTCAGAGACCCCTCACCTCTCTGCTAGCCGAAGGGAGATCTTGCGAGCACCACAGAGCTGCCGATTGCCCCCCTCCACTACATAGTGAACTGCCAGCTGGAGGTACAGGGGGATATGCTGGGTATTGGTCAGTGGCGTAATGCCAGGGCCAGGTTGCAAGTGCGACTGCTGCAACCCTGGTAGTTCTGCCACTGGGTTATGCCACCAAAGAGCCCCTGTATGAGTGATCATTTTCTAGCAATGGTATATGCTATAATATTTTCTTATTTGCTATTTATTTTCCCCAAAAATTGGAGTTACCCTTTAAAGGCTTTGTTCTGCATACCGAGTTTTGGCCGCCTATATTGCTTTGGTGTGTCTGGCCTGTGTACCTGTAACCTGATTACCAGTTCCTGGATCCTGTCCCTCTGCTTTTGATGGCGTGTCTGTTTCATTGTGACCATGAATTTCAACTATGGTTCTATCTTTTGAACCTGTACTGCCACCTTTCTGCTAATAACCTAGTTGCAGACCAAGCCTTTGTGTGTTGATATCTTCACCAAAACATTCTTTTTATAACGCTTGCTGCTGATCTTGGCTCAATTTGTGATACTTGTTTTTGTTTTTTTTAACTATTGGATAAAGACCCTCAAAAATCAACCAATTACACACACAAAACAAGCAAAGATAATAAAAGTGATTTTTTTA
The DNA here is from genome assembly GCA_029206835.1 of Rana muscosa. Taxonomy (NCBI): domain Eukaryota; kingdom Metazoa; phylum Chordata; class Amphibia; order Anura; family Ranidae; genus Rana; species Rana muscosa. Next base: position 179,799,477 of record CM055127.1, read on the forward strand.
AACCTATTGGATAAAAATCTCAAATATCATTACATAAAAAATGCGAAAAGAACATAAGAAAAAGGACAAAGAAACCCCCCACTTTTTCGACTATTTCGATTTTATGTAACTGTGTGTATTTTTAAATACCCTGTTGAAAAAAAAAACACCCTCAAATAGCAAAGAAAACAAGAAAAAATACAAAAAAGCAGGCTTTTTGGCTATTTTCTTTTTAATTTTATTATTATTTCCTATTGAAAAAAAGCTTTCAACTATCAACCAATTACCAATTCAACGATCAACCAATTACACAAACACTATTTGAGATTTTTATCCAATAGGTTTAAAAAAAAATCCCTTTTAATATCTTTGCTTGTTTTGTGTGTGTAATTGGTTGATTTTTGAGGGTCTTTATCCAATAGTTAAAAACAAAAACAAGTATCCCAAATTGAGCCAAGATCAGCAGCAAGCGTTATAAAAAGAACGTTTTGGTGAAGATATCAACACAAAAAGACAAAGAGAATAAGAAATAAATGGCAAAAAAAATACGTTGTTGGCTATTTAGTTTACATTTATTTTTTTATTTATTTAAATACATTTTATAAAAGAACCATCAATTACCAACCAATTATACACACCGAAGACATGAAAAAAAAAAGAAAACAAACAAAAAAAAAGGCTCTCTTTTTGGCTATTTAGATTTTTATTATTTGCTGTTAATCACATCATGTGTAACCATAATCAGGCATTGTGCAACAAAAACAATAAATGTGTAAAACATTAATAACATTGTAAACTTTTTTTAGGTTGAGTGGTGGTATTGCACCTCGAATGAGAAATTTTATATCATTCAGCAGATTTATATAAAAAAAGTATATACAGTATATCTATATATATCTATATCTATCTATCTATATATATATATATAAATATATAGAGATATATATAATTTAAATTTTTTTGGGCACAGCTGCTTCACATATTGTATTACTCTGTTTGTTTATTTTTTTAATTTGAATGACTGTATATCGAAAATAGCATTGTAATATAATTGGCTATGAATTTAGAGCATGAGTTGCATGATTCGGGGGCAATTGTTGATGTCCTGTGGAGGGCCACTAGACAAGCTATTGCCACCCAAATGGAATAGGAATCCCCCCACCAGGTGTTCTTTCACCACTCCATGGTGATTATGATCATGAGTGGCATGTGAAAAAAAAAAACATAATGCCCAAAAATGATGTATTTTGTCCTTAAAAAAGGGGTCAGAATAGAAATGGTTGCACTTTAACCACTTCAATACCGGGCATTTTCACCTGCTTCCTGCCCAGGCCAATTTTCAGCTTTCAGCGCTGTAACATTTCGAATGACAATTGCGCGATCATGCAACACTGTACCCAAATAAAATTTTGATAATTTCTTTGCCCACAAATTGAGCTTTCTTTTGGTGATATTTGATCACCTCTGCGTTTTTTATTTTTTGCGCTATAAACAAAAAAAGAGCGTCAATTTTGATAAAAAAGCAATATTTTTTACTATTTGCTATAATAAATATCCCCCAAAAAAATATATATAAAAAATAATAATTTTTTCCTCAGTTTAGGCCGATACGTATTCTTCTACATATTTTTGTTAAAAAATCGCAATAAGCGTATATTGATTGGTTTTCGCAAAAGTTATAGCGCCTACAAAATAGGGGATAAATGTATGCCATTTTTAGTGTTATTTTTTTTTACTAGTAATGGCGGCGATCTGCAATTTTTATCATGACTGTGACATTGCGGCGGACACTTTTGACACTATTTTGGGACTATTCCCATTTATACAGCGATCAGTGCTATAAAAATGCACTGATTACTGTATAAATGTGACTGGCAGTGAAGGGGTTAACACTAGGGGGTGATCAAAGAGGTTAACTGTGTATCCTAGAGAGTGATTCTAACTGTAGGGGGCGGGGACTCACAAGGGGAGGAGACCAATCGGTGTTCCTCTGTACTGGGAAAACACCATCGGTCTCCTCTCACCTGACAGGACCTGACAGGACGTCCCTGCTGTGTGACAGGGAATCGCGGGTGCCCGGCGGACATCGCGGCCGCCGGGCATGCGCATCGGCTTCTGATACATCCATTCAGAGTGCAGAATATACACAGGATCTCTCAGCTCTGAAAATCAGGGGGCGGAGAGATGAAGTTATCTCAGTCCAAAGAGCTGATTGGAGGGAAGGGACACACCCATCTTCATACAGCACAGGGACAGAGCTGAAGCTGTCAATCACAGACTGTGCCTTCCCCTGTCACTATTTTTCTCTTGGTGTCAGGAAAACTTGCCAGAAGTGATTCATGCTGATAGCAGAGGAACAAAGTGAAAGACAGAAATGGCATTTAGTGCTCCAGATTGAGACAGGTACACACTATAGAGGGATATGCTTTGTTTGTATTTCATGTCTGAGGTTTACAACCACTTTAACAATCACCTTGCCCAAGTTCATACCATTAGGCCATTCATAGAGAACACATTAGAGGAAAGTTATAAATCATTCATTCGATTCTAAAATTCATTGATAATAATGATATTGCATTGCCTTCCGCAGTAGATGGATCCTCATTTATACATGTTATGTTCTGTTTTCTTTCTGCAGTCCTATCCAGGTATCAAAATATAAAGTATATCTGGGTCTGCACCAGCTGGGTGTGATCAGCCCTCATACAGTTGTTGCCAATGTAAGCTCTATCATCGTCAATGGTAATTATATAGACACTACAAGTCCTGGGGACATCGCCCTGCTGCTGCTGGACGCACCCGTCAACTATACTCAGTACATCATGCCAATCTGTCTGCCATCTTCCACCACCACCTTCCCCTGTGGTACGGAGTGCTGGGTGACCGGCTGGGGTACAAGATATTATGGAGGTGAGTCCATGAAATTATAAACAAAAGTGATTTCACTCATTTTCCATACTAGGAAGTCACGTCTGCCTTTTTTGTTTTCTTTTTGTTCAAATATAGTTTATTTTATCAATGCCCAACACAGGCTAAAAAAAAACAGTACAAACATACATAAGGGGACATTCAAAAAACAATAAAGAGAGTGAAAAAGGAAGGAAGGGGAAGGGGGGGGGGGAGACAATATCAACAACATTATGAGGAGGGAGAAATAGGGCAGGGTTCATGTACCTTCTCATATGATCTTTACATATCTATCGACAAGTACCCCTATGAGCTACATTGTGAGGCTGAGGGCCTTTTACGTCAGGAAGTTCTCCCATCAGAGACGACGAAGGCCAAAGGCCCCGGTCACTCCCTGTCTCCTGGGGGGAAAAAAAGGGGGGGGAGGGAGGGGGAGGCAGCAACGGGAAGCGTATCGGGAAGCCCTTGTTGAGCCAGGACAGCTCCCGTGTTCGACTATATATGTAATAAAGTCGTCCTCAGGAAGTTCTAAGGGCAATACCTTCTGACGAGAAGATAAATTGGTGCCATAAGTCCCATGTCTCTTTATATTTGTCTTGTTGTTGCCATGCGGTGAGCACTAAGTCTTCCATTTTACTAATGTCCTATACTCTCCGGATTCAGCTGGCCACCGTTGGCGGGGTTGGACTTTTCCATAGGGGTGGGATACAAGATTTTGCAGCGTTCAACAGGTGGCGCACAAGAGATTTTTTGTACCTCTTAGGCGACATTGTGTTTACGTGCAGTAAGAAGAATGCCGGGTCATCAGGGATAAAGTATTCAGTAAACTTCTGAATGGTAGATCTAATTGTAGACCAGAAGTGGGACAGCTTCTGACATGACCAGAATATGTGCAACAACGTGCCTCTGTCTCTCAGGCACCTCCAGCACAATGCAGAGGTGTTCGGTAGTAGGTTTGTAGGGCGTGTGGGATCAAATACCACCGTGTCAGGAGTTTAAAATTAGTTTCCTGTACTTTCGTACAGATGGAAGACTTCAGGGCAAACGCTATGATTCGCTGGGTCTGGTTCAGAGTAAACGTGCGGTTTAGGTCCCTTTTCCACCTATTCAAATATGGCGGATGTATGTCGTCCGTCTGGGAAATCAAAAGATTGTACATGATTGACAGCGTCCTTGGGAGCACGTCGTCCTCCGAGCATAGGACCTCAAAGGTCGTGAGGAGTTTATCAAACCCCTGCGGGTTGGATATGGACGTGAGGAAATGTCTGAGTTGGACCGCCGTCCAAAACGGCAACCTAAAGTTGCCCCTGTCATCCCTCAATGTTTCCAAGGAGGGCCAGTGATCAGTCACCACGAAGTGCCTGGCTTGTGTACATTGTATATCTGTAAAAACCTTTTGGATCTGGGGGTCTAGGCCTGGCGGAAATTTTGGGTTCCCTATAATGGGGTATAGGGGGGAGTTAGATGTGGATAGCGACTGCGTAAGGAGTGTTTGTGTCCCCACGCGGAGTGTCGTCCCTATCAGTGAGTGGTTTTTGACGCCAGCCGGGAGGTGTTCGTAACACCAAACAGCACCCAGTAGGGGCACGTGTGTTTGAGCTTGTTCAAGGTGTGTCCATAATTTCAAGTCTACATGATGGCGCCAGTCTATGATCCTACCCAGATGTACAGCTTGGTAATATTTCCTCACATCAGGAACCGCAAGACCACCGTAGATCTTCGGCAGGGAGAGTAGGGTACGGGGCAGTCTCGGTTTCTTATTCGCCCAGATAAATTTGTAAAACTGACTATGTACTGTACTTGCTTAAAGAACGCTGCTGGTATGGAGATTGGAAGTGCCTGTAGTAAGTACCGGTATAGGAATTTGGTCAGAATGCACATCTTGATCAGGTTGCAGCGGCCGAACCAAGAGTGGAGGCCCTTGTGCCATAAGTCTAGTAATGTTTGGGTCTTGACTAATAGGGGGGGGGGCAGGGTGAAGGCCTGTCTGAGATCGGCTGGAACAGAGGTGCCCAGGTATTTCAGAGCAGTCTCTGTCCACTTGAAGCTAAAGTTGGACCGCAGTGTTTGCATGGCCACGTCCGTCTTTTACACCCGATGCATCATGTAAATTAGAGATGGGCGACTCTGCCTGGATTAGGGGTCCAATCCTATTGGAAATCCATGAAACTTAAACTTAGAAGTGAATCTTATTGAGGCCTATGGATGAGGAGGGGTACAAATCTTGATGCTACATTCTGGCTATATTCAAGCCTATTTTTCTTGCATTGTGTAATCGTATGGTATTTAAGTCAGGCTTCAGTTACCACATTTTTTGGCTCTCATGAAAAGGGGTTTCCCCTTGAATAACATCAGACATATTGGACCTACATAGTTACATAGGTGGTAAGGCTGAATAAAGACATCAGTTCATCCAGTTCAACCTGTGTGTGTGTGTGTGTGTGTGTGTATTATTTTCCTAATATTTCCCATATCCCTGAATATTGTGTTCAATAAGATGTCCATCTAAGAATTTTTTTTTAAATTAGCAACGTTACCCACTGCAACCACCAATTGTAGAAGAGAGTTCCACATTCTTACTGATCTAACAGTAAAAACCCCTTACGCAGTTTAAAGCGGAGGTGCAGCCATATTTTTTTTTTTTTTTTAAAGTCAGCAGCTACCAACAGTGTAGCTGCTGACTTTTAATAAGGACACCTACCTGTCCTGCTCGCCCACGATGTCGGTCCCGCCACGGCGATCGATCGCTGCTGGCAGGTCCCGGCTCCTCCATCCTGACTAAGGGAAACAGGCAATGAAGCTTTACGGCTTCACTGCCCGTTTCCTACTGCGCATGCGTCATTCGCACTGCGCTTTGTGAATGGGCGGCTTGCCTCCTGGGATACACACAGTTCCCAGAAGACAGCGCGCCCCATTCACAAGAAGAGGAAGCGGAAGGAGACCCACCGCGGATTAGAAGAGGCACATTAGAGGCAGATTAGGGGACTTTCGCATAGCAACAGGCATTTCGGGTGAGTATAAACACTGTATATATTTTTTTTCTATTAATTATTTTCTTTTTTTTCTAGGATTTTTAATGTAAAAAAAAATTCTGGGTGGACCTCCACTTTAAGGTTGAACCTTTTCTTGCCCAACTTCATTGAGTGGTCACGTGTCTTCAGGAGTGACCTGAGACTGAATAGTTTCCTCCCAATTCTGGAATCACTAAGATATTTATATATCGCTATCATGTCCCCTCTTCTGCATCTCTTCTCCAGGGGGAATCATTTTACTGCCTGTAGTCGTTCCTCATAATTGAGATCCTCCAGCCCTTTTGTTAGCTTTGTTGCCCTTCTCTGGACTCTTTTTTTCCGCATGTCAAAAAGCTCCAGTGTGAACCAGGGCTAAATGTTTTATGTATTACGGGAACACACTCACAATTTTATTTGCATTCCTGGAGTGCACCAGTGTGAATGGAGCATAATGGTGATCTATCTATGTATGGCCTTCCTAAGAATGACCTTATAATCATCTTCTTATCTATGTTTCATCTCCAGGGAGCGTTGTTTTATATGAGACCCTCCAGGAGGTCATGGTCCCCCTAATAGACCGCAATACATGTCAAGTAATGCAAGAGAGTGCAGGAAGTACCGACCACATCCAGTATGATCAGATCTGTGCCGGCTACAAGGATGGGGGAAAGGACTCCTGCCAGGTGAGAGCATTCCAGCATGACTCACCTTTAGGTCTGGACCTCTTCACAGGAAACCGAAGCAATGCATGACAATGACATCAGTTATTGCCTAGATGTGACCAAAATCTTTTTTTTTTCTTACAATATATTGGAAAGTGTCTGTGCATTTTTTGGGTTTTTAACCACTTGCCGACTGCTTAACGTAGATATACGTTGGCAGAAGGACACGGGCAGGCAAAGCAACGTATAGGTACGTTGCTTTTAATCTGCTGCCCAGCGAACGCGCGCGCGCCGCTGGCAGCACGCACATGCCCGCCACAAACTCCGTGACTGTGCCCGCAGGACCCGCGGACTCGATGTCTTCCGTTGTCCCGTGATTGTGTCAAGGAGCGGCAGAACGGGGAGATGCCTATGTAAACAAGGCCCCCTTGCCCAGCCCCCACACAGTTAGAATCACTCCCTAGGACACACTTAACCCCTTCCTCACCCCTAGTGGTTAACCCCTTCCCTGCCAGTGCTATTTACACAGTAATCAGTGCATTTTTATAGCACTGATCGCTGTATAAATGATAATGGTCCCAAAATAGTGTCAGATGTGTCCGCCGCAGTATCGCAGTCACGATAAAAATCGCAGATCCCCGCCACTACTAGTAAAAAAATAAAAATAATAATAAAAATGCCATAAAACAATCCCCTATTTTATAGACGCTATAACTTTTGCGCAAACCAATCCATTTACGCTTATTGTGACTTTTTACCAAAAATATGTAGAAGAATATATATAAATATATATTTATTATAGCAAAAAGTAAAAAATATTGCTTTTTTTTCAAAATTGTCGCTAATCTTTTGTTTATAGCGCAAAAAATAAAAACCGCAGAGGTGATCAAATACCACCAAAAAAAAGCTCTACTTGTGGTAAAAAAAAGGACGTCAATTTTGTTTGGGTGCCACGTCGCACAACCGCGTAATTGTCAGTTGAAGCAACGCAGTGCCGAATCGCAAAAAAATGGCCCCGTCATTGGGCAGCCAATTCTTCTGGGGCTGAAGGGGTTAACTACCGTCTGTTTCATCGCTGAGGAAATGTTCCTCTCACTTCCTGCCTATTAACAGGTTATCACAGGAAGTGACAGGAAATAACAAAAATACTTATTATTGAAAGGCATGGGGAAAGGTGCAAACCTCTCACGGTGTCATCATTGTTGTCAGTTACCTTAGCCCTTATATTTATTTCTAGTCATACCTGTGTGCACAGGGTAAGCCAGGTGTGCCTGGGCACACCCTAATCACCCCATGTGGTGCATATTCCCCTTGTGTAGACCCCTGATATTTCACTAAAGCTTCTAAAAAAAATTACAATAAAATAAATAAAATTGTTAAAAATAATAAAAAAATAAATAATAAAAATTAAAACCACAGACACCATCCACTGCCGTACTGACACCAATCTCTGCCCCACTGACACCGTTCATTGCTCTACTGACACTGTCAGTATATATACACATGCACACACATACTGTATGTGTTTGAGCTTTGGGGTGCACACCCTAATGCAATAAGCTGCGCACAACAATTTTTCTAGTTCTGGTGTCACTTGGAAAGGAAGTGAGGGGCATTCTGGCCTATGGGCATAGGTGTGCGCAGCCTGTTGCATTAGGGTGTGCACCTGAAAGCTCAAAAACACGGTACCTATCTCTCACTGTGTTCATTCAGAAAGGGTAGGGGCCAGTAAATGACATTACCCCTTCCCTTACTCATCCTGAAATATCATCTATGTGTGCCCACTGCAGTAGCCAATGGGAGAGGAGGGAAGCCAGCCATGCTGTGGGAAGGGGCACCGGGCAGCAGGTAAAATCTGCACTGCAGAGAGTGATTAGAGTGTGCCTGGGCACACCTGGCACACCCTGTGCGCACGCCTATGCTTATGGGGCATAGACAGCAATAAAATCTTGGAGAAAGTAGACACACCACACAAAATCTGGAGCTCAATTTTTTTTTATTTAATTAAAATAATGCAATAGTAATCCACAAGATTATCCACGACATGCAAGAGATAGAGAATGCCCCCCTTTGTCAGGGCTAAAATTAATAATCAATGTAGACTATATAAAAAGATGTCTCTTCCAGAATGGGCAAGGTTGGGATGTGAGGGCTTGGAGAATAGGAGTGGGGGTGGGGGGTTGCAGACATGGTGGAGGGAGCATGGGTGATGTGAGAGATGGACCTGCAGGGAGGTGGTGGTAGTGGTGGTGCAGGTGTATTGGTAAGAGTGGGGGCACATTGATGAGAAGAAGTATAAAGAAAAGGTGGGGAGAGCAGAAGTGGGCAAGGTGTACATGTGCAGTGATAAAGAGGTAGGGGCCATACTTCTTGCAGGCATGGGGTTATGGAAAGAAGCAGCAGAATGCTCCCTTCATAAGGGCCAAAATGTATAATTATTTAAAGCTGAACTCTTGGATTGCTTCATCTTTCCCTGCCAACATCTTCTTCCTATGTGAAATTGCACCCTATGTTAAATTTTCAGATTGTTTTTTTCTTTAACTCTAAAGATGTTATTATATCTATGGCGTATTCATGCATTGTATCCACAAATGCTGGACAGGGATCTAAACATGCCCTATGTCACTCTTTTTTTATGGACTCAGTTGGGGGTGACTATGTTGGTGGAGAAAGAGATGTACTTTCCTCCTCTTCAATTAGTAAATTTCCCATATTTTGGCAGTAAAAAATGCAACGGGAGGTGGGCAATGCTGCTATAGAATGCATGAAGGTAAAAAAACCTTCAAACTTTACAACCATTTTTAAAAAGGTTATGTTCTAGGTCCTAGTGGGTCAGATACATTGGAAGGTGAGCTCATCCCCTTCTAATTCGTTTTTTGAGTTTTTTCTTTTTTTTACTTGGTAACAGAATTGCTTTACCAAATGAAAATGGACTTGGCTGCTAAGTTATAGACCTTGTACCCATTTTCATTGCCATTTACTGAGTGCTCAACTAGTTTGTGTATTTTTTTTTTATAGGCAAAATTTTTTATTTTATTATAAACTTCAACATTTCCATTCAGCATTGTACATTCTTATATTACATCATTTACATAAGACACAAATGAACCTTACAGGAAAGAACCAGGTACAAAATTGTCTTATCAAAAGTTAATCAATTATGCTATCCCCCCCCCCAAAAAGAAAAAAGGAATAGGAAAGGAAAAAAAAAAGGACAAAAAAAAAACATGAAAAAATAAAATAAAAAAATAATTCCCTCTCCCCCCTCCCTCCACGCCATCCCTGGCTGCGGTGGAGTAAGTCTGCTCTATCCCTACTCACTCCATTCCCTCTACCTGAGTCGTGTGTTCTCCTACTGTGCCCTTCTGTGTCACTTAAACAACGCCCCCTCCTACTTCCAAAAAGGCCACCGATGGCCATAGTTACTATTCTTTTTTTTAATGTGGAGAAAAAAAAACGGGAGAAAAAAAATAAAATAATATATATATATATATGCCTCGTGGTTAAGTATTAATTACCCATAATTGTGTGTAGCGACCCCCATGGCCCAATTCCCCAACTTAAGTGACAACAAACAAGCTTAAAAAAAAAAAAAAAAGGGAATAGGGGAGGGATCCCCTCTCCTACTTCCACGTGTTTATTGATTCCTCTCTACCCAGACCTCATAAGAGGCCACTAATGGCCATGGTGTTAAAAATAGATGATTATACCTTGTGATATCTTCACCTGTTTACATTAAAGCGATCCTCCTAACCTACTCTTCCCCCACAAATAAAATAAAAAATTTTTTTAAAAAAATGGTGATATCCTCGCAGTGATCATGTACAATCTATGTACAATCTTTGTCCAAATACTACTTTGTGTATTAAACATTCTTGGAAAAGGTATGTGCTAAGATTAAAACATTTTGTTGAAGTATCCTGAACAGATAGACATTGGTGCAGCTGATTATAATTGATGTCTTACAGGGTGACTCAGGAGGACCTCTGGTGTGTAAGGTCCAGGGCGTATGGTACCAGGTTGGAGTTGTGAGTTGGGGAATGGGCTGTGCAGAACCCAACTTCCCTGGGGTGTACACACTGGTGACGGCCCACCAAGCTTGGATCAGCACCTACCTGAATGCTAAATTCAACTATGTGTCAAATATCTCTACACCAACAAGGACATGTGGAGGAAACCTCATCACTGATGTTCCTGTAACAACAATCAAATCTGAAGGAAGCTCCATCACTTACAGTCTTTCACACCATCACTGGATGATCCTGGTCCCAACCGCTCTTCTGCTCGCATTAAATTAACCAAAAACAGCCATCACATTTGACCTAGACAATGGGGTTGGTTTACTAAAGGAACAGAGAATGTTCACTCTGCAAAGAATACCCAATCATATGGAAGGAGAGAAAAACAGGCTTATAGCTCACCCATGATTGGATGATTTAAGTCAGCACAGCTTCACCTCATTCACTGATCTAAGTGAAGAATTCACTTTACAAAGTGAGCATGTTCTACTCCTTTAGTAAAACAACCATAGTGCCTTCTATTCTCAACATATGAAAAAGAATTCCAGTTTTATGAAGAGATGGATTATTTGTTTAAACTGAACTTAAAGTGGAACTGTTTAGTTTAGTTTAGCAGAAAATAAAAATCCCAGAGCTCTATTTGTGGGAAGAAAATTATAAAAATGTAGCTTGGGTACAGTGTAGCATGACTGCGCAATTGTCATTCAAAGTGAGACAGTGCTGAAAGCTGAAAATTGGCCTGGGCAGGAAGGGGGGAAAGTGCCTGGTATTAAAGTGGTTAATTAATGGTTATTTGGTTCTTTTTACATAATAGAAGCAATGTCCTTCAAGAAAAAGTTAACCTTTAGTATCACATCACATGTTACACCCTCGCACCTACATACGCTCACATTTTTACAGCTCTTTCTATAAAAAACATAAATATTTCATTGCAACACTTCCACAGTTTCTTACTGTTAACCCGTTATTACAAATATACAGAGAAATGCAGATTTTTAAGGCACCACTTCCAATTTCTTAATACAATACAGACTATTGAAATACAGTTTATTTGAATAGTTCAAAACCACTTAGAGACAGCAATATATATATATATATATATATATATATATATATATATATATATATACATTGCAGCTTTAAAGTGGTTTACCAGGGTCATGGCTGAAGCTGCAGTATCAGCCATAACCCCCCGTTTTTGTTTTTTCAGCCGACAATTCTCTTTCTTATAAAGGTGAACCGAGTGGCTGATTAGAAGTCACCCCCCCCCCCAACTCTAGGACAGCGGCCTGGTTTTGGGTGAGCTGTATTCCCTGTTTGACTGTCCACCTGCAGGGTAATTGATGTAGGCAGCCTCAGGGTGGAAGCCAAACCTGTTTTAAGCCAGCCAAACCTTCAGTGTGTTGTTTGTGATAGTGTTTGCAACACATTGTTTCATGCTCCCATTTTTTCTACCCTATTCCTGTACTCAGTGGTGTATTTTGTTTTTTTGCTGCCCTAGGCAAGACTAAAATCGGGCACCCCCTGGCCGGCACCCCATCTAAATTTGTCCCACCTCTTTCTTCTTAAGTGGCTGTTCAGGGTCTCTGATGGCTATGCAGGGCCTCTGGTGGCTGTGCAGGGTCCCTGGTGGTTGTGTGAGGTCCCTGGTGCCTGTGAAGGCCCTCTGGTTGCTGTGCAGTGTCCCTGGTGGCTGTGTGGGGCCTCTGGTGGCTGTGTGGGGTCCCTGGTGGCTGTACGGGAGCCTCTGGTGGTTGTGTGGGGTCTGTGTCTGAGTTGGAGAAGTAAACACATAGGCGAGTGGAGGGGGGTCCAAATCACGCTTGTGTTAATTGTCAATTTGTTTTAGTTCCTGTAAAGTGTAGATTCAGTCTGGTTTTAGCTCAGAGTCGAAAGCTGTGGATACCAATTTTGGTAAGCTGTCACCAAGGTTTACACCCCAAATTACTCTGGGGTGTAAACCTTGGTGACAGCCTACCAAAATTGAAGCAGGATCCCCCTGAACCAAACATTCATGATGTCCCAGGTATATCCCCACCAATGCTGAAATGTGGCAGTGGCTTCAATAGCCAGGGAGAAAGCATACATGACTTACACCTTCACTGGACCATCTTGTTTATAGTTGCTCTTTTGTCCTTGTGACGGACCTGGCCGGGACAGAGGCTTTTGGAGGGGACTGGGTGCGGGCCTCCTGCCTTGCGACCGTGGGCCCTGGCATTTGGGGGAACGGTGCTCTTTGTGAGCTGTATGCCTGGGGACCCTTGAGGGGGTGTTACTTCGGATTCAGGTCCATGTCCCCCCAAGACACACAGACTCTGGGGACCCTGTATATGCCATATGAGAGTGACTAATTCATACTGTTGGCATTTTCACACATTCCCTCTAAGGATATGCGAATGCAATCACCTCCAGCTATCTGTCTGTCCTCTGTGCTATTTTGACCCTGCTAAATGTGTGATGTTTACACTTAGGATAATGTATATTGTATATTAGGTGAGACAGGTAGGAGCCGGGATGTCTACCCTGAACAGTCATATCTATGAGTCACCTTGGCTGGCTAAAGGATTTAGTTAATTAGCTCATGTTAATTATGTTTTTGGTTACCCCCTCTGTTACTGTATATAAGACTTGATTTTTGGTGCTAATAAAGACTCTCTCTGGTTGGAACTTACATACAGCCTGCCTGGTGTTTGTTCTGACCGATCACAAATGGATTCGAATGACACATAGCTGTAGTTTGAATCCTGGAGCACCGGATGATCCAATAGAGCAGAGGAGTGTCGGGAGAGAGGAGCCGAGCGAGCAAAGGGGCTCGTTACATTGGTTGGCAGCGGTGGGATTTGCTCTCCAGTTACTGGGACACTCCAAACCACCACAGTGAAGGACCAGCTATGCAGCCTGCAGGAAAGTCACGCTGAAAGACCTACTTGAGAGCCGAGATGGACCAGAAGAAGGGTGATGCAGGACCCCGGTCAGTTGAAGATTTGTTTCAGCAACGAGTGCGGCAGCGGTTGGCATTATATGGGGCTAACCCATCAGAGACCGCCATACAGGAAGCCATTAAAGACATCCAGCTGCAGGATGCCCGACAAAAGAGAGAACTAGAGCGGCAACATGAGTGGAGAATGGCGGTAATACGGCAATCGGAGACAACGCCTAAAGAACCAGCCGCCATGGAAGAGGAATTCGGAAGGAGGTTGCGAGAGATGCAGGGAGGAGAAGCAGGCCATCTCCCCCCCCCAACAGTTAACCAGAGCAGATGGTGTGGAGTCCCCAGAAGAAGTGCTGGCAACAGGGCAGAGTGATACCCACCTCTGCCCAGCACCGGAAACCACTGTGGAGTTTCAGGGAGCCGAGGAAGTTGGCCCCTCTCCCCAGCAACAAGCTGAGGCAGTAAAGCTTTTACTCCCAGCTGAATCACTGGCAGCAGGGCAGAATGCTACTGGCATCGGCACACAATGGCCACAGGAGCGGATATCGGTGGATGGGACTGCGGTCTCCACTCACAGCAACCCAGCAGAAGAGCTGGCAACAGAGCAGAGTGCCGCGGGACTCTGCTCTCAACTAACAGAAGAGGGAGGTCCTGTGGTACTGGATGGGACTTCAGTCCTCACTGACACAACCCCAGAAAATGGTGTGACACTGAGACAGGAGGATGTCAGCCTTGCTTTGCAAGCACTGGGAGATTTTCACCTACCACAAGTGGATGGGACTTCAGTCTCCACTTGTATACCCCAGGGAGGCCGGGCAGTCGACCCAGATCCCCAACAGCATGACGGACAGAGCCCAGTCACCCTGTCTTCTCTCCAGCGGCAGAAAGGACTCCAGGGAGAAGGGCCAGTCCAGGCCTCTCCCCAGCGGCGGGTATGTTCTCTGAGAGAGGCAGAGGTTGGCTGGGTAAGTAATGCTCTGTTTGGAGCAATTTATTTGGGGTACTGTGTGGATACCGGCATTGGGGGAATAGAACTATGGACTAACTTCGGAGTCAACCCGTTTGGGGTCTCCTCCTATGTTAGTTTCCTGCCGAAAGGGGAGATGTGTGACGGACCTGGCCGGGACAGAGGCTTTTGGAGGGGACTGGGTGCGGGCCTCCTGCCTTGCGACCATGGGCCCTGGCATTTGGGGGAACGGTGCTCTTTGTGAGCTGTATGCCTGGGGACCCTTGAGGGGGTGTTACTTCGGATTCAGGTCCATGTCCCCCCAAGACACACAGACTCTGGGGACCCTGTATATGCCATATGAGAGTGACTAATTCATACTGTTGGCATTTTCACACATTCCCTCTAAGGATATGCAAATGCAATCACCTCCAGCCATCTGTCTGTCCTCTGTGCTATTTTGACCCTGCTAAATGTGTGATGTTTACACTTAGGATAATGTATATTGTATATTAGGTGAGACAGGTAGGAGCCGGGATGTCTATCCTGAACGGTCATATCTATGAGTCACCTTGGCTGGCTAAAGGATTTAGTTAATTAGCTCATGTTAATTATGTTTTTGGTTACCCCCTCTGTTACTGTATATAAGACTTGATTTTTGGTGCTAATAAAGACTCTCTCTGGTTGGAACTTACATACAGCCTGCCTGGTGTTTGTTCTGACCGATCACAAATGGATTCGAATGACACATAGCTGTAGTTTGAATCCTGGAGCACCGGATGATCCAATAGAGCAGAGGAGTGTCGGGAGAGAGGAGCCGAGCGAGCAAAGGGGCTCGTTACAGTCCTATTATCTATAACCAGTTACCATCCACCTATATAATCAGCAGACTGCTATAAAGGGTTTAATGAACCACAGAGTGCACATTCAAACTGCCTACTACAGTAAGCAGAATAAACACATATAACAGTCATAAGCATAAGTGAATGTGATTCCCAAATTATGGCTGTTACAATATCCGACAAAAGGGAGCACAGAAAAGGAATTCCCATCCCAAATGATAATATTGTCTATATAACAAATGAAAAATGTTATTTGGGAAGCAAAGAGAATATTGTTCAATTGATCGTTATATACCCAATATCCCATAATGAGGTTGACAAAACTTGGCGTGAAACTCGCACCCATAGCTGTTCCTCTTTTTTTTATAATAGTTGTTATAAAATATAAAATAATTATGTTCGAAACAGAACTTGGCACTATTTGATATAAATGGGGTCTGTTTCAGCCCAGTATCTGGGGAATGACAATTTTGTAGCTTCTAGTTTCAGAGCTATCATTGCTTCCAGGTTCATTAGTCACAGAGACAATCAGGGAATGGGTGTGTCGTAGTCTCCTCTAGATCTAACTATTCTGACTGTTTACCACAGTCTTTCCTGGAGGAATAGGAGAGCTCAAAAACCACCTTGAAAAGCAGTGATCACTTTTACTGAACAACTAAGCACCAGCTGTAAAAATGATAAACCAACATCTCAACATTCCATCTCACTCCATAATGTTTGTTGAGCTGTAATAATGATACCAAGCTTTTAACCACTCCAAGTCCAAGAAATTTTCAAATCATAAGGGTGTGGAGTGGTTATTGCTTCTAGTGTGGTAATTTAAAAGTCTTCCAGGGGAACTTTGGAGGACCTATAGTTCTCATCTGCCTGGTCAGAGGCCGAAGTGCCTTACAGCACCAAAATGCTGAAGTGTCAAAGGCCTTGTGGCTGAGTGCAGAGTACCCCTGAAGGTGGAGACCAAAGAAGCACGTGTTTCCAGCTGTGAACTTGCATGAAGATCTGAGTAGATGAGGCACCAGAAGGGGACTTGACCATGCAGCATTGTCAGTAGGGCAGAAGACATCCTAGATGTGCAGGTGAAGTCTTGATAGTGCAGAGGTACCAGTAAGACAAAAGTAACTCTATTTGCACAGGCGTATCTTAACAGGTAAGTGATACAGGAAGCAAAGCCAAGAGCCAGAACCAGGATCACGCACAGGAGGTCAGTCAGGAACAGGAGCAGAAGCGTGGTCAAAATCAAGTGAGGTCATACACAGGAAGCAGGCAGTAAGCAAAGTCAGTGAAACAAGCCATGGTCAGAGCCAGGACAGAAGCCAAGACAAAAAAAAATAAAAAGATCAAATAACATTTTATCTTGCACTTTTCAGAAAATAAGGGTTAAGTCCACATCTAAATGCCAGAAAGCCATACATCGGACAGAAAATTAGGCAAAAGACAAGACAAACTAGTGCAGTGGCCTAGTGTAGCTTCTGCTTTCCCAGGCATTCTAGCTGCAAAACAGTATGACAGTTATTCCTGTCACTGTGATGAGTTGGAGGATAAGTACATTAAAAATGGAAGGGGTGACTGTGCTTTTAGGAGCACCATGGCATAAGACATCAGGTAGCACCAACAGCTTTACCAGGGTGCCCCATCCTGCATCCTTCCCAGCCACCATGTCAGACACCTAGTGCATGATGAAAAAGATGTAGTATCCCTGCCCATGCTTGCTGTGCCATGATCATGTGGACCCTGCCACTGACAACATGGTCTACTGACATTAATACATTACCTTTCAAATGCCGATGAAGGAAAGAGATGACTTTCTGGGCAAAAAAGGAGGCTAGGTACCTGCCACTGTGGTGTAGCACAGTCCATAAACTTACAGAAGGGGCCCAACTCCAAGAGCTAGAATGGGAGCAATTACAAAGCCAGCAGTTTTGTCTATCTAGGATTGAGATGCATTATAGTTAGTTAGTTGGTTGATATGGCAGAAAAATTGTACATTAGTTCATCTGGTTCACAAACCATGGACAGGCTTGGTTCTCTTCAAACCTATGTACAGTAAGTCCCAAACCCAAATTATTCCTAAATATTACCAAATACATTCTCAAAACCTCTACATTGCAATTCTGTGCTTTATAAAGTTCTCTTGAGCCTAGACGCAACTGATTACCCATCTTATTTGTAAAATGGGAAGAAGAACTCCTTGGACCCTTCTTGGACCAGCAGAAAGGCAACAACATCTTGTGTTACTGTTACACACCTTTTCTTTGAACTCTACCGTAAACGATAAAACACATTAAAGTGATTGTAGACAATCCCCTTGTAAAACAGGCCATTCAGCTTAAAATAGAAATGAAAGACAAAACATTTTTTATAGGTATAAACAAACATTATAAATATATTTTTTCCCTTTTTCTATAATTGATTCTGTTCTCAGTTGCATAAGACACTGAGCTTCCCAGTGAATGGCTGTGCAGCAGGGGCATATCAGGACGAGTCTGATCATTTGAGGAGAGTACACTAAGTTCCCAGCATAGCTAGAGAACTGACCATGGTGTGCTCTCCTGCTTAGTGTGGTCAGTTTTTAATAGGAAAGAAGAAGGACTGGCAGGAACACCAGGGATTTCACACAAAGGAAGCACTATAAAGAGAACAGGAGACTTTCTCATACAATTACAATTACACAAAGGCACATATCAGGAATTTAAAGTGTTGGGGTAACAAACGATTTAAGTTTCTATTATGCTTGTAGGCAGCTACAGTCTATTTTCTCCACTGCAGGTGGCGCTCATCCACAGTGGCAATGAAGGTGGAGGAGGAAGTCTAGAGGAACCTAATTTCTCTATCATCTCCACAGTTCCAGAGGCAGCATCCGATCAAATGTTGACATACCATACGACTTTGTCAGCCATCTTAGGTCAGACAGAATCTATTCCTGTGTTTGGTGCGCATTTTGCATATGGGTAGAGTAGGGACAAGTCACCCATCTGTCAAGGACAATGCTTAACATTAAAAAGAGGCTCCAGATGAGTAGGGAAAGTGCAGGAACATGCTAACCATCCTGGAAACCTCCCCACTTGGGTACAGACCAGCCAAGCAGCATTCCTCCCCTCGAGACAGACACTGTCTGCACACCCGGGACCTACTGCAACTACTCATAGCTATACATCCTGTGAGTGCACCTGATCGGGTCATGTTCCCATTGGGCTTGTTGTGCATTACTGAACTTCAATTTCAATACAATTCTGTTTCTGCACCATGCTGCACCTCCCCACATGCTGTTATCACATTTTCCTCAGCTGCTTATCCTGTGATTCCTTTTCATTGTGGTGAGGTTGTCCCTCAAGAAGCCCCTCTGGTGTAAATTTGCTGTCCCCTCTAAATAACTCAACACACAACAAAAGTGAAAACGAACAAATTGGGCCCAATTAGCCATTTTCCCTCCCCGGTGTCATGTGACTCGTTAGTGTACAAGGTCTCAGGTGTGAATGGGGAGCAGGCGTGTTAAATTTGGTGGTATCGGGGTCACTCGCCCATACTGATCACTGGAAGTTCAACATGACCATAGAGCGGTTTAACAGGACAGGTTCCAGTCAGAACAGGCTTCGCCACGGTCGACCAAAGAAGTTGAGTGCACGTGCTCAGCATCATATCCAGAGGTTTTCTTTGGGAAATAGACATATGAGTGCTGCCAGCATTGCTGCAGAGGTTGAAGGGGTGGGGGGTCAGCCTGTCAGTGTTCAGACCATACGCCGCACACTGAATCAAATTGGTCTGCATGGCTGTCATCCCAGATAAAGATCATCTAAAGATGATGCACAAGAAAGCCTGCAAACAGTTTGCTGAAGACAAGCAGACTAATAATGACATGGATTACTGGAACCATGTCCTGTGGTCTGATAAGACCAAGATAAACTTAGTTGGTTTAGATGGTGTCAAGCGTGTGTGGGGCCAACCAGGTGAGGAGTACAAAGAAAAGTGTGTCTTTCCTAGAGTCAAGCATGGTGGTGGGAGTGTCATGGTCTGGGGCTGCATGAGTGCTGCCGGCACTGGGGAGCTACAGTTCATTGAGGGAACCATGAATGCCAACATGTACTGTGACATACTGAAAGAGAGCATGATCCCCTCCCTTCGGACTATTCCAACATTATAATGACCCCAAATACACCTCCAAGATGAACCACTGCCTTGCTAAAGAAGCTGAGGGTAAAGGTGATGGACTGGCCAGGCATGTCTCCAGACTTAAACCCTACTGAGCATCTGTGGGGCCTCCTCCAACGGAAGGTGGAAGAGCGCAAGGTCTCCAACATCCACCAGCTCTGTGATGTCATCATGGAGGAGTGGAAGAGGACTCCAGTGGCAACCTGTGAAGCTCTGGTGACCTCCATGCCCAAGAGGGTTAAGGCAGTTCTGGAAAATAATGCTGTCCACCATTGGCAAAGTTTGAAGCTTGTGGCCCCGATGCAAAAGTTGACCTGCCCCCCCCCCAACTACCACCCACCGCTTCCACCGTGCATGCAGATACACCCACCACACGCCAAGATACTCAAAGTCGCTTAAAAGTTTTGAGTCCCCAGAGTTCCTCCTTACATCAGAGAACAGGGATCACCGCTGGAGAATCAGAGGACAGGGATCTCCTCTGGCAGGTCACTTGGCAGAGCTCCTTTCCCATCCCAGCACTGTATACAGCTCCTCACCCCCACACTACACAGGTCTGAAATCCCATTCCTTTACACAGAGTCTGTCAGCCTTTACAGGGTGTATCTGGCTTTTATGTTACCGTTCAGACCTGTCAAATTCTCTGGTCAGAATGGCAGTGTAATTGCAGTAGGCAGATACACCCTGTGCAGTTCATGGCTAACTGCCTGTGTTGTAAAGGAATGTGATTTCAGCCCTACGAAGGAGGAGCAGTATAGAGTGCTGTAATGGGAAAGGAGCTCAGCAGCCGGGCATAGTATCTAGGGCAGAGGGGGTAGTCAGGGGGCTTTGGGGGGGGGGGGCGCAACTTAGATCTGGGAGGGCAAAGCCATGTGACACAAAATCTGGAGCCTGCAGCCCCTCAAAAGGTGTTGGGGGATTTGTTTTAGCAATTTCTGAAGGTTTATCTGTCAGTGTTGGCAGGTGTTGGGGGAGGGTCAGCTCCCGGAGGTGTGTGTCTTTTCCCCAGTTGTCAGGGAAGTGGGTTTGGCGGACATCCCCGGGTGGGGGGGACAGAGAATCCCACTTGGTGACTAGAAGACACTGAGCAGTGTCCTACCTCACCAGTGACAGCGTTCCCATCATGGCTACAGGACGGCACTCTCCTCCTCTTGCCTCACTGAGCACGGTTACCATTTAATTGCCAGCACACAGCACAGACACTTCCCCATCCTGGGCTGTTCTCACCCTGTGCTTCTCTCCATTCAGGAAATGTCTCCCAGCTTCTCTCCAGCCATCGAGAAGAAAGGGGCGTGGACTGTGGAAGGCAAAGTGGAAGCTCAATACTTGAGCGTGGCTGTGGGAACTTTAGGGCAGATCGGAGCTGGACTTTGTGGAGGATATAATAATATGACAGGGAGGCTGCACGAGCCCCCTGGAGCTAGGGGCGGGGTTGCGATTGTGACCCCTGCAACCCCTTATGCTACGCCCATGGTGGCCACACAAAATATTGACACTTTGGAATCAATTTGGACATTTTCACCAGCATTTTTACAAGCTGTACACTGACTACTTTACATTGTAGCAAAGTGTCATTTCTTCAGTGTTGTCACATGAAAAGATATAATGAAATATTTACAAAAATGTGAGGGGTGTACTTACTTTTGTGAGATATTGATCATATATATGGTGGTGTTATTTAAGCACCTGTAGCAAATATTGAAAAACATTAGAATTCTTTGCTAAATCAAATTTAAGGCATTTAAGTGCCACATTCTTAACTTGAAACTAACAACAACATTACACTATGGTATAGCATGGGACTTTTGAGCCACAGCATTCATTTTACTGTTAAAAATATTTTATTGGTTCATATTTGTTAAAAAAAATGTACATCAATGTTATCTCTTATTGCACAACAATTTCGAATACATCATAATAAAATACAAAATGTGAAAAAATCCAACATTGGTAAATTGTTTGCATGTATTAGTCTTTACTGCTCAACGTGTTTCCTGGACATCAGCCTCTTTGTCAGGAGCCACCAATACAGACTTTAAATATAATGCAATCTAGATGAGATAACAATTGTCAAAAATCACATTAACAATACACCCCTCGAATAAAGGACCTCATCCCCACATGCTATAAAAGAAAGGGGGAGAAAAAGGAAACAAAAGAGCCAGGATAGAATGGAGGGAAATAGTAAAAAGCTATGCCAGCCAGCAGGGTCAAGGGGGAACCCCCATAAACAAAGATGCAAATGCATCCAGATCCACCATCCCTCCCCCTCTCCCCTCCTCAGAGGCTTGGGTATGTCATTATATACAAGCTAAATCTCTTTAAAGGAATAATAAACATTCTTTGATGTAATAAATTGCTGCATTTACCTTATTTTTATTGTTACCACGGAAACATTGAGCATCCAGCAGATGAAGGAACTCACATATTTTTATATATATATATATATATATGATAAATATAATACAATCTGGGTTGGCTGACTCCACTTCAAATGAACAGTCGAAAGACTGAACCTACACTACTCTACTATGATTCCTAGAACAGACAGATACACCATAACAAGGCACTGTTTGCCCATATACTGTATACACTATATTACCAAAAGTATTGGGACACCTGCCTTTACACGCACATGAACTTTAATGACATCCCAGTCTTAGTCCGTAGGGTTCAATATTGAGTTGGCCCACCCTTTGCAGCAATAACAGCTTCAACTCTTCTGGGAAGGCTGTCCACAAGGTTTAGGAGTGTGTCTTAGGGAATGTTTGACCATTCTTCCAGAAGCGCATTTGTGAGGTCAGGGACTGATGTCGGACAAGAAAGCCTGGCTCACAGTCTCTGCTCTAATTCATCCCAAAGGTGTTCTATAGGGTTGAGGTCAGAACTCTGTGCAGGCCAGTCAAGTTCATCCACCCCAAAATCACTCATCCATGTCTTTATGATCCAGACGCATGGTTTATTTTTTTTGGAACATGATTAGAGCATGAGGCTCTAATTGGCTTCCAAAAAGGGTGGGATCGGGGGGGGGGGCGCAGAGCACTGTGCCCAAAGCCTACCAAGTTGTGTGAAAATAGCGAATTAATATTTGCCATTGTAACACTGATTCATCTCCCAGCCAATCAGGAAGCGGGCCCTGAGACCCGTCACCCGATTGGCTAAGTGGAGATCTGATCGGATTGGCCGCCAGGAGGAGGAGGAGGGAGGAAATGCAGGAGAGGCGAGGAAACAGCCGCCCGCAGCCCGGAGAGAAGCCTTAGAGCGCTGCCTGCGAGATGGGGTAAGTGCGGGGTCCCGACTACTGGATGACAAACCCGGGGGGGTGCCGTCTGTGACCCCCTTGACTGATCAGATGACCGGGGGGTGCCGTCCGTGACCAAACCAGAGGTGGGGTTGTGGCTGCGGGTTGATTGCCTGCCGCCCCCCCCCCCAAAAAAAAAAACAGCAGCTGCCACTGCCTTCATTTATGTAGTGCAAGGGCCTTCCTGATTGCATACAGGTTGAAAGTGTTTAGGTTTGACCTCATATTTTATGGTTTTGGTTAATCTAAAAGAAAAAAAATCGAAAGAAAATTGTATAGTGTGTATCCAGCTTAAGACTGGGATGCCATTAAAGTTCACATCCGTGTAAATGCAGGTGTCCCAATACTTTTGATAATATAGTGAATGTATATATATATATATATATATATATATATATATTATACAGGTGGCATATGCTTAGCATGGAAAAACCATAAGGAGAACTGCTGCTAGCGGTCTCTTTTCCAGGTTTTACTTTTCCCCTCCTAAGTTTACCCAATCCTACCTGAGTCTTGCCTATTCCCTCAAAACTGTTATAGAAACTATAAATCATATAAACAAAAAAAGAGATAGAATGATTTGCATATGGCACATTTTTTTGCTCTTGTAAAGCTATTAAAAACTTTAATAAGCAAAAAAAAGAACGAGCAACCATAAACAAGCATAGAGGGAATTGCTTCTAGTGACCTTTCTTCCCAATTGTACTTTGTACCTCTCATGCCTCCCCTAACCCCACCTGTGTCTTGTCTATCTATTCATAACTGGTGCAGAATAATATGTTTTGTAATAAAAAAAAAAAAAAAAGAGTAAAACAGAAAAAAATATAATTAGAGTTCTATATGACGTGCTCTGCTCTTGCAAAACAAATAAAAACTTTATTAGAAAAAAAGAATGACGTAGCTGCAAAGGTTTACACCTGTATAATATAATATATAAACAGAAAATTGCGCTCTTCACAGATTCGTGAGAGAGAGAGATCGCTGCTGAATATCCTCCACTCTGCCGTAATGGGAGTGCTTGCTGTACTCATCCTACTTGCCACAGGTAAGTAGCTCACTGAGAAATTCTGCACTGACCCTAGGTCCCAGGGAGGACTTCCAAAAAAAACAGTCCAACCAAAGAAAACTGAGTCTCAATGAGCTGGCCATCATCATATCTGGGAACTGTCTATCTAAGCTTTCTATGCCAACCTGAAGATTCCTGAGATCATTGTAAAAGGGGTGAGGGGGGTGCTTCCAAATATAATTATTTTGCTGCAAAATTGCTGATTTTGCTCTTGGCAAAACTTGACCAAAGTAGGAATTTTGCTCATTGAGCTGCTTATGGAAACGTTTGCTAGATAATATGTAAAATCAACTCTTTTCTGTTATTTATTTAGAGTGTGTTTTTTTTTTTTGTGGGGGGCTATTTGTTTTTTTAGATAAGTTTAGTTTATTAAACTTTTAGCTACCATATAATTTTTTGGCAAACAAACACTCTTAACTTTTCTTTTTCCCTAATTGTAATATCTTTGATTGATGTAAGTATCAAATAGGAGGAAGATTTATCATCTTGAATACATTTTTCAGGATTTCTTTTATAAAACTTTTTGAAGAAGAGATTCCATATTTGTTTTCAATTTGTTTTTATTGGTTCTTTTTCTTAAGTACAAAAAATTTACACTTACACACAATTCTGTCACATTATATATCTTTTCCTATTCATTACAGAATCTGGTAAATATCTATTATACATATTATCAATTTTACAATAAGTACCTACATATATTCTACTATCTTCAATTCTCATTCATCCATTCACACATTCATCCAACCTCAACCTGAGACAAAAAAAAAAAAGAAAAAAAAAATTCCATATTTGTATCCTGTCCCAGAGAATGTGGTCTAGTTTTGGGTACCACAGGGTAGAAAGGACTTAGAAGTCTTGGCAAAGGTTTAGTGATGGCCAACTAATTTTATGCGATATAACATCTTACTTAGAATGGAAGAAAAGCTGTGATAAAGATTCCAAAGATAAATACTAATGTAATTTATTTAATAAAGCAAAGGAGAGAGATATGTTGGTTGAGGAAATTGAATGGGCTTCCCTTTGGGGGGGGGGGGGGTGTAGGATTTTTTTTTCAGTAATAGATACCAGGCAGGAAAGGGGGGGGGGTGTATTTAAGATGGTTTAGTTTATTAATCTTTTAGCTACAATATAATTTTTTGGGCAAACAAACACTCTTAACTTTTTTTCTTCCCTAATTGTAATATCTTCAATTGATGTAAGTATCAAATAGGGGGAAGATTTATTAATTATTAATTAATAATGGTTATTAATAAATAATTTTTCAGGATTTCTTTTGCAAAACTTTTTGAAGAAGAGATTCCATATTTGTATCCTATCCCAGAATACGGGGTCTGGTTTTGGGTACCACAGTGTAGAAAGCACTTAGAAGTCTTGGCAAAGGTTTAGTGATGAACAACTAATTTTATGCGATATAACATCTTACAAAGATAAATACTAATGTAATTTATTTAACAACTTAAGCCCCGGACCATTTTGTAGCTAAAGGACCAGGCCACTTTTTGCGATTCGGCACTGCGTCACTTTAACTGACAATTGCGCCGTCGTGCGACGTGGCTCCCAAAAAAAATTGACGTCCTTTTTTCCCCACAAATAGAGCTTTCTTTTGGTGGTATTTGATCACCTCTGCGGTTTTAATTTTTTGCGCTATAAACAAAAATAGAGCGACAATTTTGAAAAAAATGCAATATCATTTACTTTTTGCTATAATAAATTTCCCCCAAAAATATCTAAAAAAAATGTTTTCCTCTGTTTAGGCCGATACGTATTCTTCTACATATTTTTGGTAAAAAAAATCGCAATAAGCGTCTATTGATTGGTTTGCGCAAAAGTTATAGCGTCTACAAAATAGGGGATAGTTTTATGGCATTTTATATAATATTTTATTTTTTACTAGTAATGGCGGCGATCAGCGATTTTTATTGTGACTGCGACATTATGGCAGACACATCGGACACTTTTGACACCATTTTGGGGCCATTGTAATTTTTACAGCGATCGGTGCTATAAAAATGCACTGATTACTGTGAAAATGACACTGCCAGCGAAGGGGTTAACCTGTAGGGGGCGCTGAAGGGGTTAAGTGTGACCTAAAAAATTATTCTTACTGTGGGGGGCGTGGCTTGGCATGTGACGTCACTGATCATCGTTCCCTATGACAGGGAACAGACGATCAGAGACACTCTCACTAGGAAGAATGGGGAAAGGTTTGTTTACACTTACCTCTCCCTGTTCTTCAGCTCTGTGACCCGATAGCGGGACACCGTCTGCGATTGGGTCCACGGGTCCCGCGGGCGCGGTCACGGAGCTCGGAACGCAAGCAAGGCGCCACGGCTGGGATCTTAAAGGGGACGTGCCTGTACGCCCTTGTGCCCAGCCGTGCCATTCTGTTGACGTACATCGTCGTGTGGCGGTCCTTAAGTGGTTAATAAAGCAAAGGAGAGAGATATGTTGGTTGAGGAAATTGAATAAGCTTCCCTTTGGGGGGTAGAATTTTTTTTTTCAATAATAGATACCAGGCAGTAAAGGGAGGGGGGTGTATTTAGGATGGTTTAGTTTATTAAACTTTTAGGTACAATATAATTTTTTTGGGCAAACAAACACTCTTAACTTTTTTCCTTCCCTAATTGTAATATCTTCAATTGATGTAAGTATCAAATAGGAGGAAGATTTATTAATTATTAATTAATAATGGTTATTAATAAATAATTTTTCAGGATTTCTTTTACAAAACTTTTTGAAGAAGAGATTCCATATTTGCATCCTGTCCCAGAAAATGGGTCTTTGTACCACAGTGAAGAAAGAAATTAGAAGTCTTGGCAAAGGTTTAGTGATGGGCAACTCAATTTAAGAGATATAACATCTTACGTAGAATGAAAGAAAAGCTCCGATGAAGGTTCCAAAGATAATTAATAATCTCATTATAATTTATAAAGCAAAAGAGGAAGATATAATGGTTGAGGAAATTGAATAGACTTCCCTTTGGGGGGGTGTTAGTTTTCTTTTTTTTTCAGCAAACAGACAGAAAAGGGGGGGGGGGGTATTACTTAAGATGGTTCGGTTTATTAAACTTTTAGCTACAATAGAATTTCTGGCCAACAAACACTCTTAACTTTTTTCATCCCTAATCTTAATCTTTTCAATTGATGTAAATATGAAATAGGAGGAAGATTTATAATCTTGAATTCATTTTTCAGGATCTGTTAAGAATCTTTTTTTTTTTTAAGAGATTCTATATTTGTATCCTGTCCTAAAATATGGGGTCTGGTTTTGGGTGCCATGGTGTAGAAAGGACTTAGAAGTCTTGGTAAAGGTTTAGTGATGGGCAACTCAATTTAAACATCTTACTTCGAATGAAAGAAAAGCTCTGATAAAGGTTCCAAAGATAACTAATAATCTCATTATAATTATAATTAATAAAGCAAAGGAGAGTAATATGTGGGCTGAGGAAATTGAATGGACTTCCCTTGTGGGGGGGTTATGATTTTTTTTTTTCAGCAACAGATACTAGGCAGAAAGATAGGGGGAGGATGTATTTAACATGGTTTAGATACAATTGAATTTGTGTCAAACAAACACTTTTAACTTTTTTTCATCTCTAATTGTAATACACTATATTGTCATAAGTGTTGTGCCGCCTGCCTTTACAGTTTACCAGCCCAGTCTTAGTCCGTAGGGTTCAATATTGAGTTGGTCCAACCTTTGCGGCTATAACAGCTTCAACTCTTCTGGGAAGTCTGTCCACAAGGTTTAGGAGTGTGTCTATGGGAATGTCTGACCATTCTTCCAGAAGCGTATTTATGAGGTCAGGCACTGATGTTGGACAGAAGGCCTGGCTCTCAGTCTCCGCTCTAATTCTTCCCAAAGGTGTTCTATCAGGTTGAGTTCAGGACTCTGTACAGGCCAGTCAAGTTTCTCCACCCCAAACTCGCTCATCCATGTCTTTATTGACCTTGCTTTGTGCACTGGTTCAAATCATTTGGTGGAGGGGGGATTATGGTGTGTTTTTATTTATTTTTTTAGGGGTTGGGCTTGGCCTCTTAGTTCCAGCAAAGGGAACTCTTATGGTGTCAGCATACCAAGACATTTTAGACAATTTCATGCTCCAAACTTTGTGGGAACAGTTTGGGGATGGCCCCTTTCTGCTCCAACATTATTGAGCACCAATGCAGAACTCATGGTCCATAGAAACATGGATGAGCGAGTTTGGGGTGGAGGAACTTGACTGGCCTTTACAGAGTCCTGACCTCAACCCAATAGAACACCTTTGGGATAAATTGGAGCAGAGACTGCAAGCCAAACCTTCTCATTCAACATCAGTGCTTGACCTCACAAATGCCCTTCTGGAAAAATGGTCAAACCTTCCCATAAACACACTTCTAAACCTTGTGGACGGCCTTCCCAGAAGAGTTGAAGCTGTTATAGATGCAAAGGGTGGGCCAACTCAGTATTCAACCCTACGGAGTAAAGGCAGGCGTCCCAATAACTTTTGGCAATATCATGTATACAAAATATATATATATATATACACCGGTATATATATATATATATATATATATATATATAGAGAGAGAGAGATTTGGGAAAATGTTTCATAGTGTTGTAGTTGACCAGAGCTCTTGTAATCTTATAGTGGAGAAAGCCGAATGTTCTGCTTCCATCTCTTGAGGTTCCAAGAATCTAGGCAAAGAATCCTCAACCTTAACCTTGTGATTTTCTTGTGGAGTGTGTCTCCATGCAGGCCTTTTACTAATTTCTGTTTTATTTTGATGCTTTTGCAAAGTCAAGTCTCTCATCAAAAACCCCAATGGCATTCATAGAAAAGGCAGCCAAGGAAGCATTTTTCAGAGTGTTAAATACCTCAATTTCCTGAAAACATTCAAGATGACTTTTTGGGTGCCTCTGCTCTAAATGCCATCAAAAAAATATTTTAATATACTTTCTCTAATAAAAGTATGTGACTGTTTTGAAAAATTAGAGCGTCTCAGGGAACTCTGACCAATTGGATGGACTGGTGATTTTTAGGGGTCTGTTTTTGGAATAAGGGAACACCAGGAAAAAAACATAGAAACGTAGTCTCAATATTCAAACTTCATGAAGAGAGTTTGACTAAGGACATCATTACATGAAATACATTTTTGTTTTGGTTGTCTATATTTTAGGAACTATATTTTGCAAAATACTGGTGAGCAAACGCTAGGATTAAAGTAACACTACCACTGGGAGTTATGCACAGTAAAGGTGTAGTAAAGGTGAGCAGTATCTTTTGAGCAAAATTGGTTTAGCTGTTCATTTTAGCCCATTGCCAACGGACACATTGGATGCAGTGGCGGCTGGTGCTCAAAATCTTTGGGGGGGCGCAAACAAACTGAATTTTTTTGAAAAAAAACCCATAAATTTCAGCCACTATGCCATCAAACACAGCCACTAAGCCCAGCAAACGCTGCCACTGTGTCCATCAAACACAGTCACTGTGCCATCAAACGCAGCCACTGTGCCATCAAACGCAGCCACTGTGCCATCAAACGCAGCCACTGTGCCATCAAACGCAGCCACTGTGCCCATCAAACACAGCCACTGTGCCATCAAACGCAGCCACTGTGCCATCAAACGCAGCCACTGTGCCATCAAACACAGTCACTGTGCCATCAAACGCAGCCACTGTGCCATCAAACGCAGCCAATGTGCCCATCAAACACAGCCACTGTGCCATCAAACGCAGCCACTGTGCCATCAAACGCAGCCACTGTGCAATCAAACGCAGCCACTGTGCCCATCAAACGCTGCCAATGTGCCCATCAAATGCTGCCAGGGTGCCCATCAAATGCTGCCAGGGTGCCCATCATATGCTGCCACTGTGCCAAATGCTGCCACTGTGCCCATCAATTGCAGCCACTGTGCCATCAAATTCTGCCACTGTGCCCATCAAACGCTGCCAGTGTGCCCATTGAATGCTGCCAGGGTGCCCATCATATGCTGCCACTGTGCCAAATGCTGTAACTGTACCAATCAATTGCAGCCACTTTGTCATCAAATGCTGCCACTGTGCCCATCAAACGCTGCCAGTGTGCCCATTGAATGCTGCCAGGGTGCCCATCAAGTGCTGCCAGTGTGCCCATCGAATGCTGCCAGGGTGCCCATCATATGCTGCCACTGTGCCAAATGCTGCCAGTGTGCCCATCAAATGCTACTTTTGTGCCCATTAACTGCTGCCAGGGTGCCCATCAAATGCTGCCAGTGTGTCCAATAAATGCTGCCAGGGTGCCCATTAATTGCTGCCATTGTGACCCCCGCCCGCTCGCCGTCTGCCCGGCACTTACCCTGACTTGGTGGGGCAGCGGGTGACTGCAACAAGCGGGGTCCTTCATGTCACGTGCGGGCACTTCTTGACACTGTCCTCATCTCCGACTCCCATCCTCTCGCCCCGTCAGGCATCCAATAGCGGCACCTGTTGTTTCAGCCAATCAGGTGACAGGTAACCGGAACCGGTGCACCTGATTGGCTAAGAGGCGGGTCAGTTTTAGGAAAGCAATGTATTCGCTTCCCTAACACAACACTGAGTAATCAGCGAATGCACAGCAGTGCACCCGCTGTTTACCCTTTTTGAAGCCTATTAGAGCCCACGGCTCTAATCAGGATGCCTATTAGAGCCTATGGCTCTAATCAGGCGCTTCAAAAAATAACCCTGCCGCTGTAATTAATATTCCCGATGCCCGACAAGGGGTCGGGCACATGAATAGGGGGCGGCAGCGGCGACCATAGATAGATTCATGCAATGCATGAATCTATCTATGTGAGAGAGCAGGAGAGGGGGGGGGGGGGTGGCGCTCCTGCGCCCTTTATGGACGCATCGCCACTGACTGGATGTCAATTAACCTGGAAGACTGAGAACATCTTGTGATGGAAAAAAATGACTGTTGGTGACAGCACCATACTGGTGGTGTGTATTGCAGCATGAGATCTTTTTTATTTGAAACTTTGCCTGGTTAAAATATGTTAAAAAAGAAGTACTAAAGTCTAAATTCAAATCATTTTTTTCAGCTCTCAAGCCTCTCAGTGGTTCAGTGTGCGGTTCCCCCAGAGCGTCCAGTCGGATAGTTGGCGGTACAGATGCGTCTGAAACATGGCCCTGGCAGGTCAGTCTGCAATATTCAGGATCACATATATGTGGGGGCTCCCTGATCTCACCAGAGTGGGTTCTGACCGCAGCACATTGTTTCACACGGTGAGTATAACATGTTTCTTTTATAGACCAATTCTTCCAGAAAGCTCCAGTAATTCTGCTTTTGTATAAACCAATACAGTATTTATCTTTTACAGAGTGTCCAATTGGAAAGTTTGCATCATTGACGGTAATCAGCAACTTCCAGACAATAAAAATCCACTGTTTAAGTAATATTCTTTGATCCCTCATTCAACTTTTGCCAGTTGTGAGTGATAAATAGATAGCATAGGCGTGTGCACAGGGTGTGCCGGGTTTGTCTGGGCACACCCTAATCACCCCGTATGCATTAAGGTCAGGCTGGTGACCAGGGACAGAAAAAAAACAGCAATGGGTGCACTGATCCAATGAGTTAAACCAACATAAGCAACATGAGCATAAGCATTTTTTTTCACACAAACTCTCCCCTCAGCTAATTTTTCCTATTTTTTTTTTTTTTTTTTTGTGCGTTTGAGCATTTTTGAACTTTTTTGAGCTTTATCCTAACTTTTTACCCTTTTGTGCGCTTTTTCCTGCATTTTGGGGCACTTATGCCCCGTACACACGATCCGAATATCGTACGACAGATCGTACGACTTTTTTCGCCTAATAATCACAAGTAGAAATTGAATACGGTAGGTTATTAAAGTCACAAAAATTCTTGTACGACGGAAAAATAAATCGGAAGTGATGACATGTGTTGTATTTGTATTGTATTTTCGGACGACAACTGTACTGACTAAACGAAAATCGTACGATCTGGTATTGTACGAGGAAAATGTTCGTGGGTGTCCGATAAAATAATATCGGATGAACTGTCATGATCGGCTCTCGAAAGCTCTCTACTAACGATCCGATTATCGTACGATTCTTCCTCGGATAACATTTTTCGTACGATATTCAGATCGTAAGGCGTCTTTTCTGCTCAAAAGCTCCTCTCAAAAACGCCGGTTTGGTGGTTTTTTTCTGCCTGTAAGAGCATATGCCTGTAAACCCATGAAAAATCCATGGTATGCATGGACACATTGGCTAACATGGAAGGGAGTTTCCTGGCAGAAAAAAATAGAGCTAAAAAAAAGCTCAAAAGCCTGTAGGACTTGCTTCATTGAGCTTCTTTGAGCTGCAGTGTGCCTGAGCCCTGCTGCAATACTCACATTCAATCCAGAGCTGTCCATAAACAGAACTTAATTTCTATCTTTAGACATACTCAGGCTTCTGGGTAAATGATGGCTAGCATGATTTAACACAGCTCCTCTGAGTCTAGGCTGTCAAGGGCTGGTCTCAAGACTGTGACTGGACAGTGAAAGGAGAAGCAGCACTATGATGAGCTCATCTCTCTGTCACCCTGCTCTCTCCTCCTATGAACATGCGCCATGTCAGCACATTTGAACCTTTTAAGTTGCACTTGTTTACAACATACATACAATTGCATTCCACTTCCAGGATATGAAAAGACATTACTGTGATGTAGCATTGCAATGAACTCTTATGACCCTACACAGGGCTTTTTTTCTCAGCGATTTGGTGCAAGAACTCCTCCCTTCTGAGTCACCCTTTCATCTGTGCCCCCTACCCACCTCTGAGCACTGTCTCTTGGCTCCACCCCCTACCCACCTCCCAGGACTGTCTTTTGGCTCCACCCCCTACCCACGTCTGAGCGCTATCTCTTGGCTTCCACCCCCTACCCACCTCCCAGTGCCTCCCATTTTAGAGAATACAGAACCAAGTATCAATTTGTGCTACTAAGTATTTTGTATGGAATTTCATAGACCCCACCCCAGCAACAACAAATCCCCACCAGAGCAATAATAGATCCCCCACACAACAACAGACCTCCCCCTCCAGCTACAATGGACCCCCTGCAGTAAAATACCACCCCAGCAACAACAGATCTCCCAGCAGCCAACATCAATAGACCATCCAGCAGCCAGCAACAATAGACCTCTCCCTGGACAGTAGATCTCTCCCAGCAACAATTGACCCCCCAGCAACATAAGACCACCCAGCCAACAACAATAGACCTACCCAGCAACAGTATATCTAGTTGTAGATGGTGTTCCATTGGGGGAGGGGCCCTTTACCAAACCTCGCCGTTGCTCGCTTGTCTGTCTGCCCCACCATAAGTGCGGGAAGAGGGACTGGAGACCAGGGGGGCCAAGCGGAAGTGTCAGGCGTGCCTGGATCACATGCAGCATACCAAGCCAGATGGGAGGAAGGAGAATGAAAACCCGTGCTTCTCCTCTCGGCCAATCGGGTCACAGGACCTGCTTCCTGATTGTGTGGGAGGAGAAGCAGGAAGACAATAATCATTCGCTATTGTCACACAACTGGGTGAGCTTGGGGCACAGTGCTCTGTGCCCCAAGACCACCATTTTTTAAGCCAATTAGAGCCTCAGGCTCTATTCATGTGATTAAAAAAAAAAAAACCCTTTGGAATCCATGCGTCCGGCGCCTTGCATGTAGATTAGGAACCAGACGCATGGATTAGGGCGGCAGCGCCCCCTGCGTCCCATATGAGTATATTCCTACCAGCGACAATAGATCCCCCAACAGCCAGCATCAATAGACCCTCCAGTACACCTTGCCATAGAATACATTCAGCATTGGAGGTACCTGCGTTCCCCCCCCCAAAAAAAAAAGCCCTGACCCTACATACATTCAGAACACTTGGCTTGTGTACATGCAGGCCTCTCATAAAAACTAATTATGAACTGATTGTTTCTCATTTGTTAGGTACTGAATTTCATTGAAAGTGCAGATACTGCATTGCAGTGCAGCAGATGGTTCCTCAATGATACATTTTCTTTACTGTTCTGTTCTTTCTGCAGTCCTTTGATCCCTTCGAATTATAAAGTGTATTTGGGGATGTACCGGATGGGTGTGATTGGCCCTCAAACGGTTGTTGCCACTGTAAGCAGAATCATCACCAATTCTAATTATAAAGGCACTGGAGACATCGGGGACATCACCCTGGTACAGCTGGCCTCCCCTGTCACCTATACTGATTATATCAGATCAATCTGTCTGCCATCAAACACCACCACCTTCCCCTGTGGGTTGGAGTGCTGGGTGACCGGCTGGGGTACAACATCTTTTGGAGGTGAGTCCATGAAATAATAAACAAAAGTGATTTCACTCATTATCCTTGCTAAGAATCTAAACCTGTGACTTACACCCGATACATCATACCAATTAGTGACGGGCGAATTTGCCCCAGTTTGATTTGCAGGGAGTTTGTGGAATCCTGCATGAAACTCACAAAACCTATATGTAACGAAATGTCCGCTGGAGTGCTTTCCCCATATACCACTTCCTCCCAGTCTGAATATAGATATCAGATATTCCAACTGCTCACAAGCACAAAACAAGACGATACTTGTTTAGTTGCTGAACATGGACTGTTTATTGGAACCAAAATACAAGTCTTATATACAGTTGAGGAGGAGGTTCCCCCTTCTGCTCATATTACTCCAACAATACACCTGTAACCAGAAACAGAATTAACATGAGCTAATTAACTAATCCCTTAAAGCAGCCAATGTGACTCCGTGCCCTCCTGGGCATTGTTATGATAAATCAGGGTTTCACTACAGTTCAGACTTGTTGTCACTGAGCTTCACACAGCAGATCACACATTATCATAAGTATAAACACGGGACACCTTCACACAATAGCAGGAGCTCCAGCAGGAGTCGGCCCGTCTCCTACATTGTACAGAGGCCAATGTGATCAGCTCTCTCAACTAACATGTTGAGTTCAGAATCAAACAAACCAAGAATAGTCTTTACATATATCCTGGGAGATATTGTGGATAAATAATACTGTCCCATTTTAAGTAATCCAAGATATATTTTCTTAGTCACCCTGTGCCTTCCTGGCACAGGGTGACTTAGACATAAGAGGTGCATGGGGAGCTGAAACAAGGGTTTCCCAACCTTTACAAGAGATTCTGGGTTCCACGGGCCCTCCCGTCACACTATACTTAGAAGCTAATCCCATTAAGGTCTATGGGGGAAGGCAGGGGACAAATCTTATTAATAAAATTTGCCTATTTTCAGACTAACAGGAAGATTATTGTCATAAAAGGGGACATGGAGAGCAGGACACATACATAGAGCAAAGCAAAAAAAGAAATAAACAAATTTATAAAATTAAATAAAAAAAATACCATACAGTGGGGAGGGGATCCTTTTTTTTTTTCCTAATAATTTTTATTGTAATTTTGAAGTTTTATATAAAACAAACAATAAAAAAGGAAGAGGAAAAAAAAACACAACCACATAAAAACATTCACATGTAGTCACAATATTCAAATAGGTTTCCAACCACGTGACATTTAAGGCTCAGTGCACACTGGACGTCAAAATAACGTAATAAAAACGCCAATACTGTAGCTCGGCACAGTAAGGATGGGAACAGTGAGGCATTGTTGACCCTCGGCTTATACTCGAGTCAGTAAGTTTTCCCATTTTTTTGTGGTAACATTAGGTACCTCGGCTTATACTCGGGTCGGCTTATACTCGAGTATATACGGTAAGCAGCGTATTCACTAATACAGAGAAACAGTATAGAAGGTCTTACAATATCTCTAGACATATAATAACCCTTCAAATTTATAAATTTATACATAGTTACATAGTTACATAGTTAGTCAGGTTGAAAATAGACACAAGTCCATCTAGTTCAACCATAAAAAAAAAGAAAAAAAACAACCATACAATTCCATATACACAATCCTTCATACACAGTTGATCAAGAGGAAGGCAAAAAACCCCAGCAAAGCATGATCCAATTTTCTCCAGTAGGGGAAAAAATTCCTTCCTTAACCCCCGAGAGGCAATCAGATATTCCCCGGATCAACTTTACCTATAAATGTTAGTATACAGTTATTTACTGTACATTAAGGAAATAATCCAGGCCTATTTCAAAGCAATCTACTGAGCTGGACAGAACCACCTCTGGAGGGAGTCTATTCCACATTTTCACAGCTCTTACTGTGAAGAAACCTTTCCGTCTTTGGAGATGAAATCTCTTTTCCTCTAGATGTAAAGAGTCCCCCCTTGTCCTTTGTGTTGACCGTAAAGTGAATAACTCAACACCAAGTTCACTAGATGGACCACTTATGTATTTATACATGTTGATCATACCCCCCCTTATA
Organism: Rana muscosa; assembly: GCA_029206835.1. NCBI lineage: Eukaryota > Metazoa > Chordata > Amphibia > Anura > Ranidae > Rana > Rana muscosa. The sequence continues at coordinate 179,835,644 of CM055127.1, forward strand.
TATTTATACATAGAGATCATATCCCCCCTTATGTATTTATACATGGAGATCATATCCCCCCTTATGTATTTATACATGTTGATCATATCCCCCCTTATATATTTATACATAGAGATCATATCCCCCCTTATGTATTTATGCATGGAGATCATATCCCCCTTATATATTTATACATGGTGATCATATCCCCCCTTATGTATTTATACATGGTGATCATATCACCCCTTATGTATTTATAAATGGTGATCATATCCCCCCCCTTATGTATTTATACATGGAGATCATATCCCCCCTTAATCTCCTCTTCTCAAGAGAGAATAAATTTGGTTCCTCTAATCTTTCCTCATAGCTGAGCTCCTCCATGCCTCTTATCAGTTTGGTCGCCCTTCTCTGCCCTTTCTCCAGTTCCCTGATATCCTTATCTAACATTGGGGATTGTATGTAGTTTACACAGTGGCTTTACAACTACTTGAAATGATCCCTGTAAGTGCCAATTATTTTTACAATTACACAGTACAATTCAGTGTTACTTTTTAAGGATTGTATAATGTTAAACAAAGAAGCAACTTTGCTAGTTATTATCACAGGTTTTCCTAGACTTGAGCTTTAAAGGTGATCCATCGATGTGTAGCCTTCCTAAAAATGCCTTTGTTATTATTTTGTCTATGTTTCATTACCAGGTAGTCCACCTTTATATGGGACCCTCCAAGAGGTCATGACTCCTCTAATAGATCGTGGTACATGTCAGACAATGTATTCCAATGCCGGAAGTACCGTCAAAATCGAGTATGATCAGATTTGTGCTGGCTACAAGGATGGGCTAAAGGACTCCTGTGAGGTGGGTGACAACAAGAGCGATCTAGCATGGCTCACCTTTAGGTCTGGACCTCCTCACAGAAGGTGAAGAACAACATGGCATCAGGCGTAGTGGTGAGAGCAATGGGGAGGATGGGGTTGGAGTTGAGAGGGTTGGGGTGCGTTTTGTGAGAGGGGGTATTAAATCAAAAAAGTGAAAGCAGGGATGGGTGAGGACGAATAGACAGAGTGATAAGGGGGTTAGGGGCCATACTTCCTGCAGGTATGAACTGAGAGCAATGAAAGGTATGTAGCAGTGCAGTAAAGTATCCAAGAGTATCCAATGCATTACAAACTTATGTGTGTGTGTGTGTGTGTGTGTGTGTGTGTGTAGGTGCAGCGTGGTGCTACAAGTAGAAAACACTCAGAGTCCAGGTGCATAAACAGGAATACATTGTAACAGAAGTCGAGCAATACACAACAAGCCAAATGGGAAGGCAACCCGACCGGGAAAACTCACAGGATGTAACTTTAAAGTATCAGTAGATGTACAGTAAAAAGTTAAAATTTAATATAGTTAAAGGGGTGTTCAGGCCGAAATGACACTTTTTAAATAAAAATACCCCTATAATACACAAGCTTAATGTATTCTAGTAAAGTTAGTCTGTAAACTGAGGTCCGTTTTGTTAGGTTATTACAGCATTTAGAACATTTATAAACTAGAAATAGGCTGTGGCCATCTTAAGTGTGGGCATCTGAAGCCAGACTGCATGTCTTCCTGGATTTCAGACTTGCAAATCTCGCACATGCTCAGTGCTGCACAAGCAATGTAATAAGTTTCAAGTCAGGTTTCCATAGCAACGGCTGTGTCAGCAGAAGTTGTCCTTATCTATGCAAACCTCTCCTCCCCTCCCCCCTCCAGGAACCAGTAAATATACTGCATGTAGAAGAAATATTATTCAAGAAATATATATATATCTTTTGTTATATATTTATCTTGTTCTGTGTGTCTGTGTCCCCTCCGCAGACTATCTCACCTCTGCTCTGCACATCCCCTCCGCAGACCATCTCACCTCTGCTCTGCACATCCCCTCCGCAGACCATCTCACCTCTGCTCTGCACATCCCCTCCGCAGACTCTCACCTCTGCTCTGCACATCCCATCTGCAGACTCTCACCTCTGCTCTGCACATCCCATCCGCAGACTATCTCACCTCTGCACATCCCATCCACAGACTATCTCACCTCTGCACATCCCATCCACAGACTATCTCACCTCTGCACATCCCATCCAAAGACTATCTCACCTCTGCACATCCCATCCACAGACTATCTCACCCCTGCTCTGCACATCACATCTGCAGACTATCTCACCTCTGCTCAACCCATCCACAGACTATCGCTTTGCCCCTCCACATGTCACCTCTGCACCCTTATCTACAGCTCAGCTTAATCCATATCTCCCCCCACAGCTCTCACTGTGCCCAATCTAAATACACCCCCCCCCCAGCTCTGACCACTACAGAACAACCTCAGTGTCTCAACAGCTGTCTCGGGTTTCAATCTGGCTGAAAAAAAGCCCTGCTTATATTATTACTGTGTGCAGGGAGAGAGAGAGAGAGAGAGAGAGAGAGGAGCTTTCAGAAGTTATATTATAAGACTGAGCATGCTGGAAGCTGGTGTTTTGTGCCACACTGTCTTGTATTATAACTGTGTGCAGCGAGAGAGAGAGGAGCTTTCAGAAGTCATCAGCTATGTGTGGGTGGGCGGGACAAAGCAGCTATCGCACACCAGCCAATTATTTGGCTTCTTTAGAAAAGGGGCGGAGCCGCATACAGGTAGCGGCCCGCCCTGACCCCATCCTATTGGCTGGTGTGCGATAGCTGCTCTGTCCCGCCCACCCACACATCTCTGATGACTTCTGAAACCTCCTCTCTCTCTCTCTCTCTCTCTCTCTCTCTCTCTCTCTCTCTCTCTCTCTCTCTTTCTGCACACAGTTATAATATAAGACAGTGTCACACAAAGTGAAGATATTATATGAAAAAATCAACCAGCGCAAATATTTAAGAATACAGCAGCTGAACACTGAGGGTCAATATTTCAAATCCCAACAATAGTATTATATAAGCAGCAGTGCAGCGCAAACACAAATAAACACTTCTAATAAAAACTAATATTATAAACAGTCCATAAATGCAAGATGTCTTCAGGGGTTAAAAAGATGCACAGATGATACAACACCAAGTGTCCAGAGTGAGGGAAAAAAAAAAAAAAAAACACAGCAACTGTTATCCAGGTGATTCTGTGATACCCTCCACCACTGGTAACAATGGCCGCTCACCTTCTTAAATGGACCCCTGAGTAAATCAGTCAGGTCAATCGAGCATTTCCCACTGCAGGGAGTTTAACCAGAAATCTGTAACAAGATGCTTGATGATCCGATCTCTTCATGTAAACCTCTAGGAAAATTAATCAGATCTCTCTCTCATTTCCCACTGCCAGGGACTTAATATCAGGATGACCGGACGATAAGATCTCCACAGCATATATCACATGAAAAGAGTAAGGCAAAATCTAGTGCTCTCTGTTTCAAAATTTATTAAAAGCCAGCAAGAGTATAAAATGTGCACTTACACAGAAAAGCACTGTTCCCCAGTGCAAGGGATCCTGAGCGGAGAATTCAAAAGTAGCGGCAGCTCGTTCCACGAGTGTCACACAAAACATGCGAGATTTCGGTAGGAGGCGATTCACAAGGAGTCATGGGATACATGACGCTGATATCCCAGGAACCCTTGTGAATTGCCTTGTGACATAATAGCCTAGGCTATTAAGACCAGGAAGTTAGGCTGAAAAACGGAAAAAAAGGTATTTACAATCCAAAAAAAATAATAATATTGGCCATTGTGAAAACTATGTGCTAAGGGCATGCAGCACAGACAAACATAAAAAAATGGGTGGAACTCCACTTTAAGCGCTGATATGAATAAATAAACAAGGTGATATTAAAAGATAAATAAATGATTAGAGCTGCAGCTATTCAAAAAAGTGTTCTAACATCACCAAATAGTGCTATAATAATGAAACAATAGTGCGCTAAAATCAACCTCCTAATATTGCACAAAACTATAACAAGGACCCCAATAAAGGATAAAGGTGAATATAAAAGTTAAATAAAATAAAACAAAAATAAAAAAATGTTGAAAACAAATCTGTACCAATATAAATCCAATGTATAGACAAATATTCGCCACCACCACATTGTGAGTTGCCTGCTCAACTAATCATAATAAATAAGTGCCATCAGTTATAGAGACACCTATCTTGATTGTAATTAGTCCATAGATCAATTTCCAGATTATAGCTCACTTTTTCAAGAAAGTCACGTGACATGTGACGCAACATGTCGGGAGTAGCCAGTGACGACATCTACGGTGCTTAACTGTGCTGGATGTGGAGTGGGGAGGAACTCGCTGTTTGCAACTGACCACTCTAGATGCATTATACTATCGAGTAAATGCGAGTGTAGCTATCCAAACCCTTGACTTAATACTATTATAGTAATCTTGCGCAATGATGATATTTTATTTTCTTTAAAAACCATAGCATACGGAAAAGTTCAGATAAAATCACCCATCGCACACGAAGAATACCAGATAGAGTTGTGAGCTATAGTCTGGAAATTGTTCTATGGACTAATTACAATCAAGATAGTGTCTCTATAATTGACGGCACTCATTTATTACAATTAGGTGAGCAGGCAACTCACAATGTGGTGGTGGTGAACATTTGTCTATACAATGGATTTTTTTGGTACAGTTTTTATTCAACATTTCTTATTTTTATTTTATTTCATTTAACTTGTATTTTCACCATTATCCTTTATCCTCGTTATAGTTTTGTGCAATATTAGGAGGTTGATTTTAGCGCACTATTGTTTCATTATTATAGATGTACAGTAAGTCTCAGGAAAGCCAACAGCGTCTGTTTCGAGGCGCGGAATGCAGCCAGGCTGGTATGTACCTAAATGAGAAGGTTTCCAGGAAGAATGAAGTGTCCCTGCACTTTCCCTACTCCTTTGGAACCTTTTCCCGATGTTAGGCTCTTGTGTTGGACTGACTTGATTGGTCACTGGTCCTGAGTGGGTTTTCGTGTCGACAAAAAGGAAGGAATGTCTTCCGGTGGACAGTGCCCAGTGATGGATGGTGGCGATGGGCCCTTTCAGAAATTGGGCTGCTGCTTTTTCTGTGCGACCTTAAGGTAGTTTCAGCTTGTAGACTTAAAAAAAAAAAAAAGGAATGAGCTCCCGGTGTCCAGAGAAATATAACTTCTAAAATATGGTTCATGGATCTTTAATAAAAATGAGGACCATGTACATTATTCCAACTTGAGATCCTCCTTCTTCAGGGCTAGCAAACAAAACAAAGGATGGATAACAAATACATATACACTATATTACCATAAATATTGGACGCCTGCCTTTGCACGCACATAAACGTTAATGGCATCCCAGTCTTAGTCCGTAGGGTTTAATATGGAGTTCACCCTTTGCAGCTATAACAGCTTCAACTCTTCTGGGAAGGCTGTACACAAGGTTTAGGAGTGTGTCTATGGGAATGTTTGACCATTCTTCCAGAAGCAAATTTGTGAGGTCAGGCACTGATGTTGGGCAAGAAGGACTGGCTTGTAGTCTCCACTCAAATTCATCACAAAGGTTTTCTATCGGGTCGAGGCCAGTCAAGTTCCTCCACCCCAATCTTGCCATGTCTTTATGGACCTTGCTTTGTGCACTGGACCAAATCATTTGGTGGAGGGGGGATTATGGTGTGGGGTTGCTTTTCAAGGAATGGGCTTGGCCCCTTAGTTTCAGTGAAGGGAACTCTTAAGGTGTCAGCATACCAAGACATTTTGGAGAATTTTAAGCTCCAATTTTTGTGGGAACAGTTTGGGGATGGCCCCTTCCTGTTCCAACATGACTGAGCACCAGTGCACAAACCTGGTCCATAAAGACATTGATCAATGAGTTTGGGGTAGAGGAACTTGACTGGCCTGCACAGAGTCCTGACCTCAACCTGAATACTTTTGGGATGAATTAGAGCAGAGAATGCAAGCCAGGCCTTCTCATCCACATTAGTGCCTGACCTCACAAATGTGATTCTGGAAGAATGGTCAAACATTTCCATAGACACACTCCTAAACCTTGTGGATAGCCTTCCAAGGAGAGTTGAAGCTGTTATAGCTGTAAAGGTCGGGCCAACTCAATATTGAACCCTACGGACTAAGACTGGGATGCCATTAAAGTTCATGTGTGTAAAGCCAGGCGTCCCAATACTTTTGGTAATATAGTGTAGCAATATATAGAGAGCTGCTTACCTCATTCGGTGAATGAGAAATTGGATACAGATCGAAAAAATAAAAAACAAAAAACATGTATACAGAATGTATACATGTACAGTATGTATGTATATGACTTACAAAAGAGTCGGAAACTCTCACATTTTCATTCCCCATTCACAGGTCACTATCCCACTCTCCATTCCCACCCTGCCCCACCTCATCCCTTTGCCCATTCATCTGACCTTTGCTCAGCTCAGGAGCTACAGCCACTGGAGGAAACTTCATACCGTGTTTCTCCGAAAATAAGCCCGGGTCTTATATAATTTTGGCAACAAAAGACACAGTAGGGATTATTTTCGGGGTAGGTCTTACCATGTAATGTGATGTCTTCTCTCCCCCTCTCTCTCCCTGCCTGACAGGAATCCCCAGTGTGAACTGAGTTAAAATTCTTGTAGAATCCTATAATCCACTCTATTACAGTATTATATAATGTACAATGTGTGTTTTTCTGTAATAGAATTGTGCCAAATACCTTTGTTATAGTGCTGCTCTGCGCTTCTGTGACCCGCCGGAGCTCTCTTCCCCGCAATTATATTACAGAAACACGCACATTGTACATTATATACTACTGTAATAGATTGGAATTATAGGATTTTACAAACATTTTAAACTAGGGCCTATTTTCGGGGTAACATAGAAAAATGTAAGATAGCGCTAGTTCTTATTTTCGGGGTAGGTCTTATTTTCGGGGAAACACAGTATTTACTATCTATGTCCCCTGTCCCCTGTCCCCTGTCGAGCACTTTGTTTGAAACTGCTGACCCATCACTACTGTGTCCTGTGGTGATGTAGGAGCCAACGGAAAGAACCGCAGAGAATGACAGGGGATTAGGCATTCAATACACCCGTAAGTACTGTATTTCTAGATAAGAACAAGCTATTTCTATGCAAGAAAGCGAAGATTAGAAGAATGGATGGTACAAAAGGTAAATAGAAATCCTCTTCTTTTATCAATATCTTACAGGGTGATGGAGGAGGACCTCTCGTTTGTAATGTCTGTGGGGTATGGTACCAGGTTGGAATTGTGAATTTTGGAATAGGCTGCGCATACCCCAACTTCCCCGGGGTGTACACGTTGGTGACGGCCTACCAGACCTGGATCAGTGCCTACCTGCAAGTTACATTCAGTTATGTGCCAGATATCCCTAAGCCAACAAGAACATGTGGAGGAAACCTCATCGATATAGGGTACACCAGTTCCACAACACATAAAGGAAGTACTGCCTATACGACGACCACTGTTCCTGGACCAGCAAATGAAGAAAGCACTGCCTATACGACAACCACTGTTCCTGGACCAGCAAATGAAGGAAGCACCGTATATACAAACACCAATGTTCCTGGACCAGAAAATGAAGGAAGCACCGTATATACAAACACCAATGTTCCTGGACCAGCAAATGAAGGAAGCACCGAATATAAAAACACCGATGTTCCTGGACCAACAAATGAAGGAAGCACCGAATATAAAAACACCAATGTTCCTGGACCAACAAATGAAGAAAGCACCGAATATAAAAACACCAATATTCCTGGACCAACAAATGAAGGAAGCACCGAATATAAAAACACCAATATTCCTGGACCAACAAATGAAGGAAGCACTGAATATAAAAACACCAATGTTCCTGGACCAACAAAGAATGGAAGCACCGAATATACAAAAACCGTCGTTCCTGGAACAACATCTGATGGAAGCTTCATCACATCCAGACTTTCACACCATCACTGGATGATCCTGGTTCCAACTACTCTTCTGCTCACAATAATATAATCACAATCTGCCTATCTCAGTTGACGTAGACAATAGGATTGATTCACTAAAAGAGTGGAGAATGTTCACTTTGCAAAGAATACCCAATCATGTAGAAGAAAAATTTAAGAAAATAGTATTTTTGCCCATACAGTGGAACCTCGGATTGCGAGTAACGCGGTTAACGAGCGTTTCGCAATACGAGCACTGTATTTTAAAAAATCCTAACTCGGTTTGCGAGTGTTGTCTCGCAAAACGAGCAGGATTCAGGCCAAACCGGTGTGCAGTACCACGTTTGGCCTGAGGTGGGGGGGGGGGCGCCGGAGCCGGGCGGAGCCGAACGGCACCGATCCCAGCCGATCGGCGCCGCTCAGAGCCGTTCGGAAATGCTCAGAAAGACACGGAAATACTCCATTCCCGAGCCTTTCCGAGGTTTGCCGAGGTCAGCCGAGCTGTCCTTGGGCCTTTCCGGCTGTTTCCGAGGCTCTGCGGCGCCCCATACCCCACCCCTGGCCGCATGCGTTATTGCATGCTATTGAAGTCAATGCGGAACACATTTTTTTTGTTTCCATTGACTTCAATAGGGAAACTCGCTTTGATATATGAGTACTTTGGATTACGAGCATTCTCCTACAACGGATTATGCTTGTAATCCGAGGTTCCGCTGTACATGCTTAGATGATTGAAGTAATTATAGCTTCACCTCATTCACTGAACTAAGTACAAAACTCACTTGGCAAAGTGAACATATTGTATTCCTTTAGTAAACCAAACATCACTGTCTTCTATTGTCGTCAAAAAAAAATAGCTTTATGAAAATATGAGGTGTTTGTTTAAACTGAGGAGCTCCTTAAAGTCAATCTGCCAGTAACACACTTTCTATCCTGAGATGACATCGCAACACAGGGGCAGCTTAGTCACCCTAATACAGTGATGGCGAACCTTGGCACCCCAGATGTTTTGGAACTACATTTCCCATGATGCTTACTCTGCAGTGTAGATGAGCATCATGGGAAATGTAGTTACAAAACATTTGGGGTGCCAAGGTTCGCCATCACTGCCCTAGGACAAGGTGTGTCAGAACTACAGTACAACCCCCACTCTACTCATCTTCATAACGTGGCGGATTCTATATTTTAACCACTTAAGGACCGCCGCACGACGATGTACGTCGTCAGAATGGCACGGCTGGGCACAAGGGCGTACAGGTACATCCCCTTTAAGAGCCCAGCCATGGGTCGCGACCTTCTCTGTGACCGTCCCCGCGGAACAGCGGACACGATCGCCGCTGGTGTCCCGCGATTGGGTCACAGAGAGGAAGAATGGGTCGCGACCCGGTCCTGAGCTCCGTGATCGCTCCCGCGGGACCGGCGGACCCGATCACCGCCGCTAGTAAAAAAAAAAAAATATTGATAAAAATGCCATAAAACTATCCCCTATTTTGTAGACGCTATAACTTTTGCGCAAACCAATCCATAAACGCTTATTGCGATTTTTTTTAACAAAAATATGTAGAAGAATACGTATCGGCCTAAACTGAGGAAAAAATAAAAAATTATATATTTTTGGGGGATATTTATTATAGCAAAAAGTAAAAAATATAGAATTTTTTTCAAAATTGTCGCTTTATTTTTGTTTATAGCGCAAAAAAATAAAAACCGCAGAGGTGATCAAATACCACCAAAAGAAAGCTCTATTTGTGGGAAAAAAAGGACGTCAATTTTGTTTGGAAGCCACGTCTCACGACCGCGCAATTGTCAGTTAAAGCGACGCAGTGCCGAATCGCAAAAAGTGGCCCGGTCCTTTAGCTGCAAAATGGTCCGGGCTGAAGTGGTTAAAGAGTGCACAGGATTTTAGGAGCTCCCTGAATTTCTAGCAGATCAAAGGGTATTGCTGACCAATAGATATTTCTGATTACAATCCTATCAGCTATCCTAACTACAAATCATTGGGCCCTATAGCAAAATTTGATGGGCCCACTAGATAATAGACATGTGCACACTGAAATATTTTGTTTCGGGATTTCGTTTTCGTCCAAAAAATAAAATTATTTAGTTACTTGCGAAATTCGTTTTTTATTTATTTCATTTCGTTAAAAAATGCATTCATTAACGAAAATCCGAATGAATTAAGGTCGAATCTGTCATTGAAGGCTCATGGTGTCTGTCAAATTTTCTAAGAAGATTCGACGGAGCAGCTAAAATATTTGACGCCGCAATCGTACATTTCCGGTCGAATGCTCCGCCCACAAGCTATAGTAGAATTCTAATGTTGAATGACTAGTAATAATCAGGGCTTTATTTCTCAGACAATAGGTGCAGGAACTCCCCTTTTCCGAGTCACTTGTTTTCTCCGCCCCCTACCCACCTCCGAGCACCGTCCCTTGGTTCCATCCCCTACCCACCTCCCAATATCGCCCCTTTTAGACAATACAGAACCAAGTATCATTTTGTGGTGCTAAGTAATTTGTATGGAATTTGGTAATGATATCAAGAAAAGTAGTAAAATAGATCCCCTTCAGCCAGCAACAATAGATCTCCCCTAACAATGTACCACCCACAACAAAATCCCCCCCCCCCCCAGCAACAATAGACTCCCGGCAGCATCAACAGATCTCTGCACAGCCAACATTAATATACTCTCTGGCTGCTATCAACAATAGACCCCCTCCCCAACAGTAGATCTCCTTCAGCAACAACTGACCCCCCAGTAAAAATAGGTCCCCCACCAGCAAAACTAGACCTCCTCAGCAACAATAGACCCCCCTGCAAAAATAGATCCCCTCCAGCTAGAATAGATCCACCAGGAGTGAGCATCAATACCCTACAGCACACCCCAGCACCCCTTGCCATTACATACAGTTAGTCCAGGAGGTGCCGGAACTGCGTTCCCCCGCGTTCCCGCTGAAAAAAAGCCCTGGTAATAATTATGTTTATTCATTATTATTACTAGTCAACCAACATTAGAATTCTTCTATAGCCTATGGGCCGAGCATTTGACCGTAAATGTCCGCTCGTATGTTTTTAGCTGCTTTGTCGAATCTTCATGTCTCTATAATGTCAAATCTTTTCTCTTTATGTCGAATCTTCATGTCTCTATAATGGCGAATCTTTTCTCTTTGTGTCGAATCTTCATGTCTCTATAATGGCGAATCTTTTCTCTTTGTGTCGAATCTTCATGTCTCTATAATGGCGAATCTTTTCTCTTTGTGTCGAATCTTCATGTCTCTATAATGGCGAATCTTTTCTCTTTGTGTCGAATCTTCATGTCTCTATAATGGCGAATCTTTTCTCTTTGTGTCGAATCTTCATGTCTCTATAATGGCGAATCTTTTCTCTTTGTGTCGAATCTTCATGTCTCTATAATGTCAAATCTTTTCTCTTTATGTCGAATCTTCATGTCTCTATAATGGCGAATCTTTTCTCTTTGTGTCGAATCTTCATGTCTCTATAATGGCGAATCTTTTCTCTTTGTGTCAAACCTTTTCTCTCTATGGCGAATAATCTCGGACTAATAGAGTTATGTTAGGCACATTCAACCGCAGGTTCGATAGACACAGATCGCTATTGTCACCATCATGTTGAATCTTCTATCTGCATCGAACTGTTGTCGCAACAAAACCAAAAATGAAGCGTTTTTTATGTCGGATCTTTCGGATTTCGAACTCTGCACATTTGTTATCGTTTGTTTGATATTTATTATAGCAAAAAGTTAAAAATATAGTTTTTTTTTCAAAATTGTCGCTCTATTTTTGTTTATAGCGCAAAAAATAAAAACCGCAGAGGTGATCAAATATCACCAAAAGAAAGCTCTATTTCTGGGGAAAAAAAGGACGCCAATTTTGTTTGGGAGCCACGTCGCACAACTGTGCAATTGTCAGTTAAAGCGACGCAGTGCCGAATCGCAAAAAGGGGCCTGGTCCTTTAGCTGCAAAATGGTCCGGGGGCTGAAGTGGTTAAGCCTGAAAATTAGTTCAAATCCCCAAACATTATATACTTTCTAAAATCAATGACTATTAAGAAAAATAGGGAGATAGTTGAAACTTTTTATGCTAAAATATATTAGCGCAACTGTTTATTAAACACATATTTTGAGTAAAAAATACATTAAAATCGTAAAAAAAAACCTCAATATATTACAATATATTATATATTTTTTATAAAATATAAAAGATGAGGTTGTGCCGAGTAAACATACCAAAATATCAAGATAAAAAATTCACCTACCAGTGAAATGGCGACAAACTTCGGTACAGTAAATTGTCCATAGGCGACTCAGGTCATCAGTGTTGCATTACCCACAATGTCCTTAGAATTATTGCTCTCACTTTGGAGTGCCTGATGATCACATACAGGTACATCTCATAAAATAAGAATATCATCAAAAAGTTTATTTATTTTAGTAATTCAATTCAAAAAGTGAAACTCGTATATTTTTATATAGATGCGTTACAAACAGAGTGATATATTTCAAGCATTTCTTTCTTTTAATTTTGATGATTATGGCTTACAGCGAGTGACACCCCAAAATTCAGTATCTCAGAAAATGTGAATATTAAATAAGACCAATAAAAAAAAAAAGGATTTTTAATACAGAAATGTTGGCTTAGTGAAAAGTCTGTCCATGTACAGCAGTGGTTCTCAACCTGGGGGTCAAATGATGATTTGCCAGGGGTCACAGAATCCTGGGCTATTCCTGAAGCCCGCAGCAATTTTAAAGCCTTTTCGCAGCCGCCCAGCAGGGCAGTCCCTGAAGCCCAGACTAGAGGTCAGCTGACTGGTAAGAATTGTGAAGTGTGAGGGGCTGGAGGAGACCCCATCTCCTGATTTCAGCATAGGTGTCAATGCTTCGAGACACCACAGAGCTGGAGACACATTGAGTAATACTACCTGTGATTAGAGTTGCCATTTAAAGTCTACAGTTCTCAGATCAGCAGATGATCTTGATCAAGAGCACCTAAGTTGGCCGGTCAGAACTCCCCGCCAGCACTACCACTTATCCCCACACACCCCCCCCCCCCCACCCCCAAGGAGTAAGAGAAGGAATAAAAATAGAGAATACATGGAAGAGAGAGGAAAAGAGGGGAAGGAACAAGGGAAAAAAAGGAAGAGAAAGGATAGGAAAGACGACTAGAGCGAGGGATGGGGGGGGGGGGGGGACAAGAAATTTAAGATAGAGAGATAAAAGGGAAAGAAAGGAGAACATAGAGAGAGTAGTACATCCTAAAATGTACCACAAGGGGCTTTAATACTGTACAAGTGGAAGGGACTCTGGGAGCGCTAAATGTCCGTGGGTTAGGGGCGCAAATTATTTGTCTTGCATTGGGTGCTGGCAACCCACGCTATGAAAATTCTACTGTTGGGGGTCCCCACAACTTGAGAAATTTTAGCAAGGGGTCACGGCACTAGTAAGGTTGAGAACCACTGATGTACAGTATAGAAAGCACTCAATACTTGGTCGGGGCTCCTTTTGCATGAATTATTATCAAGGCGGCGTGGCATGGAGGAGATCAGCCTGTGGCACTGCTGAGGTGTTATGGAAGTCGAGGTTGCTTTGATAGCGGCCTTGAGCTCATCTGCATTGTTGGGTCTGGTGTCTCTCATGTTCCTCTTGACAATACCCCACAGATTCTCTATGGGATTTAGGTCAGGCGAGTTTGTAGGCCAATCAAGCACAGTGATACCATGATCATGTGACCAGGTATTGGTCGTTTTGGCAGTGTGGGAGGTGCCAAGTCCTGCTAGAAAATGAAATCAGCATCTCCATAAAGGTGGTCAGCAGAGGGAAACATGAAGTGCTCTAGAATTTCCTGGTAGACGGCTGCACTGACTTTGGACTTGATAAAGCACAGAAGACCAACACCAGCAGATGCTCCCCAGGTCATCACGGACTGTGGAAAATGTGAAGTTTCCACAGTCAGTGATGATTTGGGGAGCCGTGTCATCTGCTGGTGTTGGCCCCACTGTGTTCTATCAAGTCCATTTTTATCTTTTTTTTTTTTTACTAGTAATGGCGGAGATCAGCGATTTTTATCGTGACTACGACATTACATACATTACATACAGATGCAACTTGAATGTTAAAATACATCAACTCATCAAATGATATTTAATTGTATGAAATAATTCTAATAAACATCTAAAACCCAACATCTTTACTTATTTGTTGTCTTTGCCCACCCCGTCCATTAAATAGTTTCACAATGTAGAGTAATGAAAACTAGAGATAAGCAAACTCCAAAAAAACGTATTTGTCACGGCTCGGCTGAACTTTTTGAAAATCAGTACTTGTATGTAGTAGTGTATTTAGGTTTTGTGCTGCTCTAGGCCTGACTAAACCCGTGCACCCCCTAATTTAAATATGACTCACCCCTTCCTGTCAAGGCCACACCCATTTCTGTTTAAGACCCGCCCTGAAATTTTTGAGTGGGGACACAAGTTCTTAGGGCCTGGGGGGGGAGGCATTGGATTCCCTTCATTTGCATAGATTTCCTCTCACTTCCTGTTTGGCTATGGGGCAGGATGTGAAGGGAAATCTCTGCAATGGGACAGGGATGGTAAAACATAAACTGACAGGGGCTCTAACCCTCCCTTACTCTATCCAAAATGAAAAAAAAAAGTGTTGCCTATAGTTCTCCTTTAAGAACAAATTTCTGATAATTTTATGGAGAGGACCAAGAAGATATAACCATGCCAATGGTGATGCAGAAAACATATAGCACAGTAAGAAATGTTTTTGGTCCAGGATGATAGGACAGTCAAAATTAGAAGCAGCTTTCGTTACACTAACAGTGTAGCGCATGCCGGCGGGGACACTTTCCGTGCTGCCCCCCTGCAAAGTGCTGCCCTAGGCCTGGGCCTTGTTGGCCTAGGCCAGGATACAGCTTTGCTTGTATGACCTAAACAGGGACAGGAAAATGGGGGGCCAGGAGGGGCAGCTGCCCTGGGCAGTGTGGTATCATGTGAGGTGGGGGGGGGCACCACAAGGAGGTTTGGGGGAGGGGATTTGTGTTGAGAGTGGGAATTCGGGGGGTGGCAGGGGATAAGAATTGTTCTAGGAGGGGAAATTTGGGGAGGTGTGCTAGGAGTGGTGATTTGAGGAGATTTGTTTTCGAAGCGGGAAGAAGATTTGTACCAGGATGGGGAATTTGGGGTGGGGTTTGTGCTAGGAAGGGATTTTTATTGGGGGGGTGGAGTTTTTTCTAGCGGGGATCATTGAGGGGATTTGTGCAAGGAGAGAATATTTGGGTGGGGGGGGGGATTTTGCTGGGATGGGGGATTTGGAGTAGGGGGAGAGGGGTAGAGGATTTGTACCAGGAGGGGGGGGGTTTACAGGGGGGGTGAAATTGAGCTGGCGGGGCAAAGATTTGTGCTGGAAAGGGGATTTCAGCAGGGGGCGTATTTGTATTGGGAGAAGGGGGAATTTACTGTATGCTTAGGGGTAAGCAGGCAGATTAGTGCTCGATTTTTTTTTGGGAGGAGGGAATTTTTGCTGACACATAATGCTCATACATCTTGGGGGGGGTGGCGGTGTGCAATAATGAGGTGAACATAAAGGGGTTGATTTACTATAACTGGAGAGTGCTAAATCTGGTACAGCTGCGCACGGCAGCCAATCAGCTTGACAATAAAACCTGAAAGCTGATTGGTTTCTATTCTGCATCTGTTTAGGACACAATATACAGGGATATGGGAAATCATTTTAGACACTGATACACATACACCTACACAGGTTGAACTGGATGGACAACTGTCTTTTTTCAGCCTTACCGACTATGTAACTATGCACCAGATTTTGCACTCGCCCGTTTTAGTAAGTCAACCCAAAGTGAATGTTCACCTGTATGGCCAGGGTAAAGTATCTAAACCCAGTATATATGAGAGTAAGTACCCCAGTGTTGAACAACCTTTCGTTGTACTTAAAATATATGACATTATCCCTATTGCCCATTGGAAACTTTTTAGTTTCCCCTTTAGGAAATGAGAAAAAAAAAAAACCTTCAAGGATGCTTTTTTCTTGTGAATAAGTTAGGGTACTATGTACCTTTTTCACTCTTCACTGAGGACACACACAGCTGTGGAAATTGCCTGCTGTGTCTCATTACTTTTATACTTGGGATATTCACCATACTCAGCCTATACTTTTTATGGACTAATGAGGTCTCTATGGATACATCACTACACCGATGCCATCCCTGCTCTCCGTTTTGCCCCTGGTGGGGTCCCTTCTGACTCCGCCCCCTCAGCTCCCTGGTGAGGCACCTGCTGCCGCCGTCTTAGGGTAGAGTGATCAGACATCCCCGGTTTCAGGGGACAGTCCCTGGATTGAGGGCACTGTCCCCGGACCAAGTCTGTCCCCGGTTTTGTCCCCGGATTGGATTTGAACAGGGGCTGGGGCAATTTCAAAGACAGTCAGTGCAGAATAAAAAAACTAAATTCTGAATTACACTCCGCCGCTTCTACTAGCTTAGGGGGGTGTATTTTTTCAATTATCTGTGCCCCTTTCTGATGATCATGTGCTGGTCGAAGCGGAGGGAATATTTCTTCAGTTTCGGCTGCATGCCCATTCAGCTCCACTCGCATGTTCTTCTGCCTTGGCTCAAGTCCCCGCCAGCCGCCTGCCTCTCCTTGCCTTCCCTGGCGGAGCGATCTTCCTCCGCACCCCACTCAGTAGTAGCCGGGGCCCAGAGAGTAAGACTTGACAGGCTGTGAGGCGGGCGGCGGCGGGCAGAGAGTCGCTGATTGCCGCCATTACTAGTGTAGCGGGTATATGCTTTTCTATCACGTTTGAATTTGGTGAGGGATCTGTGATGTATGGTTCCCTGGGGCCCAGCGGGTGGCGCTGTCACTTTGGGCCCCGGGGTTGAGCCATCGTTGCAGTGGCATACCCTTTTTGGCCTCTCGCAACATGAGTACAGCGGGGCGGGGGCTCCGCTGGGCTTGCTGGGGGAGGGTATAAAGGGGTCGGCCATTTTTGGTCAAGGGTTGTCGAGTCCCAGGCACCTTTAGCCTGAGGGCTGTGGTTCATGGTCGGTGTCCAGGCGGCCTAGGCCTGGACACCCGGAGCTCGTGTTCCACCCCAGGCACCTTCAACCTGGGGTGAGGTACTCGGTTGGAGGCCTGGGGCCCAGTGTCCTCCGCTGGGCTCCGTGAGGGAAGGTTTTCCTAGGGGACCTCGGGAGTGGGGTGCCCGAATCCAGAGGCGTAAGGGACCGGAGGAGCTACTCACCCGAAGATCTGGTGCAGCAGATTGCCGGTGCCGGGTGAGCCTCAGGAGACCGCCCGGAGGGATGTCTTCCCAAACAGGGGCCAGGTGCAGTCAGGAGGAAGTTTCACCGTTCACCCGGTCGGTGGCAGCGACCAAGATTCCAAACAGGTGGTAGAGACCACGTGCAAAAAACCTATTCGCTGTTAGAGGAATAGGAGAGTTCATTGTGCCTGGGCCTACTCGTATCCACACCCCCTGTCTGTTCGGTGAGGGAGTCCAACTGATTGTGTTTCATCCTGACATTAAAGAATAAAGGAGTGTTGGACTTTTATTGGTGTGGGGCTCAATTACTGGCAGACACTGTTCCACAGAAGAGGCGTAGGCTCCAAACTCAGAACACCGACCCGAAGGTAAAGGAACTTTGCTTACACCACATAAATATCTGCGGTGAAGGCTTGGCGTGGTGACCCCGCACTCTCTCCTCCAAGATACACCTAGACAAGCAGTAACCAGCCAACAGCGGAGTGAGAGAGTGGAGGCCGCTACACTAGTAAAAAAAAAAAAAATGTCCCTGGATTTTATTTTAAAAATCAGGTCACCTTATCTTAGGGCCGTACACTTGTAGCCATGGTCAAGCTCAGTGGTACATTGTTACACACATCTACCCCTGAAGAGCGAGCTGGATCTCGTGAAACTAGTCGGGTAGTATGATGCCCGTGTACTCTGACTGTTACTACATTTATGTGCCAATATTCCTTGTTTATGTATCTTTTTTAATTGGCGTAATTGGTGTTATCTATGCATGTAAACAATTTTACTTGAATAAACCATATACTGTATTTATTACTGTTATGTTTACTGGCAGAAACGGTACCCACTTAATTTAAAGTCCCGGGGCAAATCCTTCATTTTATATTATATGTTACAGGGATGGAAGTGTGTTACTGGGGACACCAGACCTTTCCCCTTTCTTTATAGGGTACTATGTACCCCATATTCATTCCAATATGCCTACCACGTGTGGGTAGCATCCAATGAGCCCGGGCAATTTTGGAATGATGTTCCCACTAACTAAAGTCATTCTGTGAGCCATGTATTTAGATGTAAAAAATATATTTAACAAATGGAGTAAGTGCCGGTTCACACAGGGGCGACTCGTCAGGCGACTCAGCCGCCGGACAAGTCACGCTCCGCTCTCTTCAATGGAACCGTTCTAATAGGAGCGACGCAAGTCGCTCCGACTTAGAAAAAGGTTCTTGTATGACTTTGGGGGCGACTCGGGGTGACTTGCATTGACTTCAATACAGAAGTCATTTTGCAAGTCGCCTCTGAAGTCGTCTTCAGATCGGCTTGGCGAGTCGCCCCCAAAGTCGTGCCGCCTGTGTGTGAACCGGCTCTAAAGAAGAAGAAAGAGAAAAGAAGAGAATAAACAAACAAATAAAAGGAGGGGGTAGGGGTGGGGAGAAGGGGGAGGGAGAGGAGGAGAGAGAGGGGAGAAGGTATGGGGGAGGGGGACGGGGGAGATAAGAGAGGAACCACGGAGGCTGCTACAGAAATCCATAAGGAGATGTCAATATGGAGACACCAACCTTTACCATCAGAACTGCAGAAGGTATGGGATATGTCGAGAAAGAGGGGAGTAATCAAGCCATGGCTACCAAATTTAAATGAACTTGTCATGGGTATCCTCCATGATAGCAGTCCATTTTTCATTGACAAATGTCTAGCAAATCCTTGCTTTAACCTCTTCAAAGTTAACCCCTTGGCCCACTGGACTGGGCTTTTTTCCATAGGGTTGCATATTTGAGTATCT
This sequence comes from Rana muscosa, assembly GCA_029206835.1. Classification (NCBI taxonomy): domain Eukaryota; kingdom Metazoa; phylum Chordata; class Amphibia; order Anura; family Ranidae; genus Rana; species Rana muscosa. Next base: position 179,854,605 of record CM055127.1, read on the forward strand.
CCCTTTGTGTTGGGAGCACGCCACACGGCATACATTCAGAAAGATACATTGTATCTTTCTCTATCCCTGCAAAGAGAGAGAAAAAAAGTGTGTGTAAAAAAAAAAAAAAAAAATACACATATATATATATATATATATATATATATATATATATATACAGTATATATAAAAAAATACCTAGATCAAGGTTTGCTCAAAGCCAATGCCAGGGTTAATGTTTGGGTCAAGGTTAGGGGCAAAGGTTAGGGTCAGTATTTTTTTTTTGGAAAGTTTTTTTTTTTTTAATTAGTATCAGTGTCAGTTAACCGCTTCAGCCCCGTACCATTTTGAGGTCTGCCGCTGTAATGCCGTGTGCCCGGCGCGCCACCACTTATATAGGGATGGGGCGTGGTCACTGGGTGATGTGACCCCGCCCCCTTATGATGTTGCAGTCCAGGGGCATGATGGGACTGCAACGTCATAAGGTGGCCGGGTCACCGGGTGACATCACCCGATGACCATGCCCCATGCCTATATAAGTGGTTGCGCGCCGGGCACACAGCATTACAGAGGCAGACCTCGTCGTGTCAACATCTCAAGAAGAGAAGAGGGAAGAAGACGACGATGAAGACCGGGCCCCCCCTAGCAAAAGAGCTGGCAGAAGATAGCGGCGGTGCCCGGCAGAAGGCAGAAAGCACTGGAGAGCGGGAGAAGAACCGGAGAGAGCGGAGAAGTCGGAAGAAGACCCCCCAAGTCGGCATAAGACCCCCGAAGTCGGGAAAAAAAAATACGAAGTCGGTAGAAGACCCCAGAAGTCTGTAGAAGACCCCCGGTAGAAGACCCCCGGAGCTGCCTAATAAATTACTTTAAAAAGCTGTCTAGTGTGTTTTTTTATTGACACTTTTTCCCCAGGTGAATCGGTAGGGGTACGATGTACCCATACTCATTCACATAGGGTGGGGGGCCGGGATCTGGGGGCCCCCTTATTAAGAGGGGCTCCCAGATTCCGTTAAGCCTCCCGCCCACAGACCCCAACAACCAATGGCCAGGGTTGTCAGGAAGAGGCCCTTGTCCCAATCAACATGCCCCAAAGCACCCACCCCCCATGTTGAGGGCATGCGGCCTAGTACGGTTCAGGAGGGGGGCTCGCTTGCCCCCCTTCCTGACCAGCCGGGCTGCATGCTCGGATAAGGGTCTGGTATGGATCCTGGGGGGAACCCCCACGCCATTTTTTTTTTGGTGTGGGGGGTTCCCCTCAAGATCCATATGAGACCGAAGGGTCTGGTATCGTCCTGAGGGGGAACATCATGCAAATTTTTTTTTTAATTTTCGCGGGGTTCCCCTTCAAGATTCTCTGCACATGAGTCGCCCTGCAAGTCGGATCATCTTGATCTGACTTCTGGTGCGACCTCTATTTAAATCAATGGGCTCCCATAGGGAACCATTGATTTGGAATAGAGAAAGAAAAACGCGTCTGAAAGCTAGCGCGGGGAAACGTGCATTGAATTCAATGCAAAACGCGGGAAAAATCGCATTAAAAACGCCGCTTTTTTCCTGGCATCTGTACTAGCTTTACAGACCGTTTTTTAAAACGTCTGTGGGCATGAGGCCTTATACTCGAGTATATACGGTATATATAGTAGTAATATCAAATTACATGGTAAACATGGTAATAATTGTAACAGCAGTAGACATAGTAACACATTGTAACCACTGCTGAGAAGATAGACAATAAACATGATAGTAACAATAATACATAATTATATGATGACATGATGGTCAAGAAATAGAATATGAACAAATTCCAATGGGTCACCACGGATAGAAGGGTATAAAATCATAATAGAGGACAATGCCTGCAAGGCCTATGGCCTGGTTGAACCTGTATAAATTGGGGTAACTTGGTAGTTGAAATTAGGAATATGTAATTGGAAGACACAGCATCAGATAGCTCAACGCGTTTCACGGCTTCAAGGCCGCTTATCAGGAGCATGCACGTAATAACTCTAAAATAAGAATGAGAATAAAGAATAAGTACAAATGTCAAAGTTGCAAAATTGTGCTTAGGCATTAAGATATTTTTTACCCTTAGAAACGAAGGGGTTAAGGAATGGAGATTTCCATGCATTAGGGATTGTTTATTTGGTAGCTACAAAGATGTGTGTGATTAGAATTTGGGAACACCAAGGGACATCCTGTACCAGTTTATGGAGAAGAGCTTCACATGGATCTTTACAAAAGTTAACCCGTAAGACCGTTTTGATCATGGTATAGACTTTTACTCATAGGTGACGCACCTTCAGGTAAGTCCACCATATATGGAGCATATTGCCCACTTTGTGTCACCCTCTATCTCTATTTAGGGTAAAATAGCAACAACATAGTACTTTAAAACAAATCCCCTAATGTCTGCATGTTGCAAGAAAACATAACTTGCTAAATTTTAGATCAATTTGCAGTGGGAAGAGACTCGTTAAAGAGGAGCTTCAGTCAAATCTGGAAAAATTAAGCAAAAATCCTGATTCCCAGGCACTGGAAATCGAAGGACACTCCTTCCAACTCTGAATGGTTTCACTCCATAGAAAATATCTACTATATGGAGGAAACGGTAGCCATTGCTAGGGAATCCTCTGAAAAATGTAACAAGCTATGGTCTCCCTGGGTGGTGTTCGGGTACTCTGACCAATATTCACAACTAGATACTGGATGAAACCACCATCTTAGCTTGGACCATTATTTTTTGCCACCTCTGGAAGGTTGGACCACTGATTGAGTGTTCATCATTGTAGACTACTGATGTCATTGTCCCTTAATAGACACTGACGACTCCCATATTCGCCCTATTGACAAATCCGTCATTAAACTCTCTCACCAAAGACCCTTTATTAATGACCTATTAATACTTTCCCATTCCCCCTTTATTTTTGTTCATTCTACTGGCCTAGGGTTCAGACAAGTCAATATGATCAAGTTGTTAGTTCACATGCTATGCTGTGATCTGAAGCCATGGTTTTGCCAGAGACCAGCTACCGTAATATCTGTGTTTTGTTGTTCTGTTTTTCTTTTCTTTTCTTTTTCCGAAGTTCAAAAAATAACTGTACTCAATCTGTTGAAGTGCTGTACCCATGTACTTTTTGAACTTTGTAAACTGTATTTTCCTTAATAAAAACTTGTATTGTAAAAAAAAAAAAATCTGGAAAAATGAAAAGTCAGCATCTGCAGAAACTGTAGCTGCTGACCTTTCTCTGTCAATAAATGTTTATTGAAAAGTTTTCGAGGTTATAGCATGCGACTGCAATCAGATATACAGATAAGAGCGTAGCTGCTGACTTTTAATAAACAAACGCTCACCTGACCAAGGATTCAGAGACATCCTCATCTGATTCAGTGCTTCACTGGTTCTTCACTGGTTCTTCACTGGTCTTCAGGTACCCAGTACAAGCATGCTAACTGTGGACAACCAGCTGTGACTCCTTCACAGCCAACTGCTTACTGTCCATTCACAAGCTGCACAGCACTTTGTGAATGGGAGGACGACGAACAACTTCTGGTAGATGTGCTGCAGTGATCTAACTGGAAGTGGGAGGGGGTACCTGTCAAAACCACGTTCCTGCTCCTCCCCCAAAAAAATAAAAATAAATTCAAATAATGGCAGGGAGGAGGAGAAGTGGAACTTTCCCTTTTGAGTAAAATTCCAGTTTTATAACTTATTCCCAGTAACCACAGTAAAATGGGGCAATATTGAAGACAATTGACACCCGAAGTAGGTGAGTAAATGAGTGACAATGTCCTTGATTGTTGGGTTATTTTTACAAAGTGATTCAAAGGCTATAATGGTTTTGGGTGAGTCATGATTCTTCAATAAAGACTCCCAGGTCCGGAATGGGAATAAAAACTAGCCCTGGAAAAAATGTCATACCAGCCCCATAGCATTATTATACCAGCCCAACAGCATAACATCATTCTTTTCTTGTTCATGAAAGGGAAAACCATACATTTTTAAGCACATTTGAAAAGCACATTATATATAGATAAGTCAGATATGAAAGCACATAGGGCTAGTGATATATATATATATATATATATATATATATATATATATTTAAAACAGCAAATTCCAGTTAAAAGTGGTAAAGATGGAGCAATCATCAAGGGGGACACCTGGGACTCTGGGAATGTGGGGGGACTCTGATGACCAGAGTCGACCTTCCGCAGAAAAAATACACTAAGGTAAGGGGGTGGGGTACTGATATAAAGGGGAAACCTTTATATCAGTGCCCCCTTACATTATTGTATTTACTCCCTCCTTACATCAGTGACACCCCCCCCCCTCAGACTGGCATGGCAGCACTGTCACTGACCTCCTTTCAGGTGCACCTTGCAGGGATCAGTCTGTTGGCTCCAGCTTGGTTGCTCTGGTTTTCCTATAGTCTCCTCTTCACAGTCCACACAAGTCTGTCTTCCCCCATGACCACCATCCCGGCGGTGCTCCCACTGTTGACTCCTCATTGCAGCCTTATTGTGCCAATAATTGAAGCCTTACCGTGCCCATAATTGCAGCTTCACCGTGGCCGTAATTGCAGCCTTACTGTGCCCTCATTGCAGCCTCACCACACTCATCATTGCAGCCTTATTTTGCCCATAATTGCAGCCTTACCATGCACATAATTGCAGCCTCACCATGCCCATAATTGCAGCCTTACTGTGCCCTCATTGCAGCCTGACCGTGCCCATAATTGTAGCCTTACCATGCCCATAATTGCAGCCTTACTGTGCCCTCATTGCAGCCTCACCGCGCTCATCATTGCAGCCTTACTGTGCCCATAATTGCAGCCTTACCATGCACATAATTGCAGCCTTACCATGCCCATAATTGCAGCCTTACCGTGCCCATCGGTGCAGCCTGACCGTGACCATAATTGCAGCCTCACACTGGAATAAATACCATTACAGGCCTAGTTTATTTATAGCCATTCACATTGTTTCCAATCTCCTTCTAATGAAGGGGGAAGTTTTGAACTCCAAAATGCATTGAATACTGGATTGAATTGTTCCACTGACTATTTTTGGAATAAAGTTGTATCTGGACCACTGAGCAGTGTTGTGGCACTTCAATTTCTATTTTTATTACATTACTTGACAAGCCAAGGAGACCATGGAGTTCCTCTGGGGTGTAAAAGCCACCTGCCTGAGAATAAGATTATCTACATCAGCATCAATACTTTAAAATAGCAACACTAATAAGGTAACCTTATAGGTTCAGTGCTGTTTTTCACTTTCCTTAAGGGGACTGGCTTATCCAAACTCCCTTTATTGGCCATATTATCTAAGATTTTAAGACCAGAAAGGGCATTATGATTAATCAGTTTGGAAAGTAAACAGTGCAGCGCTAATAATTAGTGATCATAAATTTATATGAAAGTATATAATCACAAAAATAAATGTGTAAGAAGGAGATTGTCCTATAGGTGATCCACTGAATGAGCGTAAATACCAACTATTCAAACATAGAACATTCTGTGGTTAAACAAAAACAATATAATGCTGCTAATAGGTATATCATGTGATGGATCAGTACAAACGTTATCCCTGTGAGATAAAACGGACAAACAGAGAAAAACCTTTGTCCGTTCCGCCCCCTTGCTTTGAGTGACAGGTTATTTACATATCTTGTGCACTAGCTTTAGACAGGCATTATTTTTTAATTCCCACCCCCACTCCTTTTCTGAAGTCATGTGGTTACTTTTCTGGATTTTGAGTAGATGTTAGTGATCATAGCAGAAGGAATACACAGGAGAAAATGCATGTTGACAAGGGGAGTGCAGAGGTGGGCGGGGAGTCTACTGACATCACGACTCCACCCACCGAGTTCCAGACAACAGATCCACCCACAGAATCTGCAGTTTTTCAGTTCTTATAACAGACAGAGGGGAGACATTTGACAGATAAGGACACATGCAGTAGAGTGAAAGACAATTAGTAACTTACACACACAGTTAAAAGAACTAACTTATCAATAGGTTAGGGTAAGGTGACCAGAATTTTAAAATGAAATCCTGGGACATATTTTTTATTATTTTTTTACTGGTAATGGCAGCAATCAGCGACTCTCTGCCCGTCGCCGCCGCCGCCCGCCTCACAACCTGTCAAGTCTTACTCTCCGGGGCCCGGCTACTACTGGGTGGGGAGCGGAGGAAGATCCCTCCGCCAGGGAAGGCAAGGAGATAAGCAGGCAGGCGGCTGGCCGGGACTTGAGCCAAGTCAGAAGAACATGCAAGCGGAGCTGAATGGGCACCCGAAACTGAAGGAAATATTCACTCCACTCCGACCAGCACATGATCATCAGAAAGGGGCACAGATAATGGAAAAAAATACACCCCCCTAAGCTAGTAGGAGCACTAACTGTCTTTGAAATTGCCCCAGCCCCTGTTCAAATCCAATCCGGGGACAAAACCGGGGACAGACTTGGTCCGGGGACAGTGTCCTCAATCCGGGGACTGTCCCCGGAAACCAGGGATGTCTGGTCACCCTAGGTTAGGGCCTTTGGTGGTAATCTTCAGCATAGCTGGTGGGTAACCCGTAGAGCCAAGAAGACACAGCTAAGTGCTAAGCTAAGTGCAAAGCTAAGTGCAAAGCTAAGTGCAGCAAATCACAGGCAATAAATAGTAGGTTCATGTAAATTATCAATGCACATGGTACATGAGAAATTGACCTTTTTTGTATCACCACGGTTAGCATCTGGCTCTGGCATATGAAGCATGGAGTCTCTTCTGTAAAATGTGCAGCCTTATTGTCCACAAGTAGGACCAAAAAACAGCTGTGATGGAGGAAGTAGAAACCAAAAAGATGATCGCTGGACTCCTATGGGATGCAGAGCAGGCTGGAAGTGACGTCGGGGGGGGGGGGGGGGTGGGGCTACATATTCAAAGTCACCCAAGCCTCTTTTTCAAGCCGATTCTTTTTCAAGTTGTACTTTGTATCTTTCCCCTTCTCCCTCCCCTAACTCTACCTGTGCATTGTCTTGTCTATCAACTCAAAACTGTTGTGGAAACTATAGGTTTATAAAAATAAAAATAAAAGAGAGAGAGATAGATAGAATGACTTGTATATGGCACATTTTTCTGCGCTTATAAAACTATTTCTAAACTTTAGTAAGCAACAAAATTATAAGGAACCTGTAAAACCATAAATAGTTTTTTATGAACTGTTTTTTATGAAGTTGCACTTTGCACCATTTCCTTCCTCGTCTTCTAACCCTACCTGTGTTCTAGTGTGTCTATCCACTCATAATTGGTGCAGAAACTTGAAGTTATCAAGTTAGAAAAAAGAAGGGCGAGAGAATGACTTGTAAATGGTGTGTGCTCTGCCCTTGTAAAGCAATTCAAAACAATAAAGAATGAGAAAGAAGAAAAGGTTTACATCTACAAAGAGAAAATTGTGTTCTTCACAGAGCGGAGAAAGAGACCTCTGCTGAATATCCTTCACTGTGCCAGAATGGGAGCGCTCGCTGTACTCATCCTAATCACCATGGGTAAGTAGCTCACCGAAAGATCTCACATGACCTAAAGTTTTAGGTAGGACTGCCAATCAAAAGGTTGAAAAAAAAAAATTGGGACCACAATGACCTACCCATCATCATATCTGAAAACCTTCTATGGCAACCTCAAGATTCCTGTGATCATTGTAACTAGGGGTGGGAAGGGTGATTTTAGCTAATTTATTTTTGCTGCCAAATTTCTGATTTCGCTCTCAGCAAAATTTTGTTGGAGCTTCATTTTGCTCATTGAGCTGCTCAGATAAAATCTGCTAGAAAGAAGTCAATCTACTCTCTTAATTAAAAAGTGAATGTGTACCTCTGAGCTACCTCTGTGATAATATAATGATCCAAGTAAAATGTACTAGTGGAAAAAAATGTAATATAAAATAGAGCCACAATAAACATACAAAGTAAAGGCGAGTTGCTGCAACCTCCCACTGTGTTCCCACAAGTACAGTGCAACCTTGGTTTACGAGCATAATCCGTCCCAGGAGAATGCTCGTAATCCAAAGCACTCGCATATCAAGTGTCATAGAAGTCAATGGAAATGAAAATAATTTGTTCCGCATTTACTTCTATGGCCAGAGGTGGGGGGCACCAGAGAGCCTCGGAAATACTTGGGACAGCTCGGCTGAACGGCTCGGGAACGGTGTATTTCCGAGTTTTTCTGAGTATTTTACAAGTATTTACGAACGGCTCCGATCAGCTACGCTCGGCTACGGCGCCCCCGCACCTCTGGCCAAATGCGATACTGCACACCGCTGTGGCTTGAATCCTGCTTATTTTGCGAGACAACACTCGCAAACCGAGTCAGGATTTTTTTTAAATGCTCGTATTGCGAAACGCTTGTTAACCGCGTTACTCGAAATCCGAGGTTTCCCTGTATAGACAATGTGGTGGTAAGGGATGAAGTTACGCAGACTCTATATTGTAATGTGTATCATTGAATTTATACAATGTCATACACTGTGGTATAAACATATAAAGTGCATATCTATAGTGCAGTCCATCTGCAAGTGCAAGTGAATAACTCTCAAAATAGGTGACAGTTTATATTCCAGCGGTGATGTGTCTGAATGATCTCGTATTCCCAAATACAGTGCTTATCAAGTAAACATAGATAACCTTTGTGGTGTGTTTTCCCTCCTGGTGACACCTCTGTGCTCACAGAACTCTCACCTTAATGAGTAATCAAATGCACTTTTTGAATACTAATAATCTCAGGGTGATGTTCTACCAAGCCTATTGGTGCTTAGGGCAATGTTCTTCCAGTCCTGGCTAGGTTCCTGATCTTTCAAATGCGTTTAGAGGTGTTAGGTTATTCCCTTGTTATGGTCCCTTTAAGGCTCCATCCACCACGCATCATTCATATATTAAAGAGGAAGTAAACCCTGATGAGTTTTACTTCCTCTTTATTCCCCTGCAAAGTAAAAGCATAATGGGCTACTATGCACTTACCTACAAATGAAGCCCGCAATGTTCGCGATGTCCCCGCTGGTGAAAGCATCTATCTTCACCCCTCTTCCTTCCGGGGCCGTGGACTCTGGCTCTGTGACTGTCTGGAGCCACGTGACGTCACTCATGCGCATAGGTGTTGGCAGTCACAGCACACACTGGGTAAAAAACGGCCCTGGGGGGGGGCGTTTCTTCACTGCGCAGGCGCCTGTGACATCATCGGCACACTTCAAGGCAAATATCTCCTAAACGGCGCATGTTTAGGAGATATTTTCAGTACATATAGGTAAGCCTTATTATAGGTTTAGCTATATGTATAAATAGATCAGGGGGGTTTACAAGCACTTTAAAGTAAAGTAAAGTGACCTCCTGTGGTGTAGTATTTTAAAATCACAAAGTTTATTAAAACATAGTAACTCTTACTTTCAATTTGGTGAAAAACACTTGGTATATGCAGATATAGGGTAATATACAGGTTTCCAACATCACTTCCAGTCCGGCAATGCCCTACGTGTTACATCACGTCACATGACTTCATCAGGGAGAATGAAGTCCTGATGAAGTCATGTGCCGTGACGTAACACGTAGGGTTATATATCTATATATATATATATATATATATATATATATATATATATATATATAGATATATATATTAATATTATATATATTAATATTATATAATATTATATATTATAATATTATTACTATTATATATATTAATATTAAGGAAATGGTTGCATAAATACTAGTAAACACACAATAACAATTGATGAAATGTTGGATTTAAAAATATGTGACAGAAAAGTATGACATCAAAAAGTCAAACATGTGGCAAACATATTAATAAATATGGTTTACTTTCTTATTGTATATTTATGTCTATATTTTTTTGTGAAATAAATTCAAATTACATTTTTTTTCTTTGATTATTTCAGCCCACAAGGCTTTCGGTGCTACAGAATTTCCAATGTGCGGATCCCCCATGGTGCCTAGTCAGATAGTTGTTGGTACAGATGTGTCGGTCGGGGCGTGGCCCTGGCAGGTCAGTGTGCAATATTCAGGATCACATAGATGTGGGGGCTCCCTGATCTCACCAGAGTGGGTTATGACTGCAATGCATTGCTTTACACGGTGAGTATAATATATTACCTTTATAAACCAATTCTTCCATCAAGCTCCAAAAATTCAGTTTTTGGGAAAATATTTTCTAAAAGTCTATTATGAGTATGATTCATGATGTAGTGTTTGTCTTTATAAAGTGTTCAATTTAAAACTGTCAAACATGCATCATTGATCATCGATTGTTTTAAGAGCCCCTTTATAAGTGGTATTATTGGGCTTCTCGTTCACCTACTGAATTCATATGTCTATTCACTTTGGATAGATAGATGCAGGTGCAGTGCAGCCTATCCATAAAGATGATCCGCACAACCGCTTGCTTTTATTCAGGAAACCACAGTGTACAGTAAGCAGTTACAGTCAGTTGACGCGTTTCATAGCTTAAACCCCTTGCCGACCAGCCACGGTCGTTATACGGCGGCAGGTTGGCTCCCCTGTGCGAATTTCCATAGCTGTACAGCGGACACTTTTATGTGCTGTAGGGGGGAGGGCCCACAGCGTGACGTCGGAGCCGGCGCGCGTGGACAGTGGCCGTGATGTCTGCCAACCACCCGAAATCGCTCCACAGGGAGACAGAACAGGGATATGTGTATGTAAACAGACAGATCCCCGTTCTGACAGGGGAGGAGAGAGAGACCTGCTGTTCCTAGTGATCAGGAACAGTGATCTCTCTCCTCCCCAGTCAGTCATCTCCCCCTACAGTTAGAAACACCTCCCAGGGAACACATTTAACCCCTTGATCGCCCCCTAGTGTTAGCCCCTTCCCTGCCAGTGACATTTATACAGTAATCAGTGGCTATTCATAGCTCTGATTGCTGTATAAATGTCACTGGTCCCAAAAAAGTGTCAAAGGTGTCTGATCTGTCCGCCGCAATGTTGCAGTCCCGCAAAAAAATCGCTGATCACCGCCATTACTAGTAAAAAAATAAATACAGTGGAATTTTGGTTTACGAGTAACGCGGTTAGCGAGCATTTTGAATAACGAGCAACTTTAAAAAAAAAATCGGACTTGGTTTGCAAGTGTTGTCTTGCAAAACAAGCAGAATTCAAGCTAATGGGGCTTGCAGTACCAGGCCAGAGGTGCGGGGGCGTTGGAGCCGAGCAGAGCCGAGCAGAGCCGAGCGGAGCCAATTGGAGCTGATCTGACCCTTTATGAGCCGTTCGGAAAAACACGGAAATAGTAAATTCCCGAACCTTTCAAAGGTTTTTCGAGTTCAGCCAAGCTGTTCCTGATCCTTTCCGAGCATTTATGAGGCTCTCCGGCACCCCCCCACCTCTGGCCACATGCGGTATTGCATGCCATAGAAGTCAATGCGGAACAAATTATCTTTGTTTCCATTGACTTCTATGGGGAAACTGGCTTTGACATGCGAGTGATTTGGATTACAAGCATTCTCCTGGAACGGATTATGCTCGTAATCCAAGGTTCCACTGTAAATAATAAAAATGCCATAAATATATCCCCTATTTTATAGATGCTATAATTTTTGCGCAAACCAATCAATATAAGCTTATTGTGATTTTCTTTTTTCAAAAAATATGTAGAAGAATACATTTTGGTCTAAACTGAGGAAGAAATCTGTTCTTTAAATTTTTTGGGGGAAATTTATTGTAGCAAAAAGTACAAAATATTGTTTTTACTTCCAAATTGTCGCTGTTTATTTGTTTATAGCGCAAAAAATAAAAACCAGAAAGGTGATCAAATCCCACCAAAAGAAAGCTCTATTTATGGGAAAAAAGGACATCAATTTTGTTTGGGTACAACGTCGCGCGACTGCGAAATTGTCAGTTAAAGCGGCGCAGTGCCGTATCGCAAAAAATGGTCATTAGGGGGGCAAATCCTTCCGGTCCTTAAGTGGTTAATCATAACTTCAATGAAACTTAACATTTTTAAATGCATAGTGTCTAAAGTATCAAAAGCTCCACCTACTAATTGAATCAATTGATGGATGGAAGTAATTGCAAAAAATGAAAACAGCTGATGCAATTGAAAAGGAGCCCATGTGAAAGCCACTATACTTTACCCATATCATAGAAAGACAATAAACAAAAAACACATAAGTGAAAATTAAGAATAACAGTATGATTGGATAGCTGTATATTGAAAGTCCAGATCCCATCTCATGTTTAACCCCTGAGGAGATGTGGTCTTTAATGTAAAAATCCACCAAGTCTCTCTTCCCTAAAGCCTCCTCTCTCTAATTCCGCGTACACACGATCGGTTTTTCTGATGAAAAAAGACAGATGGACTTTTTTCATCAAACAAACCAATCGTGTGTGGGCTCCATCGGTCTTTTTTCCATTGGTATAAAAAAATAGAACATGTTTTAAATTTATCCGATGGAAAAAAAAACGATAGCAAATTCTGATCGTCTATGTGGAACTCCATCGGAGAAAAAACCCACGCATGCTCAGAATCAAGTCGACGCATGCTCAGAAGCATTGAACTTAATTTTTCTCGGCTCGTCGGAGTGTTTTACGTCTCGGCGTTTGGGACGGTTGGAATTTTGACTGATGGTGTGTAGGCAAGACTGATGGAAGTCAGCTTCATCGGAATTCCGATGGTAAAATCCATGGGATTTTATTCCATCTGAAATCTGATCTTGTGTACAGGGCATATCTCCTCTTCTCGTAAAGTGAGAAAGCCATAGCTCCCAACTGTCCCTAATTTCGAGGGACTGTCCCTGATTTGGAGCAATGTCCTTCTTTCCTCCTCATTTGTCCCTCATTTTGGTCTGATCTATAGAGTTGTATATAAAATGCAATTTTTATCTTTCAAAAAGTGTTTCCCAGTGCTAAATCTTTCATCCAGTTTCTAAATTGCTACATTTGAACATTTTAAAAGCCAATATAAAGGAATATTAGTGGTAAAAAAAAAAACACTTGTGGATATAATGAACCTTTTCTTTGGTTAATTCTCCTTTAAGGGGGTGTCGCAGGGGGCGTGTCCTATGCCTACATACGTTTGATAGTAGGTGTCCCTCATTCCTATCTAAAAATGTTGGGAGGTATGAGAAAGCCTCTCTATTCCCCTGAATCTAAATGAGGAGAGATCACCTTGGTGACAATCTCTTAAGTGACATGTCACATTAGAGATGTGCTTGACATTTGGATTATTTGTGTTACAATAGTGTTCTTCTATTTGGGTCCTTAGAGAGCGTGTGGTGCAACCCACATTATCTCAGGCCGAACATAGTGCAAGTAATCAGGTACACTACATAATTTGTGCCACAATTTATATATTGCTTTATGGAAAATTCCTCCCCTGTAGCTATAGAGAAGAAAGTCTTAACAGACATATTAAGATGGCAGTACCTGCAAGTCTTTGTGTTACACGGATACTCCCCGGACATGGCGGCCAGGTGAGTTGGCATTTTTTTAGATGAAGAGAAGAGTCTAGGTGATAAAAATTACCTAGAGTTGGTGCTCATAGACTGGAAAAGCGGCAACCCATTTCTAATATTCCAACTTTTTTCCGTATATAAAATTGGCAATTTTTTTTTTATTATCTTAATTATTTGATGATATTTCTTGGAATATGTGGTGACAAAGGTAACAGGTGTTCCTCTTCTTGCTATCCTAAAGTGTTTTTTTTTTTATCAGATTTCTGCACTTAGGAATGCCATTTAATAATTCTTCCCTATTTTTCATCATGGCTCTGGCTTGACCCTGCTGGATAACAGAGTTGTTGTAGACCCTTTCCCACAGACGGTTAGAAATGACCTGACATTCCTGTTGAAAGGCAAACTCGGTGGAGCAGTTTCATCTAGCGCAAATAAATTTTCCCATGCCGGATAGCATTGATGGTGTGGGATGGGTGACAACTGGCTGCAAAATAGAGTTGAAATCCTTTTCAATTGCATCAGCTGTTTTATTTTTTTGCAATTACTTCAATTAATTATTTCAATTAGTAGGTGGAGCCTTTGATAATTTAGACACTATACATTGTAAAGTTTCATGTTTCATTGTAGTTATCATTTAAGCCATGTAGGCTGAAGCGCGTCAAGATTTAAAAGCAACAGCGGTTGTGCGGATCATCTTTGTGGATCATTACTCTGAGATGGGCGACTGTGGGTCAGACATCTGTGAGCTTTGTTGATTTGTGGATTATATGGGTAGCAGCACTAAACTCTCTGTTTGTAATATTGAAGTGGAGCCTATACAATACCTTGAACTCATAGTAAATAATGCAAACCAGGAGCATACTTGGGGCATCATGGAGGGTGCTTTGAACTTTTCTCTGCCTAAAACTAACCAGGGTCCAGGTCTACAGGACAGCAGGAAGAGGTCCTATTGGCATTATAAATGCGTCACTATCACAACAGTGTCTAGGTTTGAAGTCTCTATGTTGTTGAACCTTCAGCCTAAGTCATGGAATCATTTATGATAGTGCAGTTCTACATGCATGCAGTGCGAAGAAGTGCTGTCGCAGGAACCATGTGATTTACCAATTCTTACACCTTATGAATAGGTTGTTTCTCATTTAATAGAATCTGATGTTTATTGAAAGTGGTGATCCCTCATTGCACTGCAGTAGATGGATCTTCAGTTATACTTTTTTTCATTGTTTTCTTTCTACAGTCCTTTCCAGCTTTCAAATTATAAAGTGTATTTGGGCCTGTACAGTCTGGGTGTGATTAGCCCTTATACAGTTGTGACCAATGTAAAGTATATCATCACCAACTCTGATTATGTAAACACTGGAGACATTGGGGACATCGCCCTGGTACGACTGGCCACATCGGTGATATATACTGAGTACATCAGGCCGATCTGTCTGCCATCTTCCACCACCATCTTCCCCTGTGGCATGGAGTGCTGGTTGACCGGCTGGGGTACAACATCTGCTGAAGGTGAGCCTGTGAAATGATAAGCAAAAGTGATTTCACTCTTTTTCCACATTAAGGATCAGGACTTGTCACTTGCATTTAATACATAACAGCCGGTTGGGGATGGGTCAATCTGCCCAAATTTAGCTCATGGGTGTTTAATGAATTGAAATTCACAAAACTGGAACAGCTAATTCCCTTGAAGTCTATGGAGCGGTGGTCCTAAGTTCTGTCAAGAATGGCATTGGGTAGCTGGGCACTGCAACAAGAAAACATTTGACAGAGTAAAAGAAGTCCTAAAAATACCCTACAGTGGGCAGAGGGTCCTTTTAATGCAACTTTAATGCAACTTCAAGGGCAATATGGAAAATAAGCACCAATCTTTTAAATTGCATGCTTTTGAGATTCTGTCAAGCTGTTACAGAACAGTGCAATTTCCATAGAAAGCTTCAGCAATACAGTATTCTGCAAATTCATTTCTTAGGGCTCATGCACATGGCCATATCTGCCCATACAGTGTACATTTCTGCATTATTTCCAGCCACATCACAGTAACAGCAGGGGTCAGGCTTGGAGGCCAGCTATACCAGTAGAAATCCTCCCACTGACCAGCTGGATAAGTGAACAAGCAGGTCACCCTGGTGAATTACGCTGGCTCACCAAAGGTGCGGAGTCTAAGCACTAACCGGTATTCCCCAGAGCTCCTGATGGTGGGGATGGGTTTTGCTGCATGTTAGTACCAGATAATGTCTTCAGGATCGCCCCAGCAGGATGTGAGCAAGCTGGGGTCCAGTAGCAGATAAAACAGAAAAGATCAAACAGAAGCATAGTCAGTAAACAAGCCAAAGGTGAGCATCAAGTGGTTGCAGGTAGGGATCAAGCAGAAGCATAGTTGAGGAACAAGCCAAAGGTCGGTAACAAAGATACAGACAGTAGCAGGAAGGGATCGAGCAGAAGCATAGTCAGTAAACAAGACAAAGATTTGTAATAGGTGGTTGCAGGTTGGGAACTTGGGATCAAGCAAAAGAATAGTTGTAGAACAAGCCAGGTCGGTATCAAGTAGTAGTGAAGGTACAGGCAACAGCAGGATTGACAAGTTAGAGGGAATTATTGGTTGGCGAGGGCACAACAATCTGGCAAACAGGAAGTGCAAAGACATGGCTAAAATAGGAAGTTCATGTCCAGGGAGTTGTCCAGCCTCCCAGGTGGCTCAGCAAGAAGAGACATTGGCAGAAATAGCAGAGGTTGCAGGTTCAGACCCGGGTCCTGACACAGGGAGCTCACTGCTGCATACAGCTGACTATAGAACTTATTGGCTATACACATGAATGCTTACCTTCCTGCTATGACAACTGGCAGTCCAGATCTCTTCATGTTGCTACAAATATGTGATGAACACGGGTGAGTTCCCAGGTGCCCTGCCACCAATATGTGATGATAACACTCTCAGCCTCACTTGGCCCAGATATTTTCTGACTCACGGGACCACAATGCTAGCAGACTGCGAAGGATCAACTCTTTACACACCAAAATAGCTGCCACCACATGTTTTATTAGAAACACAAATCATCCATCATCACTGTAACAAGTCTCACCATTAAAGAATGTCTGCATTACCTGCTGTCATGCAGACGGGGATATTTCAGAGATTTACATTATAGTCGTGCTCTTCTAAGAGACAGGAATTCTTTAAAATCCTGGTTTAGTGCATTAAAGATAGGCATACTGATTTAAAAATATTGGTTAACATAGATGTAGCACCCTCCTAGGTAGGTGTGAGGATAGTTAGGTAAGTGTTAGTGTATTTTTGATGGGAAAATTTAGTTGCCACATCGTAGGCAGTGTGGTTGTAGCTTTGGGTAAGGTAAAAGCATAGTTTGGCTCACTGTACTTAGGGAGCTGTGATTTTTTATTTAGGTCTGCTCTACTGCTGCCAGACTGCTGGATAGCTACTTCTGTATTCAGGTAACTTAAGAAGTTTCTGGATGATAGGTGTGGAGTTATGCAGATGGCAGAATGCATATTGATGCAGCCCTGGCCTATCCCAGAGAGGCAGGCTCTGACAGCATGCTGGGAAACATCATATGTTCTGAGAGCACACGGAGCTCTGGGTCTTTTCCCAGAGTATGTTAGTCCAGTCTGGGGGGCACGCTTCCCACCCAGGTGGAAGCTGCTGTTGGTGATACCCCAAGTGAGAGACCTGAGGGGCTTGGATGCTGAGACCCGGGAGCTAAAGAAAGCTGACTGAGGTGGGGCATCTGCTAAAAATCTGGTCTGGTATCACGCAAAACCTTTGTGCTTTTGATACCCCTCTGGTACTATATAGTCAGCTGTGGGTCTATTTAAAAGTGACACCCACTGGTGTCCTGAAGAGCTTAGTCCACCTAATTTCCTTCTTAAAAGTACACTGCTCTTATGGCTCTAACTACTACTACTAAGGTGAAATACAAAGTTTGTTTCAAGCCCGGGCTTCAATATAGCTTATCCTGAAGAATATCTATATCCTCAGTTGTATGTAGTTCTATTTTTTGGAGTATCCCACTACTACCCTCAACTCTATCCAAGTTCTCCAAAAATAAATACCACTAAACCACATCTAATATATTGGTTATTGAAGAAACATGTGAATGGGCCTGTGTGCATGGCTGTGGGGCAGAACTTGTGGGGAAGACCTGGACAGCATTCCTGTGGCTCCCAAGGGAGTAGCAATACATATAAAAAAAAATGGGTCAGAAAAATATTTGCATAAAAAAAAGATATTAACCACTTGACGACCGGCCAATAGTAAAAATCCGTTATTACTTTGAGGTTAAAAACCTGTCATAACCCATAGGGGGTGCCCGGGGTGGGAGCCAGTTCCTCCCTCCACTACTTTACTAAGATAGGTAATGCATATACTGTTATAGATAACTATTGTAGACTCTGTATTGTTATCCTATACTAATATTACACATGGCGTTGTTCTACCGCCTTACGATAAACAATGTCTTCTTTTTCTTTTGTTCTTACATTGCTTATGTATGCATATGTTAAATGTAAAAACCCAATAAAAACCAGTGTCATGGCAGCAGCTAGCTGCCATAAACCCAGTATCAGTTTTTACTCTGTACGATAAAAGTGGTTCAGCGGGCAGATTCGCAGCGGGATCACTTTTAGAAGGGATGGAAGGGGTACCCCCCGCTTCCCGGTCATTTCTGGGAAAACTTGACTCATCAGTAAAGCCAGAGAATGATCCAATGTGGCTATTAGCTGGACAGGAAGACAAATGAGGCTCTCCTCTATGCCCTGGGATGACTGGAGCAATGTCGGACATCACTTCTAGTTCCCGGGCCGTAATAAACTTTTTTTTTTAAAGTAACAGTTAAAACAAAAAAATAAAAAAAATAAATTCTTTTGCTTTTAAAGGTAAATGAGAGATCTGGGGGCTCAGTCCCGGGCTCCCTGGAGGAGCAGGAGAACCTGGGAACCACAGTGTATGGCAGTGGGAAGGTAAAAGGTCCTTTCAAGTGCTGTAAAATGATCAAGCAGCTGTAAAGCCACCCTGATCACTTTTACCTAATGGCTGATTACCGACTAAAAAAATAGGTATCAGGATCATGGCTGCAGCTGCAGTAGCTTGAAGGCCAGGAAAGGTGGCAAGAGCTGGTATTTTTTTCTTGGGGTGGAGGGGGTTTGGTAGTCAATGGTATTTCAAGACCGGTTCACTTGAAACAAAGTGAGCAGGACCACATTGTCAGGGGACAGGTGGTTTTGTCTCAATATATCAAAACCTGAAGTCCCTCAAAACCTGAAGTCCCAGCAAGCCAAAAGCATTAGCACATACAGTACTAATAAAGATTGAAACCCCAATAATCCATGGGTTTCTCCCTTCTGAGATGAACTCCAGTTCACTGACCATGTCCTTGTATCAGATTTGCACAGGTCCTCATTGAAGAAACACTGATGCTAACATGGTCAGTTTTGAGATCTATTGCAAGTGAGTGTCACAGGTGAGGTGACTGGCAGGCTGCTTATCTTGGTGATGCATTTCGGCCAGATTAGCCGTGGCCAGGTATGACTGCCTAAAGTGGCTACAAGTCCTTCTGGACTGAAGAAGGACCTCTTGGAAGCCATGGTACTTCATAGTAAATGACTGCACCCTCAGGTTGACGACACGTGCAAGGCAAGGCATGACCTTGCTTGCTGAAAATGAAGAGCCTGAACATGGAGAGCTGCCACCCATACGACTTGACATCTAAAGTATGGGTTGTCAAGTGGGAACCAATAAGAGTGATTGATGCTGAATGATTCCTGTACTTGCCAACGTCAATCACAATTACATACTATAATTCAATGTTACTTTTTAAAGATGTAACAGTGTTACACTGCAGCAGCCTCGCTGGTTCCTATGACTAATTTTCCTACATTTGAGCATTAAAAGTGATCTATGTATAGCCTTGCTAAGAATGACTTTCTAATTATCCTCTTGTCCATGGTTTATCACTAGGAAGTCTACCTTTCAATGGGATCCTTCAGGAGGTCATGATTCCTTTAATCGACCACAATACATGTCAAAAAATGTATCGCAATGGGGGCAGTAATGAAAGCATCCAGGATGAAAAGATTTGTGCTGGCTACTATGATGGGCAAAATCATTCCTGCCAGGTGGGTGACACCAAGAACATTCTAGCATGGCACCTCTAGATCTGACTAATACTTTATTTTTTAATTAGGATGGAGTGGGAACATGGTAGATACTCCATTGGGTCGATATAGTCATAATTCACTTTGACGAAGCTTCTGCTTAATCCCAACCTGTGACCACTTCTTACTGACCTTTGCCTTGTTTTCTGACTTTACTTCTGCTTGTTCCCTACCTGCTATATCTGCTCCTAGACTAACCTCCTGATGGGGCAATCCTGGTACTAACATGCAGCAAAACCTACCACCACTATCAGGAGGTCTGGTGAACACTGGTTAGTGCTTAGATTCTGCATCTTGGTTGAGCCCATGTCATTTTCCAGGGTGACCCGCTGATGCATTTATTGTATCCAGTTTTATGGTGGGAGCCTCTCTACTGATATAGCTACTGGCCTCCAAACCTGACCCTTGACCATGAAACTGGATCTATGTGCTTTTTCTTGTAATGTAAGCAGATTATGGCTGGTGGGAGAGATTGGCAGGGTGCTGTACAACACTTTCTGAAAAATATCACATTATCTTGCCTCTGTACTCCTCTCGGAAGTCCTCCGCCGTGATGCAAGCAGTGGACTGGTTCTTGGGAGGATTTATGCAAAAATCCTTAATGGGTGAATGTCAGTCTGGGGTGGTGATAAACTGTGTGTACCTTGGTCTGGTTCGGGAAAGATTCAGGAAACATGTCTAACATTTGGGTGGCCAATCCCCTTTGAGGTTAATAAGAGCTACATTTAAAAAAAAAACAACATTTCTAATCAATCTTTTAAGGTTAATAGGCAAGAAATTTGCAGACTTGTTGGGGGGGGGGGCTGGGCACTGCCATTGGGAACATGAACCAAAGCAAAAAAAGAAAAAAAGTTAAATGAATTTGGCTAGGAGCAGCGATTCTAGCCATGCTTAACAAGAAAAATACTATAATAGGATAATAGGAAACTCCTTTAAATAATCTGTCTGGGGGATACCCTGACCCTCCCTGTGAAGTGGCACATCCGTACAATGTATACAGTACAACAAACTACAACAAAACTGACATTTACAAAGAAAATTTTAAATGAAAAAGACAGCTCCCAGCTGCTTTATTCTGTTTGTAAAATAATAGATGGGGATTCCTTTACTAGGTACTTAAGCCTCGTACACACGGCCGGTTTTCTCGGCAAGAAAACTGCTGGCAGAGCTTTTTGCAGAGAAAACCGGCCGTGTGTATGTTTTCTCATCGAGAAAACTGCCAGGAATCTCGACGAGAAAAATAGAGAACCTGCTCTCTATTTTCTAGTCGGCATTCTCGTCGGCCTGTTTCCCGACGAGAAAACTGTGTGTGTGTGTATGTGGCTACAAGCTTACCTGTCCTCCGGTAAGCCTGTGCATGCTCGATGAGACTTTGACGCATATGCGGTAGCTTACAAGTGTAGTGTAGGGTGAAGCAAGATGGCGGCGACGGCATCGAATGTGACGAGTGCATGCTCGTCATAGTCAATGACGTCACCACGTTCTTGCCATTCAAAAGAACGGCGGTTCTTTTGAATGGCTGTCTGTATGCACGGCTTGGCAAGAAAAGCTTGCCAGGAATCTCGTCAGGAAAAACTACGTTTTTTTCCTGACGGGATTCTCGGCCGTGTGAACAGGGCTTTATCCTAGATGAGGTCCTGCAATAAATGTTACTGAGGGATCATCACAAAAAAAGTAATGGGGTTCTCCTCGTAATTCACACCAGGTTTTTCAGGTCTGGTATGAATTTTAGGGGGAACCCCATACAAAAAAAAAAAGCATGCAGTCCCCCACAAATCCATACTGATCTTTTCCAAGCATGCAAGGGAAAAGAATGCGCCTATCCTTCCTGATCCATACCATGCCACATGCCCTCAACATGGGCGGTACCTTGTCAGAGGGTACTCCCCTCACAAAGTACCATGACCTCATATTTAGGAGATCAAGGGCCTCTTCCCCTCAACCCTGGCCTAGTGGTTGTGGCGGTCTATGGGGAGGAGGCTTCCCCAGAAAATGAAAGCAATAAAAATAGTAAACAAAACCCACAGTTTTTGACACCAGTTTCTGTTTAAAAAGTTCTACAAAAAGTGCTACAATGTACATCCACCAACAAATCATCCAGCGATAGAGATCCACAACAATCACAATGCCCAAGGCCTACTGACACACCAAAAGGAAAACTACGCTGTCCACCGACATATGGCTGGTCCCATCTCTTCACTCCGGCCAAATGAAAGATCTGGCACCTGATATATACAAAGGGACGGGGTCTCCTAAGTGGCTTCATTGATCATAATGAACTTAACTATACAGCAGATAAAATAAGTATTGAATACGTCACCATTTTTCTAGGTAAATATATTTCTAAGGGTGCTATTGACATGAAATTTTCACCACATGTCAGTAACAATCCAATTCAGAAATTAAGTTATTTGTAATGGAATGACCCAGGGAAAAAGTATTGAACACGCTAACTGAAATGTATATAAAGCGGAGCTCTGCCATAAAAAAAATATTAAAAGCCAGCAGCTACAAATACTGCAGCTGCTGACTTTTAATATTAGGACACTTACCTGTCCTGGAGTCAAGCGATGTCGGCATCAGAAGATGAGCAATCGCTCGTCTCTCGGCTGCCCCACTGCCATCATGGGTGAGGGAATCGGGAAGTGAAGCGTTTCGGCTTCACTTCCCGGTTCCCTACTGCGCATGCGTGAGCAGCGCTGCACGTCTTTCACTGGTCACCGTTGTGTTCTGGGAGCCGAGTGTTTCCCAGAACACAACGTGGGGGGACCGGGAAGTGATGCACTACCCGCAGACTGTATGCACGGAAGTGGGGGCAAATACCTGTCTTAGACAGGTATCTGCACCCCCCTCCCCCTTGAAAGGTGCCAATTGTGGCACCGGAGGGTGGAGCTCCGCTTTAACAATTTCTACAAAATTGTTTGTTGGTAATGACAGCTTCAAGATGCCTCTTTTATGCAGGGCTGTCTTTAAGGCAGGGCAAAAGGGGCAGCTGCCCTGGGCCCCATCATTGTTGTGGGGTCCAAAGCAGCTGATGGGTTTTACTTCCTCTATGTGTCCCTGCAAATTTAAAGCATAATGGGCTACTATGCATCGCATAGTAGCCTATTATGTGACACTTACCTGCAGGAGAAGCCCGCAATGTCACCGTCTTCAATGCTGGCAGCGAGCATACATTCTTCACCCCTCTTCTTCCGGGCCGTCACTCCTGTGCATGCATGCGGGAGCCGCTTTTAGCGGCATGACCCCAGCTTGAAACGGCACAGCGTGCCCGTTCAAGATAGCGCATGCGCCGTTGAAGGCGTCGCTCGGGGAAATTGAAAATATCTCAGAGACCGTGTAGGAACTTTTCTAGAACCAGCAAATGAAGAAAGCACTGTCTATACCACTACCAATGTAAAAATAAATGAGCAGACCAGTGTTTCTGTACCCATTACATCTGAAGGAAGCCCCATCACATCCAGCCTTTCACACCATCACTGGGTGACCATGGTTATTCTCCTCACATTAATCTAACAGAAAACTGCCTAAACAATGGGGTTGATTTACAAATAGGGATGAGCTCTCACTTGGGTCCAAAGACAGGTTTGGGCCAAACTTTTCTTTTTCATACATTTGTTCGAATACCAAACTACAGTATATCAGCTCGTTGGGCGGAAGCAGAGCTTTAAAATAATAGGATTTTTTTTTGTTCCAATATTATGTATGACAGTGTCCTTTGCCAACACTTGTTAAGGAAGCTGTGACAGCCAAGCCCCATTAATTTGCTGGTTGGGAATCTCCGGCTACGTAAACAAGGGGGCAAAGATAGCGCCTACATCACTGACGGAATCTAGCCATATGGCTTTATTTGTTCATTGACATCACTGAGTATACCATGCCCCTTTGTTTACACTTAACAGTGGGGACTGGGAGCTTCCATATGTGACAAACGTAGTGACAAGATCCACCGGTGAAGCCTCGTACACACGGGCGGGAATCCCATCAAAAAAAAACATTGGTTTTCTCGACGGGATTCCTGGCAAGCTTGTCTTGCCAAGCCCTGTGTACACACGTGCCATTCAAAAGAACCGCCGTTCTTTTGAATGGCAAGAACGCGGTGACGTCATCGACTAAGACGAGCCAGTGATTGTGGCACCGGAGGGGGGGAGGGTTCCGATGAGCGGAAGTTCCACTTTAGGGTGGAGCTCCGCTTTAACACTTTGTACAAAATCCTTTGTTGGTAATGACAGCTTCAAGATGCCTCCTTTATGCAGGGCCGTCTTTAAGGCAGGGCAAAAGGGGCAGCTGCCCTGGACCCCATCATTGTTGTGGGGTCCAAAGCAGCTGCCTCATACTTGCCAACTATCCCAGTTTAAAGAGGAAGTAAACCCTGATGGGTTTTACTTCCTCTATGTGTCCCTGCAAATTTAAAGCATAATGGACTACTATGCATCGCATTGTAGCCTATTATGTGACACTTACCTGCAGGAGAAGCCCGCAATGTCACCGTCTTCCACGCTGGCAGCGAGCATACATTCTTCACCCCTCTTCTTCCGGGGCCATCACTCCTGCGCATGCACGTGGGAGGCACCTTTAGCGGCATGACCCTAGCTTGAAACGGCACAGCGTGCCCGTTCAAGACGGCGCATGCGCCGTTGAAGGCGTCGCTCGGGGAAATTGCAAATATCTCCGAGACCGTGTAGGTCTCTGAGATATTGCAAGCACCTACAGGTAAGCCTTAATATAGGCTTACCTGTAGGTGTAACTTGTCCCTGAGGGTTTACAACCGCTTTAAATTCCCTTGTCTCTTGAAGTTTTAGTCCTGTGCTTTGTCCTAATATCTCAGTGTGAAGTTCTGTTACTAATTACTCCTTGTAGGTAGGCAGCACACTCACTTTGCATCTGTTCAGTTTGGACAATAATATTGGACAATAGCCAACAGCGTTCATAAAAACTGGAAGAAGGAAAAAACTGAAATCAGATTAGATTTTTTAAAGAACCTGATAAAATACAATTAAGGATGTGATTCCTTACTAGGGGCAACACGTATTTTTTTTCCCTTTTCCAGTCTTTATAATTTTGGTGCAATTTATTTTATTTAAAAATACTTTTAACATAGTACCTGCTACTAACCCCCCCCCCCCCCAGAACAAAAAATTATCTACGGCCCTGGTATATTGTATATAGGTAATACAAGAAGGTTATTATTATTATACAGTTTATGAAAAAAATCTATATTATCACTTTAGGGAAGGCCTGGTGTTCAGCTTTAGGCACACTTACTAAATACAATTCTTAAAATCCCTAATCCTGTGCCAATTCAGTACTCATTTACTAAAGCCCCGTACACACGATCGGATAACCTATGGATTTTTGTCCGATGGATTTGTCCATTGGAAATCCGATGAAACTGTTTTTCATCAGTCTTGCCTACACACCATCAGTCAAAAAACTGACCGTTCCAAACGCGGTGACGTAAAACACTCCGATGAGCCGAGAAAAATGAAGTTTAATGCTTCTGAGCATGCGTCGACTTGATTCTGAGAATGCGTGGGTTTTTTAACCGATGGACTTGCCCATAGACGAACGGAAATTCCCATCGGTTTTTTATCCATCGGAAAATTTTAAAACAAGTTCTATTTTTTACAACCGATGGAAAAAAGACCGATGGGTACCATACACGATCGGTTGGTCTGATGAAAACCATCCATCGGACGGTTTTCATCAGTCAAACCGATCGTGTGTACGGGGCTTAAGTGTTCCACTGTAATTACATATTTTTGGAAATTGTACGAGTAGAATTAATCAAAACTGGAGCAGCCAGAATCTGTAGCATCTGTGCATGTCAACCAATCATCTCCTATCTTCAGCTTGTTCAGTTGGGCTTTGAAATGAAGGAGAGGAGCTGATTGGTTGCCATGCATACCTTCCAACAGTCCTGGATTGCCCGGGACAGTCCCGCAACTGGCAGCTCTGTCCCGGGTCCAGGGCACCTTAATTTCGGGACAATACAGTGTCCCGGAATTGCCTCCTGGCCCTGGGCCAATCCAATGCCCCCTAAAATAGCCCTTGCATCACCACTGCCACGCACTGTGCTGGGCCCCTGACTGGAGCAGACCCCTTTTACTTTATTCTCCGGCCCCTGGCTCACTGCCCAAACTGGTTGCTAGCCGCGGCCCGCCTCGCGTCTAGCATCCAGTGACATCACTAGGAGGAGAGAGGCAGAGACCCAGAATTCACAGTGGAGTGCACTTTTGAGCCGGGGCGGAGTCGGGAGGTGGAGCTGGCCGTCCTAGGTATGGAGATGACTTTCAGAGGCTGCAGGAGACGGATCCGTTCTCCTATGCACAACTACTGCAGATTCTGCCTACTCCAGTTTTAATAGATTTCCTTTCTACATGCCTAGTTTTTAAAACATTTCATTAAATTATTGAAAACAGATAGACGTTGGTGCAGCTGATGATTATTTATGTCTTACAGGGTGACTCAGGAGGACCTCTGGTGTGTAAGGTCCAGGGTGTATGGTACCAGGTTGGGATTGCAAGCTGGGGAATAGACTGCACAGCCTCTAACTTCCTTGGGGTGTACACACTGGTGACAGCCTACCAAAACTGGATCAGTACCCTTCTGCAAGTTGCTTTCAATGATGTGGCAAATATCTCTACACCAACGAGGACATGTGGAGACAACTTCACCGACACATTGTACACCAGCGCCACAACACATGGAGGAACTTTTCTAGAACCAACAAATGAAGAAAGCACTGTCTATACCACTACCAATGTAAAAATAAATGAGCAGACCAGTGTTTCTGTACCCATTACATCTGAAGGAAGCCCCATCACATCCAGCCTTTCACACCATCACTGGGTGACCATGGTTGTTCTCCTCACATTAATCTAACAGAAAACTGCCTAAACAATGGGGTTGATTTACAAATAGGGATGAGCTCTCACTTGGGTCCAAAGACAGGTTTGGGCCAAACTTTTCTTTTTCATACATTTGTTCGAATACCAAACTACAGTATATCAGCTCGTTGGGCGGAAGCCGAGCTTTAAAATAATAGGATTTTTTTTTGTTCCAATATTATGTATGACAGTGTCCTTTGCCAACACTTGTTAAGGAAGCTGTGACAGCCAAGCCCCATTAATTTGCTGGTTGGGAATCTCCGGCTACGTAAACAAGGGGGCAAAGATAGTGCCTACATCACTGACGGAATCTAGCCATATGGCTCTATTTGTTCATTGACATCACTGAGTATACCATGCCCCTTTGTTTACACTTAACAGTGGGGACTGGGAGCTTCCATATGTGACAAACGTAGTGACAAGATCCACCGGTGAAGCCTCGTACACACGGGCGGGAATCCCGTCAAAAAAAAAAAACGTTGCTTTTCTCGACGGGATTCCTGGCAAGCTTGTCTTGCCAAGCCCTGTGTACACACGCGCCATTCAAAAGAACCGCCGTTCTTTTGAATGGCAAGAACACGGTGACGTCATCGACTACGATGAGCCGGCGCTCGTCACTTTCGATGCCGTCGCTGCCATCTTGCTACAGCCTACACTACCCTTGTATGCTACCGCGCATGCGTCAAAGTCTCATTGAGCATGTGCAGGTTTCCCTGGACAGGTAAGCATACAGACGACCAGGTTTCTCGGCAGGAAACACTCTGCCGAGAATCCCGACGAAAAAAAAAGAGAGCAGGTTCTCTATTTTTCTCGCCGAGATTCCCGGCAGTTTTCCTGCCGAGAGACCATACACGCGAACGGTTTTCTCGGCAAAAAGCTCTCCCAGCAGTTATCTTGCCGAGAAAACCGGTCATGTGTACGAGGCTTCAGTGGGTTTTTTCTTACACAGAGTCAGTGGAAATTACTCATCGTGAGTAATGAGGATCTGCATCATGGATGACATGACTGAGATAAATTTACATCATGGCACTTTGAGTTTTTTTTTTAGTAAAGTGTCTCTTTATTTACACTTTATACTTTTATGTACTGTACCTGCTCTGTGTAATGGTTTTGTCCAAAAAAAATTAAATCATTTTTATTTTGTTTTATTTTTATTAATCACATTTTCTCCACATATAATCATGGCATACATATGTTTTTGCACAGTCAAAGCCTCGTACACACGATCGGACAAATCCGTGGATTTTTGTCCGAAGGGCGTCGTCCGTGAACTTGTTCTGCATACAGACAGCAGAACTTTTTCAGCCAACATTCACGAAACTACGTGGTTTTTCTGCTCTTTAGCGCCACCCTTTGGACAACTTCTGCTAATGTTGTCTGATGGTTAGCATTGGTTCGGAGCATGCGTGTTTGTACTTTGGATTTTAGTCCGACTGACTTGTGTACACAGGATTGGATAATTTGACGGAACACATTTGTTGTCGGAAAATTTGAGAGCATGCTATCCAACATTTGTTGTCGGAAATTTTGACAATTGTCCGATGGATCTTACATACGGTAGAATAAATATATATTTGGTAAAAATTGTCCACACAATTGTTGATATTTCATAGATTTGAGCTGCAATGTTATTTATTTTTACTACCTACTAGTATTTTACCAGGATTGAGCGGCAGCATTCTTAATTGGAATTCACAATTGTCCATGTATTTTTGTGGCGCTGATTCCTCTGTCTGCTGTTTGCACAGTGCAGCCTTGATCCTCCTCTTCTCGGGTCCCTCGCCAGAACTTCTGGCTCCACCCCCCCCCCCCACAAGTGCCCCCATAGAAAGCTGCTTCCCATGGCGGCACTCGTGCGTGCTCACACCCGAGGTCTGCTGCAGACTGTCTGTGGAAGCTGTCTGCCCGTACCTCATACAGGCAAGCAGTTACATAATGACAGGAACCACCAATTAACTACCTAGCTTCATTGATAACTACAAGCCAACAGCTACAAAGTTACTTTTGGTACTTGTAGTTCTCACATCCACAGAACTCAGTGATTGAATGATGCGGCCGGGTGAGCAGAGCCCTGGATGGCCAGATTTTTTTAATTGTGACAGCAAGTTTGGGGAGAAGATCCCCTTCTCGCTGTCAGAACAGGGGATTAGTGGGTGCGTGGGCTGCTGCAACAGTAACATGTTGCATGTTATACCCCTGAATATGGGTGTGTAACATATTATGAAAGGTGAACTTATCCTTTAAAGCGGAGTTCCAGCCTGTATTATTATTTTTTTTAAATCAGCAGCTACAAATACTGTAGCTGCTGACTTTTAATATAAGAACATTTATCTGTCCAGGTATCCCGCGATGTCGGCACCCCTAGCTGATTTGTCTATCGGCTTCGGGTGCAGGTGCCAGCATGCTTACTAAGGGAAACAGGAAGCGAAGGCTAGCGGCTTCACAGCCTGTTTCCTACTGCGCATGCGCGATTCACACTGTGCTTTCTGAATGGTCCCGCTGTCTTCCCAGACAGCGGGGGGGGGGGGGGGTGATTTTTTTTTAAATCGTTGTGTGGCGATCTTACCCAGAAGTGGGAGTGGGTACCTGGTTTTGACAGGTATCTGCTCCCCCCTCTCCCCCAAAAAGTGCAAAATGTGGCAGTGAAGGGGGGGTTCAAACAGGTGGAACTTTTACTTTTGGGTGGAGCCCTGCTTTAACCAGGAATGGTGTTTCCTTCTATGGAATGCTGACGGTTCTCAATCCACCTCCATCTGTGCTCACCTTCAGGTCAATGCATAAAAGAAGCTCAAAAAATAAAAATATCCTTAGTGCTCTCTGCATTCATATGACAATTTTTTATTAATATACATAAATTACATTACGAATACTCAACTTAAGAAGTGCACTTGTCCTGGTGCACTTCAGTGTTTACATATAATAGTATGGTCTCATACAAAATGGTGGCTAGCTCATTTCCGGACTATGTGGCGTAATTTCATTATCCCATCCCTACGTGTTTGGTCACAATCACGTGACTTCATCATGGCTGTGAAATTGATTTTTCAATAATGTGTTTTTTTCCTCAGCCCTAATCAAATAAAACCTATCTCTGTTTTCATTACCGTATATACTCGCGTATAAGCTGATCCGAATATAAGCCGAGGCACCTCATTTTACCACAAGAAAACTGGGAAAACGTATTGACTCGAGTATAAGCCTAGGGTGTCCATCTGCATGCCTCACTGTGCCTCACTTTGCCTCACTGTGTCCATGTGCATGCCTCACTGTGCCTTACTGTGCCCATGCCTCACTGTGTCCATGCCTCACTGTGTCCATGCCTCACTGTGTCCATGTGCATGCCTCACTGTGCCTTATTGTGTCCATGCCTCACTGTGCCTTATTGTGCCCATGCCTCACTGTGTCCATGCCTCACTGTGTCCATGCCTCACTGTCACTGTGCCAAATCTCCCTACCTGATCTCCGGCGCTGTGTGACTAGACTGACGTTTAACATGGGAGTCTATGGAAGGGGTGCCCAGGTTTGAAAAATCAGTGCTCCCCGGCCGTAGGTCCCCAAGACAACAAACTTTGCACACTTGTAGATGGAGAGTGGGGCTACATGTGTGCCAGGTTTGGGGTCCAGGGGTGGCCAGGATCAGGCGCAAAAATATATATATAAGCCGAGGGGGGCATTTTCAGCACAAAAAATTGTGCTGAAAAACTCGGCTTATATTCGAGTATATACGGTACTTAATCACGCACAGCCCCTGCCTCAGCACTCTTCTCAAGAACCTCAGCTCTCACACAAACATTTGGAGAAGTTATGCAAATATAAAAAAAAAATGTCTTGATGGACCTTCTCAGTCTGGAGGAGTGCATTTACATGAATTTGCATGCATTGCATTGATTCAAAGAAATGAAATCCAACTAATTCAAGGGGTGATGATACAATTTCCCCATACAGGGATATATGGGCAGTCATGTTTATTGTACAAACATCTATTATATATCAGAAGTTATAATTAGAGATGGGCCGACCACCCACCGTTTTCGGTTCGCACCTGAACTCCCGAACAGGGAAAAAGTTTGGCCACAAACTCCATTAAAGTCTATGGGAGCCGAACATGAAAATCAAAAGTCCCCATTTTGAAGGTGTATATGCAAGTTATTGGCCATAAAAAGGGTATTGGAGTCCGGGTACTGCCACAGGGGACATGTATCAATGCATTTTTTTCTTTTAAAATTATTTGTTTTTAACCTCCGTGGCAGTATGATTATGTCTGATTTTTAAATCTCAAAGCGATACATTGTTTTGCATAGAAATTTGGCGTTTTATATTGTTGGCGAATGACGGCTACAGCGCGGACCTGAATTTCCGGGAGGCCGTCAACCGCAGAGGTGATCAAATACCACCAAAAGAAAGCTCTATTTGTGGAAAAAAAATAATAAAAATTTCATTTGGGTACGGCGTTGTATGTCCGCGCAATTGTCATTCAAAGTGCATCAGCACTGAAAGCTGAAAATTGGTCTGGGCAGGAGGGGGGTTTAAGTGCCCAGTAAGCAAGTGGTTAAATCTGTCCAAACAAGAGTCTATTAGACATCTCGGGTATGATAAAGTTTGAAACACAAAATCATATATTATAATATAATAAATAACTATAAATAATTATAAAAAAATTATAATATAATAATAATTAAAATTAATTTCCCCACTAATCACTATCGCTCAATTCTGCAAGTGTTGTAATTCACTATCGCTGTTTTCTAGCCGGTCTAAAACCACTTTTGACGTAAAGGGACACTTTTTGGTTGCTATGGACAATCTCAAGTTTCCAGGCAGAAGCACAGTATATATAATATAAAAGTACATGCAGGGCACTGGACAAAGCACTAGGGACAAAAGGGATGTGAAATGATTCCATACAGTAATGTAATCTTACAGATTACAGTGTACTGTATGTGTTATGTTTTGTGTACTTTTTGAAATTGCCGCCGGGCTCCGCCCCCATGCATGACGACGCTCGCAGGGAATGGAGCCCGCGGAACACAGGACATCGGGCGGAGGACAGAGCCTGCAGACGCAGCGGGGGGACATCGCATGATCCTGGTGACATGGTAAGTAACCTGGACAAGGATTCTGCAATGCAATCCCGAGTGTGACTCGGGGTTACCACTAATGGTGCTGAAATTTAACCCCAAGCCACACTTGGGATTACCGCTAGGGAGGTTAAAGAAGCAGTGATTTTAATGATTTTTAAATTGAAAAAATTAAAATTAAAATTGCCTTTGACTGCCTGTGGCGCATCTGTACCATGTAAAGAACATGCTGCAGGAAAAATTACATTTCTAAAGAAAAGAAAATGAGTCAAATTGAGTCATTTAAATTGACTTGAAGTTGCAATTGCCGGCCGGTAATATAAAATAAAAACGTAGTTGGGTCCTCCCCAAGATCCATACCAGACCCTTATGCGAGCATGCATTATGGCAGGCCAGGACATGGGGGGATGAGCGAGCAGCCCAACCCTCCTGGAAAATACCAGGCCACATGCCCTCAACATGGGGAGGTGGGTGCTTTTGGGGCAGAGGGGGCTCTGCCCCCCACCCCAAAGCACTTTGTCCTCATGTTGGGGACAAGGGCCTCTTCTCGACAACCCTGTGCGGTTGTTGTCGGGGTCTGTGGGCAGGGGGCTTACCAGAATCTGGAAGCCCTCTTTAACAAGGGGTCCCCAGATCCTGACCCCCACATTTGAATGAGTATGGTCTACATTGTACCCCTATTCATTCACCAAACAAACTGTCAAAAATAAGTAAAAACACTAGACACGTGTTTGACAAGTCCTTTACTAAAAAAATAAAAAAACAATGTCCCCGATGTAGATCCATCGTCAATCACGATGCTCGCCACGACCCCCCCAAAAAAATACTCTGCACCTGTTGATGTCTGACTGCCGAATGTCTCCTCCGCCGGGTGAAAGTTCTTAAATAGGTAATGGGTGGGGCCACCTGTTGACGTCACCTGGTGGCCCCACCCCCTTGTGATGTCACAGACCCAGCATGAACTGGTCGATGATGTCACAAGGGGGCGAGGCCACCATGATGTCACCAGCCGGCCCCGTCCCTTACCTATTTAAGAACTTTCACCCAGCGGAGGAGGCATTCAGTAGCCTTCCCCGTAGGCAGAGCTCTTTTTTTTTGGGCATCGTGATTGATGATGGATCTACATCAGGGAACATTGTTTTTTTATTTTTTTACATTTTTTTAATAAAGGACTTCTCAAAAACTTGTCTAGTGTTTTTATTTATTTTTGACAGTTTTTTTTGGTGAATGAGTACAATGTACAATGTACCCCATACTCGTTCACATGGGGGGGATCTGCAGGCCCCCTTGTTAAAGCAGGCTTCCAGATTCCAATAATCCTCCTGCCCCCAGACCCCACAAACATGGCCCAGGGTTGTTGGGAAGTTGCCCTTGTCCCCACCAACATGGGCAATTATGGCAGAGCACGCTGTGATTGGCCAAAGTTTTAGAGCAAACGAGCACCCAATTTTCGAGTCGAACATTGAGCTCATCCCTATTCAGTACACTAGAGTCCATTCACATTGTTTTTAATCTATCCCTGGCGAAGGTGGCATGTTTGAACCCTCAAAACTTGTTGGATACCTTTGGATTGACAGTGTTAGCATCCCATTTTTCTAAGTTGTACTTTGTACCATTCCCCTCCTCCTTCCCCTAACCCTACTACATGTGTCTTGGCTTGTCTATTGACTCAGAACTGTTTTAGCAACTTTAAGTTACACATTAAAAAAAAAAAAGATATAGGCTGATTAGTATATGGCACCTTTTTTTGCTTTTGTAAAACTATAAAAAATCTTTAATACGCAAAAAAAGTAAAGGGCAGCTATAAAACCATAAAGAGAACTGCTGCTAGTGGGCTTTTTGTACTTTGTACCTTTGCATTCCTCCCTCTCCTAAACCTACCTAAGTCTTATTATATCTATCTGCTCCTTATTAGGAATGAAGTGAAAAAAAACACCACGCTACTTTCTCAGTGTAACAAAAAAAAGAAAAAAAGTTGGCCAAAAATAACTGAAACACACACTCATTATTGCTGCAGAAACTATAAGTTATCACATAATAAAGATGGGGACATGAATGACGTCTATATGTCACGCGTCTTGCTCTTCTCAAACAAATAAACATTTTATGAACCGTAACAAAGGAACGAGAAAGCTGAAAAGATTTACATACAGTATATATGAATAGAAAATTGTGTTCTTTTGCAGAGAGAGAGAGAAATTTCTGGAATATCATCCACTCTGCGGGAATGGGAGCGCTCACTGTACTTATCCTAATTGCCACAGGTAAGTAGCTCGCCATAAAGTCTAAACTGACCTAAGGTCTCTTGTAGGGCTGCCAAACAAAAAGTTGAACAAAGAAAATTGGGGCCATCATCGTATCTGGGAACTCTCTGCCTAAACTTTCTATGCTGACCTGAAGATTCCTGAGATCATTGTAACGAGGGGAGAGCAGAGGGATTTTAGCTAATTTGTTTACATGATTTTATTGTTATTTTGTTTGTATTTTTCCCTTTTTCATGTGTGAATCTTATTGTTATATATACTGTTTCTGGCACAAGCACAGGTGTGGGATAGTTGAAATGCAGTTTTTACCATTAACTCTAATGCATTTTATATATATACAGTATACTGTATATACTCGAGTATAAGCCAACCTGAATATAAGCCGAGGCACCTAATTTTACCACACAAAAATGGGAAATCTTATTGACTCGAGTATAAGCCTAGGGTGTCCATCTGCATGCCTCACTGTGCCTCACTTTGCCTCACTGTGTCCATGCCTCACTGTGTCCATGCC
This sequence comes from Rana muscosa, assembly GCA_029206835.1. Lineage (NCBI taxonomy): Eukaryota > Metazoa > Chordata > Amphibia > Anura > Ranidae > Rana > Rana muscosa. The sequence continues at coordinate 179,888,956 of CM055127.1, forward strand.
TCACTGTGTCAATGCCTCACTGTGTCCATGCCTCACTGTGCCCATGCCTCACTGTGCCCATGCCTCACTGTGTCCATGCCTTACTGTGCCCATGCCTCACTGTGCCCATGCCTCACTGTGCCCATGCCTCACTGTGTCCATGCCTCACTGTGTCCATGCCTCACTGTGTCAATGCCTCACTGTGTCCATGCCTCACTGTGCCCATGCCTCACTGTGTCCATGCCTTACTGTGCCCATGCCTCACTGTGCCCATGCCTCACTGTGCCCATGCCTCACTGTGTCCATGCCTCACTGTGTCCATGCCTCACTGTGTCAATGCCTCACTGTGCCCATGCCTCACTGTGCCCATGCCTCACTGTGTCCATGCCTCACTGTGCCCATGCCTCACTTTGTCCATGCCTCACTGTACCCATGCCTCACTGTGCCCATGCCTCACTGTGCCCATGCCTCACTGTCACTGTGCCAAATCTCCCTACCTGACCCACGGCGCTGTGTGACTAGACTGACGTTTAACATGGGAGTCTATGGAAGGGGTGCCCGACTTTGAAAAATCGGTGCTCCCCGGCCGTAGGTCCCCTGGACAACAAATTTTGCACACTTGAAGAGTGGGGCTACATGTGTGCCAAGTTTGGGGTCCAGGGGACCTAGGGCCGGCCGGTACCTGGTCCACAAAATGACGGGAGAAATTACCGTTTAACATATGAGTCTATGGAAGGGGTGCGCGGTTTGAAAAATCGGTACTCCCCGGCCATAGGTCCCCTGGACAACATTCTTTGCACACATATAGAGGAGGAGTGCGGCTACATGTGTGCCAAGTTTGGGGTCCAGGGGACCTACGGCTGGCCGGGATAAGGCACACAAAGTTGAAGATGGACACAGACTCGAGTATAAGCCGAGGGGGGCATTTTCAGAACAAAAAAATGTGCTGAAAAACTTGGCTTATACTCGAGTGTATACAGTATATATATATATATATATATATATATATATATATATACACACAAAGTACTTGAAAAAGTATTTGTACCCCTTGAAATTTTCCACATTTTGTCATGTTGCAACCAAAAATGTAAATGTATTTTATTGGGATTTTATGTGATAGACCAACAGAAAGTGGCACATAATTGTGAAGTGGAAGGAAAATGATAAATGGTTTTCATTTTTTTTTTACAAATAAATATGTGAAAAGTGTGGTGTGCATTTGTATTCAGCCCCCTTTACTCTGATACCCCTAACTAAAATCTAGAGGAACCAATTACCCTCAGAAGTCACCTAATTAGTAAATAGAGTCCACTTACACTTTAATGCATATAATGCATTAAGGTAAAAAAACTAAAAAAACTTGGGCTTTAGAACCACTTACAGACCAGAAGATTTCCCCCCCCCCCCCCCCCCTTAATGACCAGGACCTTTTTTTGCGATACAGCACTGCGTCGCTTTAACTGACAATTGCGCGGTCGTGTGACGCTGTACCCAAACAAAATTGATGTCCTTTTCCCCCACAAATAGAGCTTTCTTTTGGTGGTATTTGATCACCTCTGCGGTTTTTATTTTTTGTGATATAAACAAAAATATAGCGACAATTTAAAAAAAAAAAAATATATTTTTTTACTTTTTGCTATAATAAATATCCCCCCACCCAAAAAAAAACAAAACATTTCTTCGTCAGTTTAGGCCAATATGTATTCTTCTACATATTTTTGGTAATAAAAAATCGCAATAAGCGTTTATTGATTGGTTTGCGCAAAAGTTATAGTGTCTACAAAATAGGGGATGGATTTATGGCTTTTTTATTATTATTTTTTTTTTTATTGGTAATGGCGGTGATCTGCGATTTTTAGTGGGACTGAGACATTGCGGCGATAGATCGGACATAGATCGGCGATAGATCGGACATTTTTGACACTTTTTTGGGACCAGTGACATTTATACAGCTATCAGAGCTATAAAAATGCAGGGGTTAACACTAGGGGGCGAGCAAGGGGTTAACTGTTCCCTGGGAGGTGTTTCTAACTGTGGGGGGAGGGGACTGACAGGGAGTACAGAGAGATCGCTGTTCCTGATTACGAGGAACAGACAATCTCTCTCTTCTCCCCAGACAGAATGGAGATCTGTTTGTTTACATTGACAGATTCCCGTTCCGGCTCTCCGTGGAGCGATTGCGGGTGGCTGGCGGATATTGCTCATTATACGCGCATCAGCTCCTCCATCTTGCAGCGGGGTGTGCGCGCCCGCTATAGCTGTTAAAGGGACAGAGGTACATTTACGGCGGTTTGCGGGAACATCGGGTATTCGCCCGTTTGCCAAATACCGAACATTATGATGGGTTTGCGGGAAATTTGAGTGCCCGCAGAACGCTCCATAATGAATGGCAAGACCGTCAATGCACTGCGAGATTGCAGTGCATTGACAGCTGCTGATTGGCCAAAGCATGCACCTGACCTGCATGCTTTGGCCAACCACAGCACGCTCTGCTGTGAGAGTCATGATTGGCCAAAGGCAAGGTGCCTTTGGCCAATCATAGCTCAGGGGGCTGAGTCCACGCCCCACACTAATTAAGGCTGCTTACACGGCAGCTGTATATAGTTTTATGAATGAGATCAGCAAAATTACATTTGTAAAGGAAAAGACCCCAAAACACCCTCCCCATGTTGAGGGCATGTGGCCTGGTACGGTTCAGGGGGGGGGCACTCTGTCGTGCGCCCCTTTTCCTGCGGCCTGCCAGGTTGCATGCTCGATCAAGGGTATGGGTTATTGGAGGGACCCCCACACCATTTGTTTTTACATTTTGGCACAGGGTTCCCCTAAAATCCATACCAGACCTGAAGGATCTGGTATGGATTTTTGGGATGGACCGCCATGCCATTTTTTTTTTTTTTGGTGCAGGGTTCCCCTTAATATCCATACCAGACCTGGAGGGCCTGGTATGGATTTTGGGCGGACCCTCACACAATGTTTTTTTTTTTTAGTTTTGGCACAGGGTTCCCCTTATTATCCATACCAGACCCAAAAAGGAATAGAATAGAAAAAAAATTCTACTCTATTACTATATTTTCTATTCTATCTAATTCTTTTGGAAATTGAAAAACTATTTGAATTCGAAAACTTTTCAAATTCGAGAACATTTCAAGTTTGAAAACTATTCGAAATTGATTAGAATTTTTTTTTGAATCGATTTGAAAACCAATAAACAAAACGAATCCTGAAAACAAATTAAACAAATGAAACAAATTTAACTAAACAATTTTATGTAAATAACGAATCAAAACTAAACCGAACACATTTTTTCGTTCTGCACATGTCTAACGCTTATTGCGATTTTTTTAACCAAAAATATGTAGAGGAATACATATTGACCTAAACTGATGAATACATTTGTTTTTTTATTATTTTTGGATATTTATTATAGTAAAAAATATTGTTCTATTTTTCAAAATTGTCGCTCGTTTTTTTTGTTTATAGCGCAAAAATTAAAACCACAGAGGTGATGAAATACAACAAAAAGAAAGCTCTATTTGTGGGAAAAAATACATCAATTTTGTTTGGGTACAGAGTCGTACGACCGCGCAATTGTCAGTTAAAGCGACGCAGTCCCGTATCGCAAAAAATGGCCTGGTCATTAAGGGGGCAAATCCTTTCGGGGCTGAATTTGTTAAAGTTGAATTTAAAGAAAAAAAAACTGCTGCTGCACAAATATCATGTCACATAAAAAACAATATTTTTTTCTCCTAGGTTTTTGCTTTCAGAAATTATAGAATGTTTGGGGGTTCTAAGTAATTAAAATCCAAAAATCTAAAATAAATAAATAAACACTGATCTTTACTAGTGTTGAGCGGACCCGAACTGTAAAGTTCGGGTCCGTACCGAATTTTGGCGTTTTCCCGACCCCGGACCCGGACCCGGATTTTGCGCTAAAGTCCGGGTTCGGGTCCGGATTCGGGAATTTAATGGCGCAGTTAGAAATGCTTCAGGGGCCAGCCAATCACCATTTGATTAGCTGGTGTGCCCTTAGAAGCCATCATAGCCATGCCTACTAATGGCATGGCTGTGATTGGTCAGTGCAACATGTGACCCAGCATGTGACCAGCTTCTATATAAGAAAGAGGCACACAGCACAGATCGTCACTCTGCTTTTAGACAGTGTAGGGAAAGGATCCTGGCTGCTGTTGCTGTGAGGGAGAGAATAGGAGTTAGTCCTGATTCTGCAATCTACTGATAGAAAAGATAGGGAGACAGTGTAGTGTAGTGTAGGGGCAGGATCCTGTTTGTGCTTTCAGGGAGAGAGATTTAGATAGGAGTCCAGATTGAGAGATATAATAGCTCAGCGATCTGCATAGGTTTATCTGTTTGTGTTGCAAGCTCAGTGCACCAGCACTGCATTACGTTGAGTGATACACCTATTCCATACTGTGGCTGTATTGTGCTCTTGCTAAAAGACCTATTTCGGTCAGAAAAAAAAAAAAAAAAAAGGCACGTTTTTGTGCTTTTGCTAAAAAGACCCATTTTTGGGCCCCAAAAAAAAAAAAAAGGCACTTTATTGTGCTGTTGCAAAAAAAAAAAAGGCACTTTGTTGTGCGCAAAAAAGACCTATTTTTGGGCAAAAAAAATATTTTGCAGTGTATATCTCTAGTTGTGTGAAATAACCAATTTCTATATATTTTTCTTGTACTATGCTATACTAAAAAATAAAAAAAAAAACTTTTTTTTGAATAGCATTCTCTGCAGCTGTGCGATTCAGCGGTTATATACTGTGGTTGTGTTGTGCTCTTGCAAAAAACGCCATTTAGGGCCACAGAAAATATTTTGCAGTGTGAAATACACATGTGGAGGTGTGTAAAATAAACAATTTCTATATATTGTACAGTGCTATACTAAAAAAAACAACATTTTTTTTGAATAGCATTCTCTGCACTTCTATAGCTGTGCGATTCAGTGGTTAAATACTGTGGTTGTGTTGTGCTCTTGCAAAAAACGCCATTTAGGGCCACAGAAAATATTTTGCAGTGTGAAATACACATGTGGAGGTGTGTAAAATAAACAATTTCTATATATTGTACAGTGCTATACTAAAAAAAACAACATTTTTTTTGAATAGCATTCTCTGCACTTCTATAGCTGTGCGATTCAGTGGTTAAATACTGTGGTTGTGTTGTGCTCTTGCAAAAAACGCCATTTAGGGCCACAGAAAATATTTTGCAGTGTGAAATACACATGTGGAGGTGTGTAAAATAAACAATTTCTATATATTGTACAGTGCTATACTAAAAAAAACAACATTTTTTTTGAATAGCATTCTCTGCACTTCTATAGCTGTGCGATTCAGTGGTTAAATACTGTGGTTGTGTTGTGCTCTTGCAAAAAACGCCATTTAGGGCCACAGAAAATATTTTGCAGTGTGAAATACACATGTGGAGGTGTGTAAAATAAACAATTTCTATATATTGTACAGTGCTATACTAAAAAAAAAAACATTTTTTTTGAATAGCATTCTCTGCACTTCTATAGCTGTGCGATTCAGTGGTTAAATACTGTGGTTGCATTGTGCTCTTGCAAAAAAACGCCATTTAGGGCCACAGAAAATATTTTGCAGTGTGAAATACACATGTGGAGGTGTGTAAAATAAACAATTTCTATATATTGTACAGTGCTATACTAAAAAAAACAACATTTTTTTTGAATAGCATTCTCTGCACTTCTATAGCTGTGCGATTCAGTGGTTAAATACTGTGGTTGTGTTGTGCTCTTGCAAAAAACGCCATTTAGGGCCACAGAAAATATTTTGCAGTGTGAAATACACATCTGGAGGTGTGTAAAATAAACAATTTCTATATATTTTCCTTGTACTGTGCTATACTAAAAAAAACAACCTTTTTTTTTTAATAGCATTTTCTGTAGCTGTGCGATTCAGCGGTTACGTGCTGTGGGTGTGTTGTGGTCTGTCAAAAAACGCCATTTAGGGCCACAGAAAATATTTTGCAGTGTGAAATACACATCTGGAGGTGTGTGTAAAAAAACAATTTCTATATATTTTCCTTGTACTGTGCTATACTAAAAAAAACAACCTTTTTTTTTGAATAGCATTTTCTGTAGCTGTGCGATTCAGCGGTTACGTGCTGTGGGTGTGTTGTGGTCTGGCAAAAAACGCCATTTAGGGCCACAGAAAATATTTTGCAGTGTGAAATACACATCTGGAGGTGTGTGTAAAAAAACAATTTCTATATATTTTCCTTGTACTGTGCTATACTAAAAAAAACAACCTTTTTTTTTTGAATAGCATTTTCTGCAGTTCTGTAGCTGTGCGTTTCAGCCATTACGTACTGTGGGTGTGTTGTGGTCTTCCAAAAAACGCCATTTAGGGCAAGATCCTAAATTTGGAAAATATGAGGGGAAGGTCAAAGGGACGTGGTGGCCCCGGTCGTGGTGCTGCTGGTGGAGCTCCTGTTGCAGGGAGAGGACGTGGTGGATCTGTGCCAGCTACACGCACAAGTGAAACACCTTCCTCAGGTGCGAGTAGGCGACCGAGCCTGCAGCGGTATTTTGTCGCGCCTAATGAGGCTGTACCAATGTTTAGGCCAGGACAAGTACAGGCGATAGTAGATTGGGTTGCTGACAGTGCCTCGGGTTCCTTCACATTGTCTCCCACCCACTCTTCTGCTGAAAGATCAGAGTTGGCACCTGAAGCCCATGTCCATCAGTCTTTCACCTCACCCCCTTGCAAATCAGCCAAGCAGTCTGAGCCCCAAATCATGCAGCAGTCTCTTCTGCTTTTCGATGACTCTGTTAGCAGGGTTTCCCAGGGCCATCCACCTAGCCCTGCCCCAGAAGTGGAAGAGATTGAGTGCACCGATGCCCAACCACTTATGTTTCATGATGGGTACATGGGAGGACCATCGCAGCACGTCTCGGATGATGACGAAACACAGGTGCCAACTGCTGCTGCTTTCGCAATTGTGCAGACAGACATGGAGGGCAGGGGTGAAGACTGGGTGGAAGATGATGTGGAGGACGATGAGGTCCTCGACCCCACATGGAATCAACGTTATGCAGGTGACCAGTGTAGTTCGGAGGAAGAGGCGGGGGTCGCACAGAGCCACCAGCACAGCAGAAGAGGGAGCAGGGTGCAAAAACGGAGCATTCGTCCCCTAGACAGTACATCTGCTACTGCCCAACGCAGCAAGGGACCGAGCACACCAAAGCCAGGTCCAAGGACTTCCCTAGCGTGGCAGTTCTTCACACAGTGTGTTGATGACAAGACACGAGTGGTTTGCACGCTGTGCAATCAGAGCCTGAAGCGAGGCATAAACGTTCTCAACCTGAGCACAAGCTGCATGACCAGGCATCTAAGTGCAAAGCACGAGCTGCAGTGGAGTAGACACCTCAGAAACCAAGAAAGGTCTCTGGCTCCTCCTGCTTTCTCTTCTGCTGCAGTCTCGGCCTCTTCATCCACCTCTGTAGTGACAGTGGCACCTGTCACCCCGCAAACAGAGGATCTGCCAGCAACACTACCACCTGGGTCACCGACCATCTCCACAATGTCCCATGGAAGCGTTCAGCTCTCTATCTCCCAAACATTGGAGCGGAAGAGGAAGTACCCCCCTAGCCACCCGCGATCCCTGGCCCTGAATGCCAGCATTTCAAAATTCCTGGCCTTTGAAATGCTGTCATTCCGTCTGGTGGAGACGCAGAGTTTTAAAAGCCTGATGGCATTGGCTGTCCCGCAGTACGTCGTGCCCAGCCGCCACTACTTTTCCAGGCGAGCCATCCCTTCCCTGCACAACCAGGTGGCGGACAAAATCAGGTGTGCACTGCGCAACGCCATCTGTGGCAAGGTCCACCTAACTACGGATGCGTGGACCAGTAAGCACGGTCAGGGACGTTATATCTCCCTAACAGCACACTGGGTAAATGCAGTGGCTGCTGGGCCTGAGGCAGATAGCGGTTTGGCGCATGTCCTTCCACCACCGAGGATTGCAGGGCGCTTCAGTTTGCCTCCTGTTGCTAACTCCTCCTTCTCCGCTTCCTCATCCTCTACCGCCTCCTCATCCATTCAGCGTAACACCTTCACCACCAACTTCAGCACAGCCAGGGGTAAACGACAGCAGGCAGTTTTAAAACTTTCCTGTTTGGGGGAAAATCCCCACACCGCGCAGGAGTTGTGGAGGGACATGGAACAACAGACCGATGAGTGGTTGCTGTCAGTGAGCCTCAAGCCCGGCCTGGTGGTGTGCGATAATGGGCGAAATCTCGTAGCAGCTCTGGGTCTAGCCGGTTTGACGCACATCCCTTGCCTGGCGCATGTGCTGAACTTGGTGGTCCAGAGGTTCCTTAAAAATTACCCCAATATGCCAGAGCTGCTGCAGAAAGTGCGGGCTGTCTGTGCGCACTTTCGGCGTTCTCACCCTGCTGCTGCTCGCCTGTCAGCGCTGCAGCGTAACTTCGGCCTTCCAGCTCACCGCCTCATATGTGACGTGCCCACAAGGTGGAACTCCACCTTGCACATGCTGGCCAGACTGTGCGAGCAGCAGCAGGCAATAGTGGAGTTTCAGCTGCAGCAATCACGCGTGAGTCGCTCTGCGGAACAGCACCACTTCACCACCAATAACTGGGCCTCCATGCGAGACCTGTGTGCCTTGTTGCGCTGTTTCGAGTACTCCACCAACATGGCCAGTGTCAATGACGCCGTTCTCAGCGTTACTATCCCAGTTCTATGCCTCCTTGAAAAAACGCTTCGTGCGATGATGGAAGAGGATGTGGCACAGGAGGATGAGGAGGAGGAGGAGGAGGAAGCGGGATCATTTCAAAGGCTTTCAGGGCAGTCTTTCACAAGTGGCTACGAGGGTGGGTTCCTGCACCAACAAACGCCAGGTACACAATTGTCCAGCAGAAAGGGCACAGTTCTGGAGGATGACGAGGTGGAGGAGGAGATGGAGGAGGAGGAGGAGGAGGAGGAGCCATGTTCACAGCAGGGTGGCACTCAGACCAGCTCGGGGCCATTACTGGTGCGTGGCTGGGGGGATACAGAGGACACAGACAATACACCTCCCACAGAGGACAGCTTTTCTTTGCCTCTGGGCAGCCTGGCACACATGAGCGATTACATGCTGCAGTGTTTCCGCAACGACAGCCGAGTTGCCCACATTTTAACTGGTGCTGATTACTGGGTGGCCACCCTGCTGGATCCCCGTTACAAGGACAACGTACCGTCCTTAATTCCCTCACTGGAGCGGGATCGTAAGATGCGCGAGTACAAGCGCACGCTGGTAGACGCGCTGCTGGTGGCATTCCCACCTGACAGCGGGCGTACGGTGGAAGCACAAGGCGAAGGCAGAGGAGGAGGAAGAGGTCGCCAACGCAGCCGGGGCACCGGCAGCACCTCAGAAGGCAGGGTTAGCATGGCCGAAATGTGGAAAAGCTTTGTCAGCACGCCACAACAACCAGCACCACCAGCTGAGATGGAACGTCTTAGCAGGAGGCAGCATTTCACCAACATGGTTGAGCAGTATGTGTCCACAGGCCTACACGTACTGGATGACGGGTCTGCCCCCTTTAACTTCTGGGTCTCCAAATTGGGCACATGGCCTGAGCTTGCCGTTTATGCCTTGGAGGTGCTGGCCTGCCCTGCAGCCAGTGTATTATCTGAACGTGTATTTAGCACGGCAGGGGGCGTTATCACAGACAAGCGCAGCCGCCTGTCCAGAGCCAATGTGGACAAGCTCACGTTCATTAAAATGAACCAGGCATGGATCCCACAGGACTTGTCCGTACCTTGTGCAGAATAGACATGTATACCGGTGTTGTGACAAAAACTGTCCGGCCATCGGGCCCGTACTGCGCAGGCGCAGCGCTTGCGCAGTACAGAGGACAAGGAGATTCACAAAATCTCCGAAGATGAACGGCGCCTGCGCTGTGAGTGCAGGTTCAAGCCCCACCATCCAAGAGGACATACGGTAGCACATAGTAACAGGGCCCCTCACGGGCTCGCTTTGATCGCGGCCTTGCTTGGCTCGGCTTGAACCACGGATGGTGTGGCCTTCACCTGAACTCAACACGCAGGCGCCGTTAGTCTTGGGAGATTTTTGAAATCCCCTTGTCCTACATACTCAGCAAGCGCAGTACAGGGCGGCCTTACCCAGCCATTGTTGTATTTTTGAACCAGTGTTGGCTACCTCGTCCTCCTCCACCGCCGCTTCCACCTACACAGCCACATCCACCGCCACCTCAACCTCCTACTCCATATGGACCTCGTCCTGCTAGGCCAAGATTAAAATTTTTATTTTATTTTTTTGTAGCGCACAGATCCTTTCCCCCTTACCTGCCTTTATGTTGTTGGCTCTTCGCAGGAGGGAGAAAGGCACACCGCACTACCAGCCTGTATCCTCCTATATAAAGAGGTTGAGCGGTGTAGTTGATGGGCCGTGTCCACAGCCGGAGTCAAAACTCCTCCAGAGGATGATTCTCACCTCTACTGTAGGTAGAGGCAAGTCCTTTAATTGCCAGTAAAGTCAATGTCCACACCAGCTGAAACTCCAACTCTTATTCTCTCATGGCAAAATAAACTGTACTCAGATAGAAAAGGTTAGAGCAAAGAAACAGGACAGCTTAAGGTGTGGAGGAGGTCCAGGCACAAATGTAGCACATTCACTTCACTGCTTAGGTTTCTCAAACAGTTTTTGGCACACGGTCTCTGCCACAGACATTGAGGTTGGTCTCTGCCACAGACCGGGTGTACAAGGCCCCTGCCACGGGCCTGGAGAACTTTGGTCTCAGCCACAGACCAGGGTGTATAAGGCCCCTGCCACGGGCCGGTTGAATAAGGCCTCTGATACAGCCAAGGTGACCTTGAGCTTCTCCTTCTACGAACCTAGCCCATATCAAGGGGAAGACATCTCTCCAGGGAGTCAACAGACCATTCCTTCACCGTGACTCCCGCATCGGTCCATCAGAATGATCCTCCCTTCCCTGGAACAGGGTCCCCTACACGAGGCGGCTCTGGACTCCAGGCTTTACTCCCGCCCCTAGGCCTCCATACCCAGGGCAGCAAGAACTCCAGGATAGTACCTCACCCCGGGCTAAAGGTGCCCGAGATGGAACAGGAACACATGCACCCAGGCCGAAGGCACCTGGGCGCGGACCCCACTGGACATCAGCCCCCAGGCCAAAGGTCTGCCCCTTTTATATGCTCTCCCGGCATGCACAGCAGGTTCCCCGCCCCGCTGTACTACTGCCAAGAGGGGACACAAAAGGCGCCACCTGTAGGCCGCAGGGAACTGCACACCAATACTGTCCCCCGAGGACAAAATGGTCCATGAATCCTACAGAATTAGGGTATTTGAGCCTATTTACCACTCAAACACTTTCCTTAAATTTAGCACCCCGCTACATTTTTATTTCAAAGTATTTTATTTTCCCACTAGCTTATCCATTAAATTAAATAATTTATTCCAGAAAGGGCGTATTCTGGGGCATTCCCACCATATGTGTGGCATCGTGCCGTTGAGTTTCTGAGGTTCTTAATGACTTCCTGTACCTCTTCTGCTGAAAAGGGGGCCTCCAGCATATTTTTTTATTTTTTATTTTTTTTATGTTCTTTTAAGTTATTTCCTATCCACATTTGTTTGCAGAGCACTTGCCATGTTCTTAACAACATTTTGCTGCCATTTGCAGCCCTCTAGCCCTTTCCATTACTTTTTTAGAGCCTTTTTAGTCGTCAGAAGTCCGGGTCCCCATTAACTTCAATGGGGTCCGGGTCCGGGTCCGGGTTCGGGTTAAAGTTCGGTCCCGAATCCGAACTTTTTTCCAAAGTTCGGCCGAACCCGCCGGACCCGAATATCCAGCTACCCGCTCAACTCTAATCTTTACATGTATGAGAGCCGTCTCAGAATTGACTTTGGCAGCTAGTGGTTAAACACTACCTGAAGAACATGTTATATACATACTGTACTGTATATTATTCTGAAATGATTGGATAAATACAGATGAACATAGGAGTGTGCACATTACAAGTGATAAATGCTGAAAAAATTTGTGGCAAAAAATTGTGATGTTAGAATCTCTTAACCTAGAAAAAACGTGGCAAACTAACAAACCAATAAATATGGTTTAATTTCTTTTCATGTATTATTTGTGTGTATATTTTATTGTTAAAGGTGAATAAATTCAAATTACATTTTTTCTTTACTTATTTCAGCCCACAACGCTTTCGGTGCTGCAGATTCTTCAGTGTGCGGTTCCCCCGTGGTGCCCAGTCGGATAGTTGGTGGTACAGATACGTTGACTGGAGCGTGGCCCTGGCAGATCAGTCTGAACTATTTAGGATCACATATATGTGGGGGCTCCCTGATCTCACCAGAGTGGGTTCTGACTGCGGCACATTGCATCCGCTAGTGAGTATAACATGTGACCTTTATAAACCAATTCTTCCATCAGACACCAATCATTCTGCTTTTATAAAAAAACTTTAGAAAAATCAGTCATGTATATGTTTACTGATACAGTGTTAATCTTTAGAAATGTGTCAGCTGCCTTGGAGTGTAGGAGAGACCTCAGGGATCTCATATCTCCATAAAGAGTACCTTTTAGCCCAAAGCTAAGACAGTACAGGTGTGACCTCCCTTTCGGGTTGGGTTAGGGGTTAGGGTTTATGGTTTAGGGTTAGGGGTTAGGGGTTAGGGTTTATGGTTTAGGGTTAGGGGTTAGGTTAGGGTTTATGGTTTAGGGTTAGGGGTTAGGGGTTAGGGTTAGGGTTTATGGTTTAGGGTTAGGGGTTAGGTTAGGGTTTATGGTTTAGGGTTAGGGGTTAGGGGTTAGGGTTAGGGTTTATAGTTTAGGGTTAGGGGTTAGGGTTTATGGTTTAGGGTTAGGGGTTAGGGGTTAGGGTTTATGGTTTAGGGTTAGGGGTTAGGGGTTAGGGTTAGGGGTTAGGGTTAGGGTTGAGGTTGGGGTTAGGGTTGGGGGTTGGGGTTAGGCATTAGGGTTAGGGTTTGGGTTAGGGTTTAGGGGTTAGGGTTAGGCATTAGGGTTAGGGGTTATGGTTAGGGTTTAGGGGTTGGGGTTGGGGTTGGGGTTTGGGTTAAGGTTTAAGGGTTAGGGTTTCCCCCTGAAGAATAAGGCTAGGAATCAGGAATTGGAACAGGGACCTCCCCAGAGGTCAAAGGTCAGAAGGTGGGTTCCCAGAAGTCAAAGGTCACAAGGTGTGGCTGATCCACCCCCACCAAAGTGTACCGCCTACCCCAACTAATTTGGGGAATGAACAAGTCGGGGAATGAACAAGTCGGGGAAAGTGCTTATTAGCTAAAATCCCAAGAGTGCATTTCCATAGTCATTTAACGTGAATAAACAGTTTGATAATGGCCTGGACACTTCAAAAGAACACTGGAATAGCAGAAAACATTCTGCTATACCATCACTTAGCAGATAGCTAATAAACATGGATTTGATAAAGTTATAAAGATCAGGATTTTTTGTTACTTACCATAAAATCCTTTTCTCTAAGTTTATTGATGGACCCAGCTCTTCTGAATCTTGACCGTAGGGTTTTATAGCACCTACTACAGGAGTAGGACACTAGGCAGAAAAGAGTACAGCACCGCCTGTGAGTAGTCCCCTCCTCTCTGGTATAAAACCACCTCTCTGCTATTGGAAATCCAGTTTGTAACAAAGCTGTTAGGTCACCTCAGGCCAGGTGACAGATGCACACCGCTGGGGTTAGTAGCTCACCGCTAAGGTTGTGGACCCTTTGGCTGACTGCTGCGGATGGACCCTTTGGCTGACTGAAGCTAGAGCGTAAGATTCCCCAGGGCACGGAACCTAAGAGCCAGCAGGTTTTCACCAGAGCCTCTGATGGTGAGGATGGATTTGACTGCAGCTGACTCCAGGTCGTGGCCCCCGGGGTCTCTCAGCTCGTGCTCACAGACCGGCTTGACTCTGGTGGACAGAGCAGAAGCAGCAGTTCAGGGTTAAACACAGGATAGTCAGGAAAACAAGCCATGGTCAGGGCAACTAGCAGTCGCAGACAGGGATGGTCAAGAAGGCACGCCAAGCTCTGGGTCACTAGCAGACAAGAATGGTCACAAGGACACACCAAGGTTGGTACATGGAAGTCAGAGATAAACATATAGTAGGGCGCCACACCAGAAGCCTAATCACAACTTTGCTTGACAAGGCTGGCTTGCAGTGCGCAGGGTTAAATAGTGTTTCCTGCTGAGAGGCTGGGGTGGAGGTATGCTGAGAGCTCATACTTAAATGCCCATATGTGGGGACATGCTCTCTAAAGCTGAGACTCAGACCTGAGAGGTAAGCAGATAGTCAGAGCATACAACATTACTGCAGATTCATGACAAAAGCAGTGGCAGAAGTTTAAACTCCAATAGAGGTTTGGGTGCTGTGCCCTTCAGGGAAAGGGATTTTATGGTGAGTAATACAATTCATTTTTTCTATTACATAAATTGAAAACAGTTTCAACTTGTGCTTGTTTGAGCAAAAAGATAATAGTAATGGGGTTCAAAATAGAAACATTTGCACTTTCAAAACTGGTTGCATGCTTTTGCTACTGTCTTAACCTCTTGCCGACCGGCTCAAGCCGATATACGTCAGCAGAATGGCACTCCTGCGCAAACTGACAAACCTGTACGTCAGTCCGCAAAAGCAGGACAGCGGGCGTGTGCGTGCACCTGCCGTGTGCCGCAGGAGTATGACTGTGGGTCCTGCGGACCCGTAAACAAGGCATTTCCCTGTTCTGCCTAGTAACATGACAGAGATCCTCTGTTCCCTGTCATCGGGAACATCGATCTCTGTCATGTCAGTGGTAGCCCATCCCCCTCCGCTGAGAGAACACACTTAACCCCTTGATCGCCCCCTAGTGTTTAACCCCTTCCCTGTCAGTGACATTTATACTGTAATCAGTGACTATATTTAGCTCTGATTGTTGTATAAATGTCAATGGTCCCAAAATAGTGTCAAAAGTGTCTGATCTGTACTCAGCAATGTCGCAGTCCCGATAAAAATCACTGCTATCACTAGTAAAAAAATAATAATAATAAAAATGCCATAAATCTATGCCCTATTTTGAAGACGCTATAACTTTTGCACAAACCAATCAATATACACTTATTGCAATTTTTTTTTTACTAAAAATATGTAGAAGAATACATATCGGCCTAAACTGAGGAAAAAATTTGTGTTTTTATATATTTTTTGGGGATATTTATTATAGCAGAAAGTAAAAAAAATATATATTTTTTCAAAATTTTCGCTCTATTTTTGTTTATAGCCCAAAAAATAAAAACCGCAGAGGTGATCAAATACCACCAGAAGAAAGCTCTATTTGTGGGGAAAAAAATAACATCAATTTTGTTTGGGTACAACATCGCACGGCCGCGCAATTGTCAGTTAAAGTGACACAATGCCGAATTGCAAAAAGTGCTCTGGTCAGGAAGGGGATAAAATCTTCCGGGGCTGAAGTACTTAACTACTTCCCACCCGGCCACTGTATATACAGTATACGGCCGGGTGGGCGCTCTCTCCTTCTGAGTGGACGTTCAGGAACGTCCCTCAGAAGGAGGGGGATCGCGCGCGCGTTCCCGCGCAGCGGCGCGATCCCGATGCACGCGTGTCACCCGGACACGGTGCATCTCGATTCGGCAGGAGGGCTCTGTGATTGGCCCTCCTGATCACATGACGGCCGTGTCCAATCACAGCCGTCATGTGATGTAAACAGAGCCGGTTGCTAGGCAATCAGCTCTCCTCTCCTCACACAGAAGTCGTCGGCGAGGAGAGGAGAGCGGATCGCTGCAGCTGGCTGGTGATCAGTGAGTATGAGCTGTTTGTTTCAGCTTTTTACTCACTGATCACCAGCCTAGTGTCCCCACACAGTGTAACACAAACATGTCCCCAAAATACATGTCCCCACACACACTCACATGTCCCCACATAGTAAAAACACCTGTCCCCCACATATGTGACAGTAAAATCATATGTCATAATGATCATTTGCACACATATGTCCGTGATCACCTGCGCACATTTGTACATGATCATTTGCGTACATATGTCTGTGATCACACGAACCAATTATTATACACTTAACAGATTTTTTTTTACCAAAAACATGTAGTAGAATACATTTTGGCTTAAATTTATGACAAAATTCGATTTTATTGGATTTTTTTAAAAATAGAAAGACGAAAATATATATATTTTTTCCAAATTTCCGCTCTTTTTCGCGTATATCGCAAAAGATAAAAAACGTAGTCGTGAATAAATACCACCAAAAGAAAGCTCTATTTGTGTGATCAAAATGATAAAAATTTCATTTGGGTACAAACAGTGTAGCATGACCGCGCAATTGTCATTGAAAATGCGAGAGCGCTGAAAGCTGAAAATTGGTCTGGGAAGGAAGGGGGCTAAAGTGCCCAGTATTGATGTGGTTAAAGTTTCTATTAAAAATAAAATATAAAATATACAAAAAATATGCAATAAATAAGTATTAAAATATTATATATGCAATAAGAAATTATTATTTAAGCAGAATTCCAGTAAAAAAAAAAAAAAGTAATAGCCCATTGAAGGATAAAATAAAAGGGTACCTTTTTCTGCAATACTCACCTTAAATCCAGAGTTTTCCCCACAGGACTTTCTTTCTGCCACTAGATGTACTCAGTCTTCTAGGTTAAATGATGGCCGGCTCCTCACAGCCAAGGCTGTCATGAACCTGCCTCCAGCCTGTGACTGGACGATGAGGAAGAAGCAGCATAGTGATGATGGGCTCATCTCTCTGTCACTCTTCTCTCATCTCCTATCAGCATGCTCCAACACATTGGAAAACTTTTAGGTCACACTTGTATACATACAATTGCATTCTGAGATATCAAAAGAGATTACTGTGAGTTAGCATCACAATGAACTTTATTGGCCCTACGTACATTCATAACATTGGGCTTGTGTACATACAGGCCATTCATAAAAACACATTTTGAACAGGTTATTTTCTTGTTAATTTGAATCTGAAATTCGTTGATATCACACTGCAGTGCAATAGATGGATCCTCAGTTATACATTTACTCTCCTGTGTTCTTTCTGCAGTCCTATTCTGGAATCAAATTATAAAGTATATTTGGGCCTGTACAGGCTGGGTGAGATCAGCTCTCAAACAGTTGTTGCCAATGTAAGAAATATCGTCACCAATCCTAATTACGTAAGCACTGGAGACATCGGGGACATCGCCCTGGTACGGCTGACAACACCTGTCACCTATACTCAGTACATCATGCCAATCTGTCTGCCATCTTCCACCACCACCTTCCCCTGTGGTACAGAGTGCTGGGTAACCGGATGGGGTAGAACATCCTTTGGAGGTGAGTCTGTGAAATAGTAAGCAACAGTGATTTCACTCTTATTTCACACTAATGCCGCGTACACACGATCGGAATTTCCGACAACAAACGTTCGATGGGAGCTTTTGGTCGGATATTCCGACCGTGTGTAGGCTCCATCGGACATTTGCTGTTGGAATTTCCGACAACAAATGTTTGAGAGCCGGTTCTCAATTTTTCCGACAACAAAAGTTCTTGTCGGAAATTCCGATCGTGTGTATCCAATTCCGACGCACAAAAATTCCACGCATGCTCGTAATCAATTTGACGCATGCTCGGAATTATTGTACTTAATTTTTCTCGGCCCGTCATAGTGTTGTACGTAACCGCGTTCTTGACGTTCGGAATTTCCGAGCAACATTTGTGCGACCGTGTATATGCAAGACAAGTTTGAGCCAACATCCGTCGGAAAAAAAAAATCCACGGTTTTGTTGTCGGAAATTCCGATCGTGTGTACGCGGCATAAGGAGCCAAACCTGTCACTTAAGCCTCGTACACACGGTCGGACTTCCATCTGACTTTTCCGTGTTTTTTTGTCCGAACGGAGTTGGTCGGGAACACCCATAGCATACACACCACAGGACTTTTCTGCAAACTTTCTTAAAACTTCTTACAACATCACGTGTTTTTTCTGCTCTTTTCTGATCTTTACTGCCACCCTTTGGTCAACTTCTGCTATTGTTGGTTGATTTTAACATTAGTTGTTTTGTCCATCGGACTAAAGTCCGATGGTTTTCTGTACACACGGTCGGACTTTGCTCCATCGGACTTTTGTTGGGCAAAAGTTTGTCCGTTTGCAGACCCAACATTTGTCCGATGAAATCCAAAACCAAACGGAAAAAGTTTGTCCGATGGAGCGTACACACGGTCGGATTGTTGGTCCAACTTGCTTAAAACAAAGTTTGTTGGGCAAAAGTCCGACCGTGTGTACGGGGCTTTACACCCAATACATCATTCCAGTTAGCTATGGGTGAATTTGCCAGGACTGTGCTTTGGTGGGGTTCAATTAATCCTGTTTAAAATTCAGGAGACTGAAATGTACCAGTATTAAAGTCTGTGTGTGGAGGGGGGCGTGTTAAGAATAATTTAAAATTTATTTTAAATAGTAAAGCTATTGTCAAAAAAGGGAGGGAGGCCTTTTAAAGCATCTTCTAAGACAACATGGAAAAAACACCAATACTTCATCCACTTCCCGACCAATGTATGCATATGTGCGCCTTGGGGAGCTTGGTCATAGGGTGCCCTATGACTAAGCCCCAGTGGGTGGGTCAAAATGCATCAGCTTGTGTGGTTTGGTGGAGACCTAGGTTTGGTGGTTTGGTGGAGACCTAGGCTGAGGCCGTTCCTTATTGTTTATTCACCTGGGCTGGTTAGAAGTAGTGCCGATCCTTTATGTATATGTTTCATGGAATGCCGCTTCTTAGATGGAGGAGTCCCAACAAAAAGATTTTAGGTAAATATGTACAAAAATAGATTTTAACCACTTGCCGATGCCGACCAGCGCACGACGATATATGTCGACACAATGGCACGGCTGGGCAAATGGGCGTACAGGTACGTCCCCTTTAAGATGCAGCATTGTGGGCGCACCCGCCCTGAGCTCCGTGAGTCCGACAGCGAGTCCCACGGACTTGATGTCCGCGGGGATACTCGCGATCGTCTCACGGAGAGGAAGAACGGGGAAATGCTGATGTAAACAAGCATTTCCCCAGTCTTCCTAGTGACAGGACACTGATCACAGCTCCCTGAAGACATGTGCATTTGTTTTCGTCCGAATGCATTTTCGTCCTAATTTCGGGTATTTTCGTTATCGTTTTAACAAATGAAAACGAACGCGCAGAATCTGAAATCCGAAAGATCCGACATAAAAAAATGCTTTCTTTTCGTTTTCGTTGCTACAACAGTTGGATATAGATAGGAGATTCGACGTGACGCTGACAATAACAATCTGTGTCTATCGAACCTGCGGTCGAATGTGCCTAACCTTAACTCTATTAGTCCAAGATTATTCTACATAGAGAGAAAAGATTCGACATTATAGAGACAGTGTTGGGGGTAGACAATTTAACATGAACGACGAAGATTTGACGAAGCAGCGAAAAACATACAAACTTTGAATCTGTCATTGAAGGCTTATGGTGTCTGTCGAATGTTCTAAGAAGATTCCACGAAGCAGCTAAACTGTACGACGCCGCAATCGTACATTTCCGGTCAAATGCTCGGCCCATAGGGTATAGAAGAATTAAAATGTTGGTTGACTAGTAATAATAATTTATAAATATAATTATTACTAGTCATACAACATTAGAATTCTTCTATAGCTTGTGGGCGGAACATTGGACCGGAAATGTATGATTGCAGCGTCGTACAGTTTAGCTGCTTCGTGGAATCTTAGAACATTCGACAGACACCATAAGCCTTCAATGACAGAATCAACCTTAATTAATTCGGATTTTTGGACGAATGCATTTTTTAACGAAATGAAATAAATAAAAACACATTTCGGGAGTAACTAAATTAATTTATTTTTCGGACGAAAAATAAATTCCGAAACTAAATATTTCAGTGTGCACATGTCTAGCTCCCTGTGATCGGGAACAGCGATCAGTGTCGTGTCACACATAGCCCATCACCCCCACAGTTAGAACACATCCCTAGGACACACTTAACCCCTTCAGCACCCCCTACTGGTTAACCCCTTAACTGCCAGTGTAATTTTTACAGTAATCAGTGCATTTTTATAGCACCGATCGCAGTATCAATGACAATGGTCCCAAAATGGCGTCACAAGTGTCCGATGTGTCCACCATAATGTCACAGTCAGGATAAAAATCGCTGATCGCCGCCATTACTAGTAAAAAAAATGTTTTAATAAAAATGCCATAAAACTTTCCCCTATTTTGTAGGCGCTATAACTTTTGCGCAAACCAATCAATATACGTTTATTGCGATTTTTTTTTTACCAAAAATATGTAGAAGAATATGTATCGGCCTAAACTGAGGAAAAAAAAACTTTTTTTATATATTTTTGGGGGATATTTATTATAGCAAAAAGTAAAACATATTGTTTTTTTTTTCAAAATTGTCGCTCTATTTTTGTTTATAGCGCAAAAAATAAAAACCGCAGAGGTGATCAAATACCACCAAAAGAAGGCTCTATTTGTGGGGAAAAAAGGATGTCAATTTTGTTTGGGAGCCACATCGCACGACCGCGCAATTGTCAGTTAAAGCGACGCAGTGCCAAATCCCAAAAAGTGCTCTGGTCTTTGGCCAGCCAAATGGTTTGGGGCTTAAGTGGTAACAACATGTAACACCAACATATTACAAGCAAGTGATGAGAGTGGTGGAAAAAAGTGTTCTTTAACAGATTCAGACTCACAAAAGGTCAGATGTAAGCTTAATGGTTCACACGGGTCCAGGTTGCCTAATTGTCCTGGGGTGGGAATGGTAGCACACAATGAGGGGGCTTAGAAAATATAACCTCATGTAGAAAAAAAGAAACCTATCTAAAAAAAAAGAAAAACTTACTACACAAAAACCGAAAGGCAAAAGGAAGGTACATATGATGACCCACCTATAGACATACTACTGTATATCCATTGCAGGTATAGAGGATATCCCAGAATAATATATACAGGAACTTTAGAACTATTTGTAATAGTCAACTGAAAAAACAGGAGTCAAGCCTTGTTTAAAAAATGGGAGGGGGGGGTGGTAAAATACCTTACAGAAGAATAGTGGCCACAACTTTTGTGTCTATACTACTCCTGTGGGTCACAGGAGTGAAGTTCATTCTGCACTCCTGTGACCAATTTTTATCTGACAGCGGGCCGAAGCCTGCTGTCGGCTGATGTCACAGCTCTGGTTCACTTTTCAGTCTGGATCTGCCCAGGTGCCTGAACCAGAAGCTGGCTGAGCTTCTTAGCAAGCCGCTGAGAGCCTGAGCCAGTCGCTCCCGCCCCCTCCACAACCCAGTGCGCTAATGAGCGCTGGAGTGCCGGAGCAGAGAGCCAGTGACAGTCACCAGCTCTCTTTAGGCTGAGAACCCAGAGCTGAGCGATCAGCAGTGTTTGATCACTCAGTTCCCTGTGTCAGACGCGGCCAGGGGCAGGTTCAGCAGGGATCAGTGCTGCATCCACCTAGGTGAAAATTATAATTTTTTGGGAGATTCCCAAACTTCATTTTTAAAGGGAAAATTCACACTCAAAAAATATTCATTATACACATGAATATTCAGGTACAGTACCTGCTGTGACAGTTGGCAGCTGGTCAGATCTCATTGTGCTGCCACCATATGTGATGAACGTGGGCCAGATCCCAGCCACTCTGCCACGAAAATGTAATGATGGCATTCTCAGCCTCACCCGGCACAGAGATTTTTCAGCATGTGGAACCACAACCTAAGTGCCAGAAGACTGATGCCCGGTACACACGACCGGTTTTCCCGTCGGAAAAACTACGATGAGAGCTTTTCATCGGGAATCCCGACCATGTGTATGCTCCATCGGACTTTTTCCCACAGGAAAACTGCCGGGAAAAAAAAGGAGAGCAGGATCTCTTTTTTCCCAGTCAGGAAAAAATCCTAGTGAGAAAACCGTTCATCTGTATGCTTTTCCGACGGGAAAAAAAACATGCATGCTCGGTAACAATTTGACGCATGCTCGGAAGCATAGAACTTCATTTTGTCAGCTCTTCGTAGTCTTTTACGTCACCACGTTCTTGGCAGTCAAAAGTTCACCGGACTTTTGTGTGACCGTGTGTATGCAAGGCAGGCTTGAGAGGAATTCCGTCGGGAAAACCATTGTTTTTTTTTTTCGACGGGAAAACTGCTTGTGTGTACGAGGCATTAGAATTACAAATACTAAAGAAATGCAATACTACAACAGCAAAAATAAAGCAAACTTGACCCTAAAAGGGAAATTCAGATTTAACACTTCCTACCCCCCTCCTCTCCCACCTTTGGAGGTTTTATTTAGGGGGTTGCTCTGATTGGTCAGTTTTCCTCCCTCCGCTCGCAACCTTCTGGGACACTTTAAAGGTCCCAGAGGAATGTGGGACTATTCACAAAGTGCAGCACCGCTTCTCAAGGAGTCACAGCCTGCTTCTCTTAATAAACTTGCCGGCCCTCGGGGACCCGAACACCAGCGAAGGACCGACCTGGGTAAGGACGGTGCTGGATCCTTGGACAGGTAAGTGTCCTTTTTTTTAAAAAAGTCAGCGGCTACAGTATTTGTATCTGCTGACATTTCATGAATTTTGTTAAGACTGAAGATCCTCTATAAGTCCATAAAACTGAAGCCTAGGTATTGCAATTTTTACATAGTTAGACTGGTCTAGCTTGGACCAATGTAAGTAAGTGTAGCGGGTGTTTGATTTTAGGGGAGGCATCTGGGTGGTAGTGTAACCCAGATGCACTGATTGTTAGGGAATCTGAGACCCTTTTGTGGTTCTTGGAGGACTCTGATGGTGTGAGGTTCCCTGCGGCCTGCAGGTGGTGCTGTCGCCCTGGGCTGGAGCTGAACACTCACCGCAAGACTGCTTCCTTTTTTGTCCTTTCCTGGCGCTGGTACAGCGGGGCGGGGAACCCGCTGTGACGCAAAGGGAGAGGAGATAAAAGGCACGGGCGCCCTGACCTCAGGGTTCAGAGTCGGAAGACGCAGCTGCGCCCAGGCACCTTCAGCTTGGGTGCTGGCGTTCCGGAGTTCCGGGCCCAGGTGCCCTTGACCTGGCCGGAGCGGGAGATGGAGTCCATCTCGGGCACCTTTAGCCTGGGGTGAGGTACTATGGCGGAAGACTGAAGCTCAGTACCTTCGACTGAGTTCCGCGAGGGTGGAGGAATCCGAGGGGGCCCTAACTCCTTGGGTGCCTGTGTCTGAGACGAGGAGGCCGGTGAGCGGAACTTCTCCGGAGAGTCCGGTGCAGCATTGCTGGTGACGGAGAGGCCTCTGGTAACTGTCTTGGACAGATGTCCTTCCCCTGATAGGGGCTACGATAGCGAAGGTAATTCATGTTCTGTTCAATATAGTCAGTGGCAATGACTATTTGCCACTGGTGACACTACAGTGGTTAGCTCTATCTAGAAGAATTGTGCCTTGGCCTACTCCCCACAAATACTGAAGTGTTATATGGGTCTCAACCTGTCTGTGCTGTATGACTATTTATTGAGAAGAATAAATACGAGTTGGACCTATTCAGTGTGTGGAACTCTGGTTACTAGGAGCAAAGGGGAGTCAATCCGAGGAGAGGATTTGACTCTGGGACACATACATAAAACCCGATAGTTCTGGCCTTCACCTCTACACCTTGGAGGACATGGGCCGTGGTGCATCTCATCCCTCCCTCCAGTGTTAACCCCTAGACGAGACAGACAAGCCGTGACTGAGAAGGGGAGAGAGGGGTGAGGTCGCTACACAAGTATGTGCCATACCTGTGGATTCCTGTAGGAGGACTGATACCATGATCACTTTCACTAGCTTCCAGGTCCCATGCTGAGCAGTTGCCTTGCTGTATTGCAAACATGGGAGATTGCTTGTTCGGTATGGGCACCATTGGGGGTATACTTAACATTTTGTCAATGACTTCTCTGAATGGACATGGTGGAGAGGCATGGCGCTGAGGTCATCACAGGCTGTATGCTGTAGGTTTTGAAGCACCTGAATAGGCCAGGGAAGGTAGTAGGAGCTGGTAATTTTGTCAGAATACTTTTTTGGGGGAGGTGAGGGGATAGATGACAATTATAAAATGAGTCTATAGCATCAACAGCAGAAGTTTTGTAGTCATTGGTAGCTCAAGACTGGTTCACTTGAATAAAAGTGAGCTGGGACATACTGGGGAACAGGTGGATTTGCCTCAACATATCAAAACCTAGAGGACCTCCCGGGTGGCCCACTGGCTGCATGGTAGCCATTGATGCTGATGCAACTTCTGCTGCATTTCTAATGTTAAGTTACAGTACATGTGAGACGGAAGGCAGCTCATGTTGGTGTTGCATTTCTGCCAGATGTACCATGTCCAGGTATGACGGCTTAAAGTGGTTACAAGTCCTTCTGCACTAAAGAAAGACTTCCTGGAAGCTAGGGTACTTCATGATGAACCGTTGTACCACCAAGCAGAGGTCATGTGTAGGACAAGGTATCAGTATTATTTTTCCCAAGAGAAAGGCAGCTATCACGTTAATGTTTTTTGTCACACACAACCTTGCTTTTCCTGGCTGAAGATGGCATGGGTTTAGCCAAAACCACCTCCAAACCTGGGCATGGAGAGCTGATAGCATCTCTGGCCCAGTATGGTTCTTGTCAATAATTGAAAATATTTTCAACCACTTTAGAAACTGCTACATTCTTCAAATGTCCTGGAGCAAATTTATAAAGACTCTAGAATGTTTCTAAATGTATCTCACTACCCCAATCCGACCCATACAACGTATTGACTAAAGTATGGGTTGTTAAGTGATAATGAATAAGAGTGAATAATGCATGGATGCTCCTTACCACTGCCAATTACAATCACAATTACATATTATAAATTAGTGTTACTTTTTAAAGATGTAATACTATGATGCCTCGTACACACAACCAGTTTTTCCGACGGGAAAACTGCTATGAGAGCTTTTCGTCGGGAATCCCGGCCCTGTGTATGCTCCATCACAGTTTTTCCAACGGGAAAACTGCTGGACAAAAAAAGAGATCAGGATCTCTTTTTTCCCGTCAGGCCAAAAGTCAGAGCGTGAAAAACGTTTGTCTGTTTGCTTTTCTGATGGGCAGAAAACTGCGCATGCTCAGAATCAAGTACGAGACAGGAGCTCTTTTTCTGGTAAAACTAGCATTCGTAATGGAGATAGCACATTTGTCACGCTGTAACGGACTAAAAAGCACGAGGCTGAAAAGCGCGAATCGTCTCTCACCAAATTTTTACTAACACGAAGATCAGCAAAAGCAGCCCAAAGTGTGGCGCCGTTTGAATGGAACTTCCCCTTTATAGTGCCGTTGTACGTGTTGTACGTCACCGCGCTTTGGACGGATGGACTTTGGTCTGAGTGTGTGTATGCAAGGCAGCCTGATGGAAATTATGTCGGGAAAACCGTTGAATGTTTATCCGTCGGAAAAAACGGTCGTGTGTACTAGGCACTACACTTTAGCAGGCTTGCTGGTTCTTATGACAGATTTTCCTAGGATTAAGCTTTAAAGGTAAACTATCTATGTCTAGCCTTGTAAGAATGACTTTCCATTTATCTTTTTGTCTATTTTTCATCACCAGGAAGGCCACCGTCAAATGGAATCCTCCAGGAGGTTATGACTCCTCTAATAGACCACAATACATGTCAACTAATGTATTACAACGGGGGACTTACTTACAACATCCAGGATGAAAAGATTTGTTCTGGCTACAATGATGGGCAAAAGGATTCCTGCCAGGTGGGTGAGACAAGCATCTTCCCTTTCCTGAATCATACCAGGCCACATTCCCTCAACATAGCTGGTACCTTAGTGTCTGGAAAAGCAGCTTGTCCTCATGTTTAAGAGAGCAAAGCCCTCTTGCCCACAAACCTGCCCCAGTGGTTATGGGGGCCTGTGGGCTTAGTCATTCTCCAAAAAAAAAAACACAAACACAGTTTTTGACAAGTCTTTTAAAGTGTTTGTAAACCCAAAAAATCTAAATTAAATTGACCAGTCTACCTCACACAGTAATAGTGCAGCGCTAATAAAGTGACAGGAAGAACACATGGGAACCTCCTCTGATAGGGACCCTCATAGATCCTTTGCGAGTGTAACAAGGTGACTAGTGTAAATCAGCAAACAAGTGCTAAATTGAATAACAAAACATTAATAACCCAAAAAAAATGCAAGAATTAAATAAAGTGTCAAGTGCAAATAAAGGAGCAATCAAAAAATGTTGTCTAAAACATCAACTTACCATGTGCTCTTATAATACCGCAAATAATTAGCATTATAAAAACAATAATAAAAAGAGAGTGTGGGAAAAAGTCCAAAGTAGTGTTGCAGAAAAGTCCCAATGTTATAATCCAATGATAATGACTGGCAATCCCAATATTCATAGATAGGTCACCACCGTGAAGGATATTCACCACCTTTTAGAATTGGATACGCTTACCAAAGCTCATGGACCCAATCAGCCTATGCTGTTGGGTCAAAAAGGCAGGGGTGAATGCTGAGACATCAGTAGAGGGATGCTTCCATGAACATTCTTCAAAGGACACACTTTAAGGCAACTTTAAGGGACCACCAACTCCACCAATCGAGCACGGATCTTTTTCCTTTTACTGATTCACAGGTAATATTTTATCCAAAAAAGAAACAGAACACCTCCACATAGTGTAAAAATTTTGAGGATGTATTTAAAAAGTCAGAACACTTACAAAAGTGCTTATTAGGGATGAGCCAAACACCCCCCAGTTCGGTTGGCATCAGAACATGCGAACAGGCAATAAATTAGTTCCAACATCCGAACACCGTTAAAGTCTGTGGGACTCAAACATGAAAAATCCTAAAAAGTGTTTGGGGACCCGGGTCCTGCCCCAGGGGACATGTATCAATGCAAAAAAAAGCTTTAAAAACGGACGTTTTTTTGGGAGCAGTGATTTTAATAATGCTTAAAGTGAAACAATAAAAGTGAAATATTCCTTTAAATTTCGTACCAATCACAGCTGATCATCGCGTGAACCAGGAAGTGCCAGTAAATGGCATTCCTCGGTTCGCGCTGACAGGGACAGATGATCGGCGGCTCTCCCTGTTAGGGGGGGGGGGTCTGTGCTGATAATCAGCACATTGATTATCAGCACAGCCCCCATCAAAAGGTTCCAATCACCTGCCAGCCTGTCCCCCTCTATAAACGCCTATCAGTGCCCACAACAGTGCCAATCAGTGCCCAAAAAAGTGCCAATCAGAGCCCCATCAATAATGCCTGTCAGTGTCCCATCAAAGTGCCAATCAGTGCCACTCAGCAATGCCTGACAGTAGGTCCTCATCAGTGCTGTCCATCCAGTGCCACCTACCAGTGCCCATCAGTGCCAACTATCATGCTCATCAGTGCCGCCTATCAGTGCCATCAGTGCTACTTATCAGTACCGCCTGTCAGTGCCCATCAGTTTTTTTTTTAAATTGTCTGTATTTTTTCGTTTATAACGCAAAAATTTAAAAACGCAGAGGTGATCAAATACCACCAAAATAAAGCTCTATTTCTTGGAAGAAAATAATAAAAAAATAATAAGAAAATAATAAAAATTTAGTTTGGTAACAGTGTTGTATGACCGCACTATTGTCATTCAAAATGCGACAGCGCTGAAAGCTAAAAATTGCCCTCGGCAGGAAGGGGGGAATGTGCCCGGTATTGAAGTGGTTAAGATACAAAACCTTTTGTGTGTAGCAGCCAACCCAGTACCCCCTAATTACTTACCTGAGCCCCATGTCTCTCCAGTGATGTCCATGAATGTCTAAGCTGCCTGGGGCACTCCTCCCGATTGGCTGAAACACAGCAGCCATGCCATTGACTCCTATGGCTGTCAATCAAAGTCAGCCAGCCAATCAGAGGTGTGAGGGGGCAGGGCCGGGTCGAGACTCTCTATAAATTGCTCTCACGCCCACAAGATCTATTTGTCATACACAATTTATACATCAAAACTTAGGTATTTTTGTCTAGTTTCAGGCAATGTGCTCAGTTTTGTGATACGTCTTTTACTTTTGGCTGGTTGAGCTTCCAAATGACAAGAGTTCTACACTTTCTTTCATTGACTGTCCTGTATAAAATTCTTCACATTTCCCAGCGAAACGCACAGCGAACTTCTTTTTTAAATCACTGACATGCCCACATTTTTTAGTTTATCAACATAAGTTTTATACCGATACGTTCACAAAGGCCGTTTGTCTCTAATGGTGAAGTCGCTGTTTCGATAGCATGTACTGTTGTGGATTTATTAAGGCTTGTTTGAAGGGTTCTCTCACACTGTCTCTCACTCATTAGGTGTGGGGATTAATGATTAAAGAGAGGCTTTATAAGTACTGAAGGAACACGGCTTGTATGTCCTAAAGATAGTGTAGTGGTTATGGTGATTGGCTTTGGTGTGGGCTTAGCAATTCAGCTATTCAGCATTCCCACGCATTTTCTGCAGGAAATACATTTTCTAGTAACCTTTAAAATGAGCACTTTTGATTTTTCATGTTCGTGTCCCATAGACTTTAACGGTGTTTGCGTGTTCAAACACATTTTTTGCCTGTTCGCATGTTCTGGTGCGAACCGAACCGGGGGGGGGGGTGTTTGGCTCATCCCTAATAACAATATGTGGTCAATGATGTTATGGGCATACCAGTTTGTCCTACAATTGTACGGGCAGTGTTTTGAGCGCCACACACAGGTGACACAAGAGGGATGGAGAGACGTTGTCAATCACCACTTTGGAGGAGGAGAAGGGACGTGGTTTTTGTTTTTAGACCCTCCCATCCTGTCTGTATGTGCAGTACTCAGAACTCTGCATGTACAGTTGTAGTACAAAGCGGGAATGTGCACATATGAAACTGAAAATTAAATGAAAGATAAAAGCTCATTGGTTGCCATGCACAACTGCTGCAGATTCTGACTGTTCTAGCTTTAAATGAGTCCCCTCTGCATGTTTAGCTTGTAAACAGTTTGTTGAATTATCCTAAACTAATTGGTTCTGCTAATGATTATCAATGTTTTACAGGGTGACTCAGGAGGACCTCTGGTGTGTAAGGTCCAGGGAGTATGGTACCAGGTTGGAATTGTGAGCTGGGGAGAAGGATGTGCAGAACCCAACTTCCCTGGGGTATACACACTGGTGACGGCCTACCAACCCTGGATCAGCATCTACCTGCAAGTTGCATTTAAGGATCTGGCAAATATCCCTAAACCAACAAGAACATGTGGAGGAAACCTCATCAACACAGGATCCATCAGCTCAACAACACATGGAAGGAGTACTGTCTGTACAACCACCAATGTTCCTGGACCAACAAATAAAGGAAGCACTGCCTATACGAAGACCAATGTTCCTGTACCAACAATTGAAGGAAGCACTGCCTATACGAAGACCAATGTTCCTGTACCAACAAATGAAGGAAGCATTGCCTATACGAAGACCAATGTTCCTGGACCAACAAATGAAGGAAGCACTGCCTATACGAAGACCAATGTTCCTGTACCAACAAATAAAGGAAGCATTGCCTATGCGAAGACCAATGTTCCTGGACCAACAAATGAAGGAAGCACTGCCTATACGAAGACCAATGTTCCTGTACCAACAATTGAAGGAAGCATTGCCTATACGAAGACCAATGTTCCTGTATCAACAAATGAAGGAAGCACTGCCTATACGAAGACCAATGTTCCTGTACCAACAATTGAAGGAAGCATTGCCTATACGAAGACCAATGTTCCTGTATCAACAAATGAAGGAAGCACTGCATCTACCAACACCAATGTTCCTGTGCAAAAAACAACATCTGAAGGAAGTTCCATCACATCCAGCCTTTCACACCTTTGCTGGATGATCCTATTCCCAACTATTCTTCTGCTAACATTTTTATAACCAAAAACTTCAATCTCATCAGACCTAAACAATTGATTTACTAATAAGGGTGAACTATCACTTGGGTTCAAAAATATGTTTGGACAGAACTTTGCTCGACTGCATTTGTCCTAAAGCCAAACTTTTAACATGTTTGACAGGAGCCAAATATAAAATAAATAATGTTTTTTTTTTTTCCCCTACAGATTTCTCTGTAAATGCTTGTTAAAGCAAAACTTCTTCTTTTGGATTTTTTTTTTTTAGAGGGTGACCAGGTACCTGGTTTTGATAGGTACATGGTCCCATTTCCAATCAGATCATCTGGGTGATTCCACCAGAAGTTCTGGCTCTCTGACTTGCTGCAGCTTCTAATGCACTTAGTGAGGAGCTCACAGTGTGCAGTGGAATCAGAGTAAGCTAATTCAGTTCATTAGATGAGCCAGTGCAACTGTGCAAGACTAAAGCAAAGGCTCAAGTTCAGGTTTAAACTACAACACTACAGCTGTATATCCTTTCCTGTCCACTCTCAGAGTGTTCCCATCATATGACAAACATGTAAACAAACTTTAAAAATAAAAGGCTAGTTTATTTAGACTACATGTGTTCCGTTTAAAAGGTGACACCAGCCTTTTATTTGAAAATTTTGGCTAGCGGGATCAGGGCCGCTGATAAGGGGGGACCACTGGCCCTGCTGTATGGGGCCCGAGCCCTGTCAGTTCCAGAGGGGGGCCTGGGAAGCTAACAAGTCCATCTGCAGCCGCCTAAGCTACATTCTGTTTCACAGTCTCTTGTCATTTTATCACAGAGCGGAGCAGGCTGCACTCTCTCTCTCCTTTCTCAGTGACTCGTTCATGTTCCTTTCTGTTGATCTTTGTTTCTCTTCACTTCCCCCCTCCCGACTCATACTCACTCTGCTTCTCAGATATGCCCCCCCCCACCTGACTTTCCTGCAATCAAGACCCGATCCTTCTCTCTGATATATCTGATTGTGTAGTGGTGTTTCCCTGCAGTCCTTCACTCTTGTACTCCTCGTTCTGTCCCATCTATCATGTCTCGTGTCTGCCCAGCCTATATATATTCCCTGTTCTCTCCTGGTGTTTAGCCAACCAGCTGTATTCCGCTCTGCCTTTCACCTTCTCCCAGCACAGCTTAGTGTACTATATGTGGCTTGGCTTCCCCTTTGTCTCTCCCACTCTGGTTCCTTTACCTTCAGTCTATTCTAGACCAGGGACGTGCAGTCAGGGCAGAGCCTCATCTGTCATGAACATAAAAAAAAAGACAGAGCTTCAAGGGGATGGGGGTGAGTGGGGGGTTTCTGGTAGGTATCCAAAGTCCTACCCCACCACTGGTCAAAATTTGGGGCTCCTACAACCTATGGTTGCGGAGATACAGGGCTTCTTGCGCAGCCTGTCAGAAGCTACATACAGAGCAGACAGTTTAAATACAAGCTAACACACTCTGCAGCAGACTGAGAGAATGAGCTCACAGTGCCTCTCCTCACTTCTTGTCAGAGGCTCTGAGCTCAATGGGCAGCTTGGAGTCTTGGACCAATGGTAAAGTACCATTGGCCCAAGCTGTCCAATAAAAATGCTGCAGTGGAGACACACCCCTCACTGCAGTGTCATAGAAGGGGAATGTACTCCCTTTCCAGCCCAGCCCTCTTATCTAGAAGATAAAAACATGTGATTATGTGTATAAGATTTACCCACAATCCCATGTTTTTCTCATACAGTTAAGAGGGAGAATGAGAATCTTCTGTTGAAAAGGTACAAGCTAAATCTTATATTATTATGTTATATGTTATAAGATAATAATGTATTATTTTACTATTTACTGGGAAATTACTGGTTGGAAGTTATAACTTCAAACTTCAGTAATTTGTCCATTAATCCACCTGCCTGAGTACAGATTTAGTAAAAATATAGTAAATTACCTTAAAAACAATATATAATAATTATTTGTATATTAATTATGGTAATTAACCTCTTGCCACCCAGGCCAATTCTGACATTTCTCGCCTACATGTAAAAATCATCATTTTTTTCCTAGAAAATCACTCAGAACCCCCAAACATTATATATATTGTTTTTGCAGACACCCTATGGAATAAAATGAAGGTCGTTGCAACTTTTTATGTTACACACAGTATTTGTGCAGCAATTTTTGAAACACTTTTTTTGAAGAAACTGTTTTATTAATAAAAAAAAAAAAACGAAAGTTAGCCCGATTTTTTTGTATACTATGAAAGACGATGTTACACCGAGTAAATAGATACCTAACATTTCACGCTTTAACATTGCGCACGTTCGTGAAATAGCGCCAAACTTCAGCACTTAAAAATCTCCATAGGCGGCACTTTAAACATTTTTACAGGTTACATGTTTAGAGTTACAGAGGAGGTCTAGTGCTAGAATTATTACTCTCGCTCTAACGTTCGCAGCATATGTAACCTGTGTTTATCGCGCTCTGATACTAGCCAGTGCCTACCCAGCCACTCACCTCACTGCAGGTCCCTGGAGTATACAACGTGGCTTCTTCCCCCCCTCCCTACACTGTCATCACCTATTCCCTCTGAAATTCACTGATCAACTCTTCTATTTAAAGAGAGATTCCACCCGCAATTTTTTTTTTTTTTTTAAAGTCAGCAGCTACAAACACTGTAGCTGCTGACTTTTAATAAGGACACTTACCTGTCCTAGACGCCCGCGATGTCGGCCTTCCGAGGCCGATCCCTCGATCGTGGAGGGTCCCAGCGCTGCCATCCTCACTAAGTGAAACAGGCAGTGAAGCCTTGTGGCTTCACTGCGCGTTTCCTACTGTGCATGCGCGAGTCTTGTGGCGCTGTATGAATGGGCGGCTGCTCTCTAGGATACACACAGTTCCCAGAAGTCAGCGCGCCCCATTGCAGAGAAGACAACACGAGGGTGAAGACCAGCCACCGACTAGGAAGAGGCAGATTAGGAAGATCCGCATAGCAACCACAATTTCTGGTAAGTCATTTTTTTTTTTTTTTTTTTAGGGTGGACCTCCACTTTAACTGTTTACTGACTGATCTAGTTAAAGCAGAACTTCACCCAAAAGGGGAAGTTCTGCTTTAAGTCCTCCTCCCCCACCCCCCATCCCATCTACCACATTTGCCATGTCATTTTTGTTTTTTTGGAGCGGGGAGCAGGTGCCTGGTTTTGACAGGTACCTGCTCCCACTTTCGCTCAGATTGCCTAGGCGATCCGAGTGAAAGTTTTGTCCTTCTTCCTCCCTGACTGCAGCCTTCTGGGACACATCACAGGTCCAAGAAGACTGCAGGACCATTTAAATACAGCAGCGTCGCTTGCGTATGCACAGCGTGCAGGCAGCTGTGAGGCCGAAAGCAGCACAGCTAGCTGTCCACAGTTAGGATGCCGACACCGGTAACCCGTAGAATAGTTAAGAACTAGCCCAGGTGAGGACGGTGCTGGATCCCTGAACAGGTAAGTGTCCTAATATTAAAAGTCAGCAGCTACAGTATTTGTAGCTGCTGACTTTTAATCGTTTTTTTTTTTCTAGAGTAATTTTTTATTGAATTTCACTGCTAGTCCAAATGCATTCATAATTCCAGGTCTGTCCCCTTCCCCTACCTAAAATCACCTTTAGGGCTTGTTCACACCACTTGTGGTGCAAGAAGTGCATGCATGAGCGGGCATTTTCCTGCACCGCAAGGAAATTCACCGCCCTCTGCAGATGTGCACAGTTGTCATTAGACATGCGCACTGCCAAAAAAATGTGTTTGTTTTTGTTTCATTTGTTTTTTCAGGTCATACGTTATGATAGCAATTCGCAAATTTGTAAATTCTAAAATTCATAAATTCGGAAATTCGAAAATTCATAAATTCATAAATTTGTATATTCGTAAATTTGAAAATTCGTAATTTCCTAAATTCGGAAATTCATAAATAAGAAAGAAAATCAGAAAATTTGAAAGATCGAAATGCAAAAATTCTAAATAATAACTATCTAATTAATAATAACTAACTATTAAATTATAGGTAATGGAATTTCCTTTCAAATTTGGCTGTTAGTGAACGTAACGAATACAAATTTATCCGAAGTTACGAATTATCCAAAATAACGAATGCTGTATCTAAACAAATGCAACAGAATGAATTAATAATAAATAATAATAACAATAAAAAGTTTTTATTATTATTGTTATTGATTATTATTATTAATGCATTACATTCCACTTGTTTAGATACGGCATTCGTTATTTTGGATAATTCGTAACTTCGGATTAATTTGTATTCGTTACATTCGCTAACAAACAAATTTTAAAGGAAAGTCCAATGCCTATAATTTAATAGTTACAAGAACAAATTTTAGATGTGAGCTTTTGGTCGGAAATTCCGCCCGTGTGTATGCTCCATCGGACATTTGCTGTCGGACAAAAGATTGAGAGCAGTTTCTCTATTTTTCTGACGGAAAAAGTTCTTGTTGGAAATTCCGATCGTCTGTATCCAATTCCGACGCGTAATAAAACACGCATGCTCAGAATCAAGCAGAAGAGCTGAACTGCCTATTGAACTTCATTGATCTCGGCTCGTCGTACGTCTTGTACGTCACCGCGTTCTTGACGGTCGGAATTTCCGACAAGATTTGTGTGACCGTGTGTATGCAACACAAGTTTAAGCCAACATTCCGTCGGAAAAAAAATCCACGGTTTTGTTGTCGGAATTTCCAATCGTGTGTACGCGGCATTAGTTATTATTTCAGATCTTCGGGTTTTTGGATGTTCGAATTTCAGAATTTCCAAATTTGCGAATTTATGAATTTATGAATTTACGAATTTGCAAATTTACGAATTTGCGAATTTACGAATTTTCAAATTTACGAATTTTCAAATTTTCGAATTTAAGAGTTTTACGAATCTTCTAAATTAACGAATTTACAAATTTTTGAATTTTCAAATTTACTAATAATCTGTTAAACAGGTTATCGTTAATTTGGATGTGTCCGAATTATTGAATTTGTTGAAATTAGTTAAAAAAAATAATTCGGAACGAAAGGAATTGTACATGTCTAGTTGCCACAGTACCATGTTAGGTCCAACACACTTTAAAATAAACATGCGTTCCCATGTGTTATGCAGCCCATTAAAATTAATGGGCTGTGCAAAAAAAAAGACATTGTAAAAAAAATGCCACATTTACACAGGTGAATTGGCCCTTACAGCAATTTAGCAAAAATATAATTTTGATATTTTCGGGGGGGCTGTCAGGCAGGCCGTACAGGGCCCTGTGATATCTAACAACAGCCCTGAGTGGGATATACTGTACCTGTGTTGATTAGGACAAGGGCCTCTTCCCCACAACCCTGACCCAGTGGTTGTGGATGTTTTCTGGGCAGGGGGTTTATTGGGTTTCTTACTGGAATCTGAAAGCCCCCCATTAACAATTAGGGCGCTCACAGATACCGCCTCCCCATGTGATTGGGTAGGGGGTACACAGTTTTTGTCATGTCCTTTAATTAAAAAAACAACGAGGAGTTAAAAGGAAAAAATAATATGGTAAGTATAGAGAAGACTATTTTCTATATTCCTGGCACCCCTCATGACAGCACTTACAGGTCATAATTGGCAAAACACAAAAAGAAAAACAGGGAGAGACTAATAAAATGTAGGAAAAAAAAAGCTTGCAATCAAATAATAATTCAATGTGTGGCATAAAGAACCAAGCTGGCAAGAAGTCCCAAGGTCATCACATTAACCACTTGATGACCGCGCTATAGCCTAATGACGGCTACAGGGCGGTCGTCAGTTCTGGGAAGACGTCTATTGACCTCCTTCCCGGAAAATTGTCCGCCCATACGTCCACTGCGGTGTGTACCCGTCACGCTCTGTGATTGATGTGTCCTTCGGAACACAGCTGATCACAGATCGGGGTAAAGGGTCAATCACAGTGGCCCTTTACCACGTGATCAGCAGTGTCCAATCACAGCTGATCACGATGTAAACACACTTGCTGGTTATCGGCATTCCTTTCCTCACGTGCTGTCACAGCGTGAGCTGAGAAGAGAGACGATATTGGTGAGTGTGAAAGGGGATATCTACACTTATAATCAGGGCACTGATCATTAGTGCCCTGATTATCAGTGCAGCCCCAACAGTGCCCATCAGTGCTGCCTATTAGACATGTGCACACTGAAATATTTTGTTTAGGAATTTCGTTTTCGTCCGAAAAATACATTTATTTAGTTACTCCCGAAATTCGTTTTTATTTAATTCGTTTTTCGTTAGAAATTGCATTCGTCCAAAAATCTGAATTAATTAAGGTCGAATTGAAGGCTTATGGTGTCTGTCGAATGTTCAAAGAAGATTAGACAGAGCAGCGAAACTGTACGACGCCACAATCATATATTTCCGGGCAAATGTTCCACCTACAAGCTATAGTAGAATTCTAATGTTGTATGACACTAGTAATAATTATATTTATTAATTATTATTACTAGTCAACCAACATTAGAATTTTTCTATAGCCTATGGGCGGAGCATTGGACTGGAAATGTAAGATTGCGGCGTCGTACAGTTTATCTGCTCCATCGAATCTTCTTAGAACTTTCGACACACCATAAGCCTTCAATGACAGATTCAACGTTTGTATGTTTTTCGATGCTTTGTCGAATCTTCGTCGTTCATGTCAAATTGTCAAGTTAGTTCTAGCTATTTTACTGCTCCTCCTCTTTGGTTACAATCAGCCAATAACATTCATCATCATCATTATTTTTATTTTACCTCCCCCACCCAATTCCAGCAGCGATCTTTTCTCTCTATGTCGAATCTTTTCTCTCTATAATGTCGAATCTTTTCTCTCTATAATGTCGAATCTTTTCTCTCTATAATGTCGAATCTTTTCTCTCTATAATGTCAAATCTTTTCTCTCTATAATGTTGAATCTTTTCTCTCTATAATGTCAAATCTTTTCTCTCTATAATGTTGAATCTTTTCTCTCTATGTAGAATAATCTTGGACTAATAGAGTTAAGGTTAGGCACATTCGACCACAGGTTCTATAGACACAGATTGTTATTGTCAGCGTCACGTCGAATCTCCTATCTATATCGAACTGTTGTTGTAACGAAAATAAAGCATTTATGTCGGATCTTTCGGTTTTCGGATTCTGCGCTTTCGTTTTC
Organism: Rana muscosa; assembly: GCA_029206835.1. Classification (NCBI taxonomy): domain Eukaryota; kingdom Metazoa; phylum Chordata; class Amphibia; order Anura; family Ranidae; genus Rana; species Rana muscosa. The sequence goes on from CM055127.1 coordinate 179,926,027, forward strand.
GTTTGTTAAAACGATAACAAAAATACCTGAAATTCGGACGAAAACTAATGCACATGTCTACTGCCTATTAGTGCCCATCAGTGCTGCTGATCAGTGCCTCCTCATCAGTGCCTATATGTGCTGCCTATCAGTGCCCATTAGTGCTGCATATTAGTGCCTCCACATCAGTGCCCACCAGTGCTGTCTCATTAATGCCCATCAATGCAGCCTATGAGTGCCCATCAGTGCCACCTCATCAATGCCCATCAGTGCAGCCTATAAGTGTCTGTAGCGGCCTCACCCCGACCTCTTTAGCTAGGGGTATGTCGAGCGACAGAGTGAGGTGCGCCACGGCCCATGTCCTCCCCATGGCTGTGGGTGAGGTGAAGGCCAGTATCAATCTTTTTCTCCTCGGGCCAAATGTGTGCTGGTTATGAGGGTCAGTCCTTCTGTACCGGAATCTCCCTTTGTTCCCATCAACAGAGTCCAGACACCCATCAAAGTCCAAACTCAGGTTTATTGCGTATCTCCACATACAGTCAAATGCAACGGCATGATACGATGGGGAAGCAGGTCGAGGCACTGTACAGGTTCCTAGTCCCTACTCTCCCTGTGCTATGACCAGGGGTTGCAGGAATCTTGATGAAAGCTCCTCCGCTGCGCTGTAGCCCATATCAGGGGAAGATGTCCTCCGAGGGAGTTACCGAAGGCCCATCCGTCACCGGGTTGACACTGCACCGGGTCTTCGGACGGGTGACCTCCCCAGCCTCCTCACCTCAGATGCGGGTCCCCTCGCAAGGGGCGCCCTGGAGCAACTTCACCCTCGCGGGACCCAGCCGGAGTCACCGGGTCCCAGGCCTCCTTAAAAGTACCTCACCCCAGGCTGAAGGTGCCCGGGATGGACTCCATCTTCGTTCCGGCCAGGCCTTGGACGCCTAGGCCGGAACCTTGAACCGCCCGCACCCAGGCCTAAGGTGCCTGGGTGCGTGAAGAGATGATCTCCTCCCCCGACCGATGACGTGGCGAGGGCGTCTCCCCTTTTATATCCTCCCATCGACACCACGGCGGGTTCCCCGCCCCAGCCGTACCATCTCCAGGAAGCGGACAAAGAAGGGTAGCACTGTGGTAGGGATTCTACCTCGAGCCAGTAGGTACACTGACACCCACTGGTCAAAGAGAATATTACACCACCCAATCCTCCACGAATAAGAAAAAGGGGTCTGAACCCTGACATAATTACACACCTGGGTCTCTCTACCCCCAGGTGTATCCCACTAACTTTGAAGACCCCGCTACATGTCCATCAGTGCTGCCAAAAGTTTTGGTCTATTTTTTTTGTTTGTTAAGCAAAAAATGAAAAACCCAATGGTGATTAAATACCACCAAAAGAAAGCTCTATTTTTGTGAAAATAATAAAAAAAATGTCATATGAGTACGGTGTTGCATGATCGCGCAATTGTCATTCAAGAGTGTGATAGCGCTGAAAGTTGAAAATTGGCCTGGGCAGAAAAGGGGTAAAAGTGCCCAGTAGGCAAGTGGTTAAGTCAGATAAATCTGCTAACTGAACCTAACTTGGATGCTGGGCAGATGACACATGAAGCCCATGATACTGGCACTCCTCTTGTCTAGTGAGCTCCCCAGAATCTGTCTTTGTACCACACTCCGGTGCTGTCTACAGGATGCTCCCAGGGATTAATCATCCCCCATAAATTTCATATTAAAGCATTGACATTCATACTTTACACCATTGATTGTCATGATTTAGCCTGTAGTTTTCCTGCCTGTTAATTCTTACCTCCTTTCTGCTGTGCTTCTTCTAGACCTGTGATTCCTTTCATACATGCGTTGTTTGTCTTCTGTGCTCATCCTTGGCTGTCATCTGCTATCCTGTGGGTTTATATTTCCTTTCCCTTTCATCACTTCCTGGCCCACCTCCCTATTTGCTTTCATATATAAGAAATGCTCGGTGTGGCCCAGGTTGCCTGAGCACTTTCCCAGTTCTTGGAGCTCCTGTTTGCCTACTATTACGTGTATTCAGTGTCTGATGTCCCGTGTACTGACCCTGAATTCATCTACTGTCTGTGCTTGGCTTCCACCAGCCCTGACCTTGGTTTGTTTCCTGGATTTCCTGTTATCTCCCACCATTTGTATTCTGCGCACACGAGTGGTCTCCGCATCTTCAGCTGGGCATATTTAGCTGCAAGCCCATACCTACCATCAGGAGCCCTGAGAAAGAAGCAGGCTGGGGCTTAGACTCAATGCCTTGGGGAACCCTTTGTTGGCAATCTACAAGGGCTCACTATCACACACAACTGACATTGATAAGGTTTGTCATAGTAGATCAAGTTAATGAAGGAAACTCACTCCTTTTTTTAAATGATACATACAATCAATTTTTAAAATATGTACTGGCTGGCCCCACTTCAAACAAATAGAGCAGGGGTAGGTAACCTCGGCCCTCCAGCTGTTTTGAAACTACAACTCCCATGAGACATTGCAAGACCCTAACAATCACAGGTATGACTCCTAGAGGCAGATGCATGATGAGATATGTAGTTTTACCACAGCTGGAGGGGAGAGGTTGCCTACCCCTGAAATAGAGGAATACCTTTTTTGCCTTTCCAAAGACTGAACCCAACACTACAACCCAATGATTCCTGGAACAGATACACCACAACAAGGGACTGTTTGCCAAGATAATACCAGTGTTATCTGCTAACACTGGAAAACCATAAGGCCCCATTCACACTGGGGCAGGGAGGTACGCTGGCGGTATAGCGGCGCTATTTTTAGTACCGCTATACCGTCGTTTTTACCGCGATATTCTAGCGGCCAAAAAAGTGTTAATACCACCCGCAATGCGCCTCTGCAGAGACGCATTGCGGGCGGTATTACCGCGGTTTCCCATTGCTTTCAATGGGCAGTAGCGGTAAAGGAGCGGTAAACACACCGCTCCTTCACCGCTGCAAAGATGCGGCTAGCAGGACTTTTGGAGCGGTCCTGCTAGCGCACCGCTTCAGTGTGAAAGCCTTCTGGCTTTCACACTGAAGACTGCAGGGCACGATTTTTTCAGGTGGTATAACAGCGCTATTATTAGCGCTAAACCGCCTGAAAAACATGTCAGTGTGAAAGGGGCCTTAGGAGAACCAAATTAGTGGCCTTTTTTTCCAGGTTGTATTTTGTATCTTTCGTCTTCTCCCTCCCCTAACCTTGCATGAGTCTTATCTTGTCTATCTTCCCAAAACTGTTGTAGAAACTACTGTATAAGTTATATACAAAATAGAGATATAATGATCTGTATATGGCACCTTTTTCTGCTCTTGTAAAACTATTTAAACATTTTAATAAGCAGAAAAAGAATAAAGAAGCCATAAAACCATAAAAAGAACTGCTGCTGGTGGCCTTTTTCCCAAGTTGTACTTTGTACCTTTCTCGCTCGCCTAACACCACCCATGTCTTGTTTTGCCTAGCCACTCATAATTGGTGCAGAAACTATAAGTTATCAAATATAAAAGAGGAGACAAAGAGAATGACTTGTATATGACATGTGTTCTTCTCTTGTAAAACAAATAAAATAAACACAAAAAAGAACAAGGAAGCTGAAATGATTCACATTTATGAACAGAAAATTGTGCTCTTCACATATCATGCAGAGAGAGATATCTGTTGAACATCCTCCACTGTGCCGGAATGGAAACACTCACCGTATTCATCCTGATCGCCACAGGTAAGCAGCTTTCCAAAAAAGTCTGCACTGACCTAAAATTTCATGGAGGGCTGCCAAAGAAAAAGTTGAACAAAGAAAACTGGAGCCATATTGAGCTTGCCATCGTCATATCTGGGAACTCTTTGCCTAAACTTTCTATACTGACCTGAAGATTCCTGACATCATTATAACTAGGGGTGAGCAGAGAAAGTTTAGCTAATTAGATTTTGCTAAGAAATTTCTGATTTTCTCAGCAAAATTTTGCTAAATTTCACCCATTTTGCTACTTATACAAAATCTGCTAGAAACAATTCAATCTACCCGCTTATTTAGACCATGCATTTTTTGGTGTCCATTTAGGCCCCTTTCACACTGGGGCGGGAGGTGCACTGTGGGTATAGCGGCGCTATTTTTAGCACCGCTATACCTTCGTTTTTACCGCGGTATGCGGCCGCTAGCGGGGTGAATTTAACCTCCGCTAGCGACCGAAAAAGGGTTAATACCGCCCGCAATGCGCCTCTGCAGAGGCGCATTGCGGGCGGTATTACCGCGGTCTCCCATTGCTCCTTCACCGCTGTAAAGATGCGGCTAGCAGGACTTTTTGGAGCGGTCCTGCTAGCGCACCGCTTCAGTGTGAAAGCCTTTGGGCTTTCACACTGAAGACTGCAGGGCACAATTTTTTCAGGCGGTATAGCAGCACTATTATCAGCGCTAAACCGCCTGAAAAACGTGTCAGTGTGAAAGGGGCCTTAAGGTAGTTTTTTGTTATGTTTTTTTTTTCTCAAATATTTTTATTGAAAGTTTGGTGGTACAAATATGAAATGAGGTACATGCATGGTAGTATTCATTACCTGTAATTTGCATACCATGACTTGTGTTAACATGGGTACGCATGAAACAGGGTGCGTGGTTACTAGTTTTAAACTATATAACTTCAACCGTAAGTCTCAAAATAAACCAAAGTAGGATATATACTACCTTTGATTTTGAGTAGGTGTAGGGAGGTAAGTTGGGATATGGCAGTATGGGGAGAGGAAAAAGAGGGAAGTAGGGAGAGAGGGAGGGAGGTAGGTAATGAAAGAGAGGAAAGGAGGAGAGGGGGAAGAAAAACAAGAAATGAAAGAGAGAGAGAAAAAAAAGAGAGAAAAAAACAGAGCACTTTGTATTGTAACCCTATATTATATGATCAATGTTCTAAGGTCAGTTCTTTTCACATTTAAGGTAGTTTTGATTATTTCATTGTTCTTTTTTTTTTTTTTTTCAACAGTAATTTTTGTTGAAAATTAGATTGAACAAAGAGTTACAAAGCTGAATTCTGAACAAAGGGTACAGTACAAATCCAAATTTACAGCTCAGAAACAAGAGTTGCCAGGAGTCAGCATTACAAGTAACAATAATACTATTGGGAGGTAGGTTTGCTCATCCAGATAGACCAGGAATGGGAGAATTTGGCATACTTTAAGGCAGTAAGTGATATGAGGCGTTCAAATGTATAGTTGGCGTTAATTATGTTCACCAGTTCAGAAAGGTTGGGCGACACTTTGGATTTCCAGTTCTTTAGGATGAATACTCGAGCCTCCAGTAGAATGTGTGTAACTACTGGTCGTTGGAATAGGGGGTATTGATCAATACCTAGATTTAAAGCGGAGCTCCACCCGAGATTTTTTTTTCTTTAAAAGTCAGTAGCTACAAACACTGTAGCTGCTGACTTTTAATAAGGACTCTTACCTGTCCTACTCACCCGCGATGATGGCCCCCCCCCGATGCCGATCCCTCGATCCTGACAGGTCCCGCCCCACCATCCTCACTAAGGGAAACAGGCAGTGAAGCCTTACAGCTTCACTGCCCGTTTCCTACTGCGCATGCGCTAGTCTCGCGCTGATTTGTGAGTGGGTGCCTGCTCTCTGTGATTACTCACAGTTCCCAGAAGGCAGCGCGTCCATTCACCAGAAGACACCACGAGTAGGAGGGATGAAGAAGATCCACCTCGGATAAGGAAGAGGCAGATTAGGGACTTCCGCATAGCAACCGGTATTTCGGGTGAGTAAATTTTTTATTTTTATTTTCAATTTTTTATTTTCAATTTTTTTGCTGCATTCTCGTGTGTTTTTTTTTTCAGGGTGGAACTCCGCTTTAACAGGGCTAAGGCAGGCTGGGGTTTTATCAGTATGCCAGTACAGGAGGAAATTAGGCAGAATACACTGGACCAAAAGCTAGTGAGACATGGGCAGTTCCAGAGACTGTGTAGTAGGTTTCCTACCTGGCTAAATTCTCACCAGCACAAGGGAAAGTCTGCTGCAAACATTTTGGACAATCAATAGTATATATAGTGCGATCTATTAGTTATTTGTATCATCATTTCAGAGTGGCTAGTGCAGTAAGAAGCATTGGTAATCTAACAAAATGCAGCTCGCCATTGTGCCGGAGAGAACGAGGCCCAGGGACAGATTCCCACTTTATTATAGGGCTCAAAAACCTGAAGGGTATTGTAGAAGAGGGAGATCCCTAATTTTTTAGACTTGGGCTGTGTAAGGAAATCCCAAATTTGAGGAGGTAGGGATATATTGGGAGGGTGGGGGGGTGTTTGGTTAGAAAGTGCAGCAGCCTAGCACATCTAAACTGGTGCTGCTGGGAGAGATGATATTTGAATGCTAGTTCTTGAAGGGAGTAGGAGGATTTATCCTTAGTAAGGCTGTGGAAGTAGGTTATACCGTGATTCCAAAGTGGTCTAGTTGAGAGGAAGGGGGTTCATTGCTTCAAAGATTTGAAGGGGAAGGGGGGCATGGATGGGAATAGCTTGACAGAGTTGAGATGCCTCCATGCCTGCAGGGATGCCTGCATAGGTGATGTGAGACTCCTAAAGTACCAGGGTTTCCACTTGTCTCTAAGAAGAAGTAAGTGAAGGTTGTCAGATAGCAGCCTCTAGCTCTGCCCATAATGGGGGATCATCTGAGCGGAGCCAATGTTTAAGTTAGTCCGATTGGGCTGCCCAGTAGTAGTCCCTAAGGTTGGGAAATCCAGCTCCACCAAGAGATCTTTGTCTAATCAAGGAGAAGTGAGAGCATCTGGCATTCAATCCTTTCCATAGGAAGGATTTGGTAGTATTTGACAGGGATGTAATAATGTTAGTTGGGACAGGGATTGGTAACGATCTGAAGATGTAGATAATTTGAGGAAGAATGTTCATTTTTAGAGCTGCTAGTCTTTCACACCAAGATTTGGTCATGTATTGGAGTTCCTTATAGATTCTGGAAATTAGGGGCTTAAAGTTTGCAGCCACCAGATAGAAGGTGGAGGCAGTAAGGTAGGGGATCCCCTCTAAGCTCCATGTGAAAGGAAATAGATTCTGGAATGTTGATCTGGTATGAGCGGGGACCCCTAGGTCCAGGATAAGTGATTTGGCAGCGTTCATCTTAAAGAGGAAATTGAGTGAAGGTTTGAAATATCTGTGATTAAGTAGACTCTGGGTTAGTCACGAGTAGAATAATGCTGTCCGCAAAGAGATTGATCTTGTGGATGGAGATGTGAAATTGGAAGCTTGTAATACCTGGATGGGAGCGGATAACTTCAGCCAGGGTTTTGATCATTAAATTGAAGATGGACTGGGATAATGGGCAGCCCTGTCTAGTCCCATTGGATATTGTAAAGGGTATTTCATTGTTCTTTATTGTGTGTTTTCTCTTTTTCATGTGTGTATTTTATCATTATACGTACTGTTTCTGGAACAAGCACTGGTAGAGGATAGCTGAAATGTAGTCTTTCCCATTGACTCTAATGCATTTCACTAGAATGGGCATTTTGGTGAAAAAAACACCCTTGATCCCTATTTATAACACCTTCAAGGGCTACATGGGGAGATATTCTAATAACAAACGAAGGAGAGCTTTATAACTTTGACTTTTGTATAAGGCGTTAAAATCATTTTCAGGATTTGTAGGACTAAACCTTTGTGAGAAGAAATTTTATAATTGCATCCTACTCCAGAATATGGGGTTTGGTTTTGGGTGTAAAAATGATTTAGGAGTCTAGGAGAGGGTTTAGTTATGTGCACCTTTAACAGACATAAAATCTTATTAGAGTGAAAAATAAGACAAGCTCTAAATATATATATATATATATATATATATATATATATTTATATATATATACAGTATATACAGTTGTGCTCATAAGTTTACAAAAACTTTTCTTTCACTCATTATCAATCAACTGTGTTTAATCTTTTTAAATCAAAATGGCAACAAAAAGTACCCAAATGACCCTGATCAAAAGTTCTTAATACTGTGTATTGCTCCCTTTAACATCAATGACAGCTTGAAGTCTTTTGTGGTATTTGTGGATGAGGCTCTTTATCTTCTCAATATGGCAAAAAGCCTCCAGTTCCTGTAAATTCTTGGGCTGTCTTGCATGAACGGCACATTTGAGATCTCCCCAGAGTGTCCCGATGGTATTGAGGTCAGGAGACTGAGATGACCACTCCAGAACCTTCACTTTATTCTGCTGTAGCCAATGACAGGTCGACTTGGCCTTGTGTTTTGGATCATTGTCATGCTGGAATGTCCGTCCCATGCTCAGCTTCCTGGCTGATGAATGCAAATGTTCCTCCAGTATTTTTTGATAACATAACTGCATTCATCTTGACAAAAATGTTGACCGAATTTGCTGTGCCTTTGTAGTTCACACATCCCCAAAACATTAGCGATCCACCTCCGTGTTTCACAGTAGTGATGGTGGACCTTTCATCATAGGCCTTGTTGACTCCTCTCCAAACGTAGCGTTTATGGTTGTGGCCAAAAATCTCAATTTTGGTCTCATCACTCCAAATGACTTTGTGCCAGAAGGTTTGAAGCTTGTCTCTGTGCTGTTGGCATATTGTAAGTGGGATACTTTGGCCTAAGCAGGAAGGGGGTCAAAGTGCCCGGTATTAAAGTGGTTAATGTGAAATATAAAAAAAAAATAATCAATTATTTTTCTTTGCTTATTTCAGCCCAAAAGGCTTTTAGTGCTGCAGATTTTTTAGTGTGCGGTTCCCCTGTGGTGTCCAGTCGGATAGTTGGCGGTACAGATGCGTTGGTCGGGGCATGGCCCTGGCAGATCAGTCTGCAATATTCAGGATCACATAGATGTGGGGGGTCCCTGATCTCACCAGAGTGGGTTCTGACTGCAGCACATTGCATTATACAGTGAGTATGACATATTACCCTTACTAACGAATTCTTCCATCAAGCCCCAATAATTCAGTTTTTGGGTAAACGTATTCTAAAAATCAATCACAGTATGTTTTCTGATACCTTTTATAAAGTGTTCAAGCATAAAACTATCAGGTATGTATCATTTATCATCGATTGGTTGGGGAAAGAGCCGGGACCTACAATTCTTGTGGTCACATCTGGTGGTATATTCCATACATTGGCAGCAGATGTTAGTTATCTCCTGCTGCAACCTTCTCTCCTGTAGAGGTTGGCACAGCTGCAAGTCCATACTGATGCTTGAGAAACACATTCCTCTGATACAAGGGTGTTACGGCCCTACAGCCTCTTGAAGAAGCAGGCCCTCCTGTGAAACACGTCAAGCAGTGTTTTGCCTTCACTCCTGAATATGAAAATGTATGGAATTTTATTCTACTCTGGATTTACAATGGCTCTGTTTGTAATCCTGGGGTGTGTCTATGGGCAACAATGATAGCTATTATATCTGGAATAATGTTGTAAAATATTTTGAGAGTATCATCTAGTTTGCTTTGTTTCCACAAAAAATTGAATTTTTGAATTTTATTTTTATTTTTTTATTTATTTTTTAGTGTTTAATATACAAAACAACAATACCAAAGAAAAAGAAAGGAAAGATAAGCAGGGAAAAATAAAAACACAGCATGTTCAATATATATAGATATATATATATATACATATATATATCTATATATATATATATATATATATATATATATAGATATATAGATAGATATACAGTATATATATCTATATATATAGATATATATATATATCTATATATCATAAATATATGTTAGATAATTAACAAAGTATGTAAATTTAGCCCCATATGCCAGTAAACAAAATCAAGCCATATACTGTATCAATGCAATACAAAAAAAAAAGAAGATCTCCAGTAATTTTAAAAATGGTTGTTGTGGGTACCATAAATTACTTTTAAGCACAATTTTTGTTTCTTCTTTGGTTGTCGTGCTAAGAATTTACTATTTGGACTATTTGGAGCACCTGAAAAGTTAAATTTGTTTGCTCCTTTATTGTTTCATTGGTGTAGAGATGTGGTGTGAAATTCATATTTAGGCTGGCAAAACCTTCTAGGTTATATTTCTGTATGCCACTAGATGTATTCAGTCTTCTTGGTTAAATGACAACCAGCTCCTCTAAGCCTAGGTTCTCATGGACCTACCTCCAGCCTGTGACTGAGCAGTGAAGGAGAATCAGCACAGCGATAGGAGGAGAGAGCATAGTGGCAGAAAGAGGAGCCTATCAGCATGCTCCATGACAGCACATTTGAACCTTCTAAGTTGCACTTGTGTACATGCAATGGCACAAAGAGATTACTGTGAGTTAGGGATGAGCCGAACACCCCCCAGTTCGGTTCGCAGCAGAACATGTGAACAGGCAAAAAATTTGTTCAAACACAAATTTTTTGCCTGAACACGTGAACATCGTTAAAGTCTATGGGACACGAACATGAAAAATCGAAAGTGCTAATTTTAAAGGTTAGTATGCAAGTTATTGTCATAAAAAGTGTTTGGGGACCCGGGTCCTGCCCCAGGGGACATGTATCAATGCAAAAAAAAAGATTTAAAAATGGACGTTTTTTCAGGAGCAGTGATTTTAATCATCATTACCAGGCCCTTTGGGTCTGGTATGAATATGAAGGGGAACCCCGAACCAAAATAAAAAAAAATGCGTGGGGGTCCCCCTAAATTCCATTACCAGACCCTTCAGGTCTGGTATTGATATTAAGTGGAACCCTGTGCCAAATTTTTAAAAAATGGCGTGGGGTTCCCCCAAAAATCCATACCAGACCCTTATCCAAACACGCAACCTGGCAGGCCGCAGAAAAAGAGGGTGGACGAGAGAGCGCCCCCTCCTGAACTGTACCAGGCCATATGCACTCAACATGGGGAGGATGTCCCCATGTTGATGGGGACAAGGGCCTCATACACACAACCCTTGCCCGTTGGTTGTGGGGGTCTGCGGGCGGGGGGCTTATCGTAATCTGGAAGCCCCTTTAATAAAAGGGGACCTCCAGATCCCGCCCCCCCTATGTGAATTGGTAAGGGGTAAAAAAAAATCCCAGCGCCGTAATCCTTCTATGAGTCTGACCCGCCGCTACGAACGGTACAGCCTCCTCCATAAGACGCGCAAGCTGTCTGACAGCTCTTAAATAGACGAGGGTGGGGCTACCCATGACGTGGATGGGTGACCCCGCCCCCTCTGATGCAACAGGGTTTCTGGCGGTTTCCCCGTGGCGCCATGGGTAATCCTGCCCTCTCTGACGCAACAGGGGGTTTCCCGTGATGTGTTATTGACGCGTTTTTGCCAATTCACATAGGGGGGCCGGGATATGGAGGTCACCTTCGTTAAAGGGGGCGTCCAGATTCCGATAAGCCCCCTGCCCGCAGACCCCCACAACCACCGGGCAAGAGATGTGGGGTTAAGGCCCTTGTCCCCATCAACATGGGGACATCCTTCCCATGTTGAGGGCATGTGGCCTGGTACGGTTCAGGAGGGGGGGGGGCGCTCTCTTGTACCCCCCTCTTTTCCTGCAGCCTGCCAGGTTACATGCACGGATAAGGGTCTGGTATGGATTTTTGGGGGGAATCCCACACCATTTTTTTAAATTTTGGCGCGGGGTTCCCCTTAAAATCCATAACAGACCTGAAGGTTCTGGTATGGATTTTGAGGGGGCCCCTACGCCATTTTTTTTATTTTGCGCAGGGTTCCCCTTAATATCCATACCAGACCTGAAGGGCCTGGTAATGGAATTTGGGGGGACCCCCACGCATTTTTTTTTTTGGTTCCCCTTAATATTCATACAAGACTCAAAGGGCCTGGTAATGGACTGGGAACCCATGCGACTTATTTTTCAATGACTTTTATCTGTATTGCCGGGGCCCGACAATTTATCATAGCCGCGAGTAGTTTTAAATTACTTTTTTTTCCTTCAGAAATGTCATTTTGTGCAGTGACTGTTATAAACACGGGAAACATGCGCTACTTTACAGGCATACTATAGACACCCCCCAGGTAAAAAATTTTAAAGAATATTTCACTTTTACTTCCAATAGCTTTTATTGAAATTTTTGTACATACATGTCAAGAGTATTATAAAAAAGAATATAAGAAAAACAGAGGAAATAAAGCTTCAACTTGACCTGAATTGTGATAAGCAATCACATGCCTGAGTTATCCAGAAAATTATATAGGCATAACTTACGGTGGGGACACTGCCTAACCTCCCCACACACCCCTAGTGGGAGCAATCTGTGTTATGGGGAAAAGGCAGCATGGTCCACCATGCCACCCTGTATGGTCATTATCTCTGTGTTAGTTAACAGTTCAGTAGTTATACACAAGTATTAAACATATGGACATCTGGCATGACATACAGATAATTGCGATGTTATGATTGGTCAACTCACATTAAAAAAAAAAGAAAAGAAAATGTGCGTTCTAAAGCAAACGCATACAGACATAAACATATTTAGTCATCACGGTCCATGCGTTTGAATCTGATTTTCCCATTCTGGAGTAGCGTATAATCAATCCTTATGCCGCGTACACACGACCGTTTTTAATGTCATTGAAAAAAACGGCATTTTTCTCGACGTGATTTTTCTTGTTTCCTCTCAAGCCTGCCTTGCCTACACACTATCGTGGAAAAAAATGTTCGAGTAAAGCGCGGTGACGTCCAACACGTACGACGGCACTATAAAGGGGAAGTTCCATTCGGATGGCGCCACCCTTCATGTTAGTAAAGTTTGGGGAGAGACGATTCGCGCTTTTCAGCCTCGTGCTTTTCAGTCCGTTACAGCGTGACGAATGTGCTATCTCCATTACGAACGCTAGTTTTACCAGAACGAGCGCTCCCGTCTCATACTTGATTCTGAGCATGCGCATTTTTTTTTCACGTCGTTAAAGCCTACACATGCCCATTTTTCATGATGAGAAAAACGACGATGTAAAAAACGACGTGAAAAATTAGAGCATGCTCCAATTTTTTCATGCCCGCTTTTCACGTTGTGAAAAATGCTCTGAAGCCCACACACCATCATTTTCAATGACCATTTTAAAAAAATTCATTTTTCTCGTCATTAAAAACGGCCGTGTGTACGCGGCATTAGAGTCCTTTGTATACCAGTCAGACCAAATTTTCCAACTAGAGCTAGTTTCCTGGAGCTTGCCTTGTGTTGAAGCAAACAGCAGCTCATACTGTATGTGGCATGCATGTGGGTTGTCGTTATCACTTCCTGAACAGAGGGTGGTACTTGGTTCCAGTAACGTGCCAGGAATATTTCACTTTTATTGTTTCACTTTAAGCATTATTATAAGCACTGCTCCCAAAAAAATGTCAGTTTTAAGGAGGGGGGACGTTCTCTCGTCCTCCCCTCTTTTCCTGCGGCCTGCCAGGTTGCATGCCCGGATAAAGGGTCTGGTATGGATTTTCGGGGGAACTCCACGCCATTTTTTTTTTAAATTTGGGGTGAAGTTCCCCTTAAAATCCATACTAGACCTGAAGGGTCTAGTATGGATATTTGGGGGGAACCCCACACATTTTTTTATTTTTTATCAATGACTTTTCTATGTATTGCCGGGAGCCGACAATTCATTATAGCCGAGAGTGCTTTTAAATGACTTTTTTTCTTTCAGAAATGCCACTTTGTGCAGAGACTGTTCTAAGCAAGGGAAACAAGCGCTTGTTTACAGGCATACTATACACACACCCCCCCCCAGGTGTGAAATTTAAAGGAATATTTCACTTTTCTTGTTTCACTTTAAGCATTATTAAAATCACTGCTCCCGAAAAAACGTCCGTTTTTAAAACTTTTTTTTGCATTGATACATGTCCCCTGGGGCAGGACCCGGGTCCCCAAACACTTTTTATGACAATAACTTGCATATAAGCCTTTAAAATTAGCACTTTTGATTTCTTCCATAGACTTTTAATGATTGTTCCGTCGGCTTTCGAATTTGCCGCGAACACCCCAACGACCCGAACATAAAGCTCATCCCTACTGTGAGTTAGCATTACAATGAACTCTAATGACCCTACATACATTCTTATGCCGCGTACACACGGTCATTTTTCCCGTCGAGAAAAATGACATTGTCTGTGGGCTTTTTGTCGTTTTTCTCGATGGGAAAAACGGCATTAATCACGACGAGAAAAATTAGAACATGCTCTAATTTTTCTCGTCGTGATTCCTGTTGTTTTTTTCCGCGGCAGTTTTCCCATAGGGAAACACTGCCAGGGAGCCCACACACGGTCGTTTTTTTCAACCAAAAAAAAATTTAATTTAAAACGGCCGTGTGTGGGGGGAACAAGCTGTTCCTCGTTTTTCACGTCGATTTTCTCGATGGTGTTTTCACCGTCGAAAAAAATCGATCGTGTGTACGCGGCAATAATGTTGGGCTAGTGTATATACAGGCAATTCATAAAAATAAAAAAATGATGAATAGGCTGTTTGTCATTCATTACAATTAGAAGCTCATTAAAAGTGATGATACCACCCTGCACTGCAGCAGGTGGATCTTCAGTAATACATTTTCTATACTGTTTTCTTTCTACAGTCCTATCCAGGAATCAAATTATAAAGTGTATTTGGGCCTGTACAGGCTGGGTGTGATTGGCTCTCAAACAGTTATTGCCACTGTAAGCAAAATCGTCACCAATCCTAATTATGGAGAGACTGGAGACATCGGGGACATCGCCCTGGTACGGCTGGCCACACAGGTCACCTATACTCAATACATCATGCCGATCTGCCTTCCATCTTCCACCACCACCTTCCCCTGTGGCATGGAGTGTTGGGTAACTGGATGGGGTGCAACATCTTTTGGAGGTGAGTTTATGAAATTATATTTAAAAGTGATTTCACTCATTTTCCCCACTAAGAATTCAAACATGTCACTTACAACCAATACATTGTGCCAATTAGGGATGGGGGAACCTGCCCAGATTGAGCACATTGGGGATTCAACTAGATCTCTTTGAAATTCACAAAAACTGAATAAGGCGGCCTCCAGATCCCGGTCCCTCCCCTACTCATTCTCCAATCTCCAGGAAGCCAAAGTACTTCATGGTGAACCATTGCACCACCAGGTTGAAGAAATGTGTAAGGCAAGGTACCTATCTCATTTGTTTTGTTTTTTAGCCAGGAGAAGAGCAGCCAGCAGGTTGGTGCCTTTGTCCACGTTGCCTGGCTGAAGATGATGTGCTCTGGCCCAGTGTGGCTCTTGTCAATTATGGGCAGCACAGTGGTGTAGTGGTTAGCACTTTCACCTAGCAGCAAAAGGGTCTGTTGGTTCAAATCCCGACCACGACTCCATCTGCCTGGAGTTTGCATGTTCTCTCTGTGCCTGCGTGGGTTTCCTACGGCTTCCTCCCACACTCCAAAGACGTGCTGGTAGGTTAATTGGATCTTGTCCAAATTGGCCCAGTATATCTGTGTGTCCGAAGCCTGTTGAGATGGGGGTAATGACCGCACCAGCCAAGCAGACACTGGCTCCATAAAGCGCCTTGAGGCGATTCAGTTTGTAGCGCTATACAAGTCATTCATTCATTCAGCCAAAGAAGTGTCAATAAGATAAAAAAAAAACACAGTTTTTGACAATTGCTTTATTTTTTTTTATTTTTTTTTTAAATGTCCCTTCGGTGTAGCTCCACCATCAATCACGATGCCTGCCGCTCCGCTGGACAAAAAAGTAAAAAAAAAGCTCCGCCCGCAGGAAAGGCTAACTGACGAATGTCTGCTCTTTAGGGTGATATTTCCTAAATAGGTAAGGGGCAGGCTGGAGGAGTTCAATAAAGACTACAGGATGTTAATGAATAAATCCTACTACATAAGTCCCACCCACACAACCTGACGGATAAAGTACGGCTTTTCAAGTGTGATGCTATAAGGTGGTTGCTTGATTGATTTCTGTACCTGCCAATTATAATTTCACATCTCATCTCATTTTAAGTAAATATACAGTATCTCACAAAAGTGAGTACACCCCTCACATATTTGTTAATATTTTTGTAAATACAGTAAAACCTTGGATTGTGAGCATAATTTGTTCTGGAAACATGCTTGTAATCCAAATCACTTGTATATCAAAGCAAATTTTCCCATAAGAAATAATGGAAACTCAAATGATTCGTTCCACAACCATTTATTCATAGGTCCTTCAGTTTGTAGTCCATATAAAGAGATTATAGCAATGTGATTGGTTGTGTAACCAAGTGTCCATCTACAAATGGAAGCCTCCACAAGGGGATTAGAAGCAAAATCCAGCAGGAGCCACAGAGTACATAAGAGAAGAGAGGCGCCTCTAAGTGTAGCAATATGGTTACATTTAATGAAGGTACAACATTTAGCAACTCAAATGGTTGATGATTTAAAGCGAGCACATCTTGTGTGATATATCCACAGGCATCCGAGGTAAAGCGATCCACATACACCAGGCATGTCCAAAGTCCGGCCCGTGGGCCAATTGCGGCCCGCGTTCCAGTTTAATACGGCCCCCCTAGTGATTTGGAGATATATATCTTTTGTGGCCCCCAGGGTCACAGGTGTGTGTTTATATGCCAATAAATACGGTATATCCAAATAACACGCCCAAGCTCATCCTTAGTCCTGAGCAGCACTCTGGGATTCGTGGGGGCCACATAAGATATATATATATAAATATATATATCTTGTGAGGGGGTTAGCTCGGCAGCGGGTGTGTGTGACCCCCGAGATGGGCTCCCCACACAAAAACAGGCCCAGCAAACGGAGGTTGTGGTTTTCAAAATCAAAAAGGTGCGGTTTATTTTCTATTTACAGTGACAAAACACAGCAAAGCAAAAGAAACATAAACAAAATAAATCCTGGTCAACTTGACCTCTGACTAAACATACAGGTTTCCTAACTAACAACTGGGATCAGCCTAGTGCTGTCCTAGTCCCTAAGTCCCTGGTTTTAAATGTCCAAGCAAATAGCCACACAGGCTTTGTCTCACCGCACAGGGGTTCACTCTCCCTAGACAGTCCACACAGGTCTGGTTCCAGGCATGAGCTAACATCTAATGAAGCTGGGAGTTCTTATAGAGGCCTAAATGAGCTGACAAGCTTCAGCTGGTCTCATCAACTCCCTGTCTGTACGACGCCCCACACTCTCCCTAGAGGTATGAGTCATCCATGAGCCCACTAGCCTTATACAACTCTCCACCTAGTTGTATAAGTCGGCGTAAAGCCTGAATCTGGGCGAAATATATCTACCCCCCTGGATGCAACCAGGTGACTTTACCTTCCTGCTGTCACATACCCCCCCCTCTTGTTTTAACCTCGGGGTTGGAACACCAGCAATCAGGCATTCATGTACTCGAGACAAAGCATCCACATTCCCCATTTGAACGCCAGGGCGATGCTTTACTGTGAAGTTGAATTCCTGGAGGGCCAGGAACCACCTATTCACTCTTCTATTTGTTTCCTTGTTTTGAGCCATCCACTTTAACGGAGCGTGATCCGTAACCATGTCAAAGTGCCTACCTAGCAGGTAGTACCGAAGGGAATCTAGAGCCCACTTCACCGCTAAACACTCCTTTTCAACGGTGGCGTAATTTACCTCATGGGACTTCAACTTCCTGCTGAGGTAAATGACTGGGTGCTCTTCCCCGTTCCAGACCTGGGACAATACTGCTCCTAACCCCACATCTGACGCATCACTTTGTACGACAAAGTCTTTAGAGAAGTCGGGTGAGTACAACACTGGCTGGCTACATAAGGCTTGTTTCAAGAATTGGAATGCTGCCTCAGCCTCGGGGGTCCATTTAATCATGACCGACCCTTTCCCCTTCGTCAGGTTGGTTAGGGGCACAGCCTTAGAAGCAAAGTGGGGAATGAATCGCCGATAATACCCAGCGATTCCCAGAAAGGCTCGTACCTGCTTCTTGCTGTTGGGACGTGGCCAACTCTGGATGGCCTCGACTTTGTTGAGTTGGGGTTTTATTACTCCCCTCCCAATGGTGTACCCAAGATATTTGGCCTCCTCCTGCCCAATGGTACACTTCTTGGGGTTAGCCGTAAACCCCGCTTCCCGAACAGAGTCCAGGACTGCTTGCACTTTTGGCAGATGTGAGGCCCAATCTGTGCTATGGACAATTATGTCATCCAGGTAAGCCGCAGCATACTTCCGATGGGGCCTCAGCATCTGGTCCATTTTCCGCTGGAATGTGGCCGGCGCATTCTGTAACCCGAACGGCATTCTTTTATATTGGAACGCCCCGTCTGGGGTTACAAATGCGGTTTTCTCTTTGGCCGACTTGGCCAGGGGGATTTGCCAATACCCTTTTGTGAGGTCAAGAGTCGTCATGTATCGGGCTGTTCCCAGCCGGTCGATCAACTCATCTATACGTGGCATGGGGTAGGTGTCAAATTTTGTAACTTTGTTCAACTGACGAAAATCGTTACAAAATCGCCAGCTCCCATCCGGTTTAGGCACCAACACAATGGGACTAGACCAATCACTTTGGGACTCCTCTATCACCCCTAAGTTCAGCATTTTCTGTACTTCCTCCCGTATTGCCTCCCGTCGGGCCTCTGGGATCCGATAGGGTTTTAACTTCACCCTTTCACCGGGCGGGGTAATGATGTCATGCTCTACCCCAGATGTTTGTCCCGGCAGCTCAGAGAATACCTCCTTGTTGCGAAGCACAAACTCCTTAACCTCCTGTTGTTGGGGTTGTGACAAGGTGGCTACTATTCCAACCTCCGGAATCACGCAACCAGTTTGAGCTGGTGACCAAGTGTCTGCGACTAGGGACTCTCTATCCCTCCAGGCTTTCAACAGATTAACGTGATAGATCTGTTCGGGCTTTCGCCTTCCTGGTTGTCTGACCTTGTAATTCACTTCGCTCACTTTTTCCATTATCTCGTAGGGGCCTTGCCATTTGGCAAGGAATTTACTTTCAACCGTAGGGACAAGTACCAGTATCCTATCCCCCGGGGAAAAGGTACGGGTCTTGGCTGCACGGTTGTACACTCTCTGCTGTGCTAACTGCGCTTGGGCCAAATGTTCCTTCACGATGGGCATTACCTGTGCAATTCGGTCTTGCATCAGGGCGACATGCTCAATCACACTCCTGTGGGGAGAACTCTCACTTTCCCAAGTTTCCTTGGCAATATCCAACAGCCCTCTTGGGTGTCTCCCATACAGTAACTCAAAGGGGGAGAATCCCGTAGAGGATTGGGGCACCTCCCTAATAGCAAACATCAGATAAGGAAGTAGACAGTCCCAATCCTTTCCATCTCTATCCACCACTTTCTTCAACATTTGTTTTAGGGTTTTGTTGAACCTTTCAACCAGCCCATCGGTTTGGGGGTGATACACAGATGTACGTAATTGCGTCACTTTGAACAATTTACACAGCTCCTTCATAACCCGGGACATAAAGGGTGTACCTTGGTCCGTAAGCAGTTCTTTACAAATACCCACCCGGCTAAACACAAGAGATAGCTCTTTGGCTATGGTTTTGGCCGAGGTATTTCGGAGAGGGATCGCTTCTGGATAACGGGTGGCATAGTCCATTATAACTAATATGTACTGGTGCCCCCTAGCGGACTTGATTATAGGACCTACCAAATCCATGGCGATCCTCTCAAACGGGACCTCAATGATGGGTAGAGGGACCAGCGGGCTACGGAAATGTGGCATCGGGGCCGACCTCTGACACACAGGGCAGGAGGAACAATAATTTTCTATGTCCTTCATCATCCCCGGCCAATAGAATCTCTGTAATACCCTCTCTCGGGTTTTCTCTGTCCCCAGATGACCTCCAAGAATGTGCCCATGGGCCAACTCCAACACCAACTTCCTGTAAGGTTTGGGCACCACAAGCTGCTCAACGGTTTCTTCTGCCCTTTTTGCCACCCGATACAGTAGGTCCTTCTCTACGCTGAAGTATGGGTAAGTGCAGGTATTATCTGGGTTCACTAACTCGCCATCTATTTTCACTACGTTTTCCCGTGCCTTTATTAGGGCGGGGTCTTTCAACTGTTCTGTGGCAAAGTTTTCCCTGTGAACCTCAAGATCAGAAAACTCCACAGACGGTAGGTTTTCGTCTGAGGAGGTGGGCTCCTCTCCAGTTTCTTGAGTCTCCCCTGCCAATACTGATAAGGGAAATTCCGGAGAGTCCTCACCACTCTCAGGGGAGTTCTGGCTATCACATTCCTGGTACATAGGGGCACCAGTGGGGGGCTCAGGATCATCCCACAGTTCCCAGAACTTCGGAAAATCCCTTCCCACAATGGCGTCATGCGGTAACTGAGATACTAAGCCCACTGGATGAGAGAGGGTACCTTTGGGGGTCTCGAAACACACTGTAGTCACTGGATACTCTCGGGTGTCCCCATGCACACAAATAACAGCTACCTTGCTATTCCCAGAGACCTCTGTTTTAACTAACTCAGCCTTTATCAGGGTCACAAGGCTACCTGAATCCAGCAATACCACAACATTTCTACCATTAACACACATTTTGCATAAATGTTTCTCAGTTCCTCGAATGGCAGTGCATGCGACTGTCGCACACAGCGACTGACGTCTGCCCGTCAGAAAGTCACACTGCATGGGTTCCTCCACAACCGGGCAATTGGCTGCAATATGTCCCGCTTGCCGGCAGCGGTAGCAAACGATCCTTCTTGCGGCCTCTTGAGCCGCTGATTTCCCAGGCTGTTCTCGCCAAACTTGGGGTAGAGCTCCCACCCTCTCACTCTCTCCACCCTCACCCCTTGGAATCCTCTTATCTGCCCCTGGGGATGGTCTGGTCTTAGGGTGGAAAGTCCGAGTGTCTCTGGAAGAGGCCGTCAGGTTCTCTGTAGCCAAGTATTTCTCCACACAATCCACAAGACCATCGGCCGTCTCTGGGTCTCCATGGCTTACCCACTTTTGGATGGCAGTAGGAAGAGCTCTCAAAAACCGATCCATTACAACACGTTCCACAATCTTTGGTGCGGACAAAGTCTCTGGCTGTAGCCACTTTCTGCTCAGGTGAATGAGATCATACATTTGAGACCTGGGGGGTTTTCCAAGCTGGAAAGTCCAGTTATGCACACGCTGAGCCCGGACAGCCTGGGTGACACCCAGCCTTGCCAATATTTCAGCTTTTAGCATCGCATAGTCTTTTGCTTGGTTAGGCTCTAGGTCATAGTAAGCTTTCTGCGATTCACCAGTTAACAGAGGAGCCACCAGTCCAGCCCACTGCTCCTCAGGCCACTTTTCTCTTTCAGCGGTCCTTTCAAATGTGGTCAAAAATACCTCTGGATCATCCTCTCCAGTCATTTTTGTCAATAAACGACTCACCCCAAAGGACGCGGTATTAGTGGGACGGCTTTCCTCACTGGTCTGCGGACGTTGCTGCATTGCTGCTTCCATCTGTTGTTGTAGTCTCTGCTCTTGCTTCTGTAACAGGTCTATGAAGCGGGCCTCAGATTGCTGCTGGGCTTGTTGCTGAGCCTCCAGACTCTGTTGCAAAGTTGCGTTTGTCTGCTGCTGGGCTGCAAGGCTCTGTTGATGAGCTTGCTGCTGGGCTGCAAGGCTCTGTTGATGAGCTTGCTGCTGGGCTGCGAAGTTCTGTTGTTGAGCTGCAAGGCTCTTTTGCAAACCTGCATTTGTCTGCTGTTGATTGGCATTTGCTAGAGCCAGCTGCTTCAGTATCTCCTCCATGCTGGCTTAAAAAAAAACTGCCCGCATTCTACACCAACTGTGAGGGGGTTAGCTCGGCAGCGGGTGTGTGTGACCCCCGAGATGGGCTCCCCACACAAAAACAGGCCCAGCAAACGGAGGTTGTGGTTTTCAAAATCAAAAAGGTGCGGTTTATTTTCTATTTACAGTGACAAAACACAGCAAAGCAAAAGAAACATAAACAAAATAAATCCTGGTCAACTTGACCTCTGACTAAACATACAGGTTTCCTAACTAACAACTGGGATCAGCCTAGTGCTGTCCTAGTCCCTAAGTCCCTGGTTTTAAATGTCCAAGCAAATAGCCACACAGGCTTTGTCTCACCGCACAGGGGTTCACTCTCCCTAGACAGTCCACACAGGTCTGCTTCCAGGCATGAGCTAACATCTAATGAAGCTGGGAGTTCTTATAGAGGCCTAAATGAGCTGACAAGCTTCAGCTGGTCTCATCAACTCCCTGTCTGTACGACGCCCCACACTCTCCCTAGAGGTATGAGTCATCCATGAGCCCACTAGCCTTATACAACTCTCCACCTAGTTGTATAAGTCGGCGTAAAGCCTGAATCTGGGCGAAATATATCTACCCCCCTGGATGCAACCAGGTGACTTTACCTTCCTGCTGTCACAATCTTTATCTCTATATATATATATATATATATATATATAATCTCTCCAAATAATACGCCTGAGCTCATCTCTTCACCGCACACAGCCTCAAAGACAAGATAATTCTTGTTGGGCAGTGTATTGGTGCTCGGAGGAACACACTTAGACCGAATTTTAATGTGTCACAGAATGTCTGGCAAAATGGTCGGCCCTCACGCATGTTCACTTCATCAAATCTGGCCCTCTTTGAAAAAAGTTTGGACACCCCTGACATAGACTGTCCTGCTCACTGCCGGCTCTCACCGCTATAAGTCTGCAATCGTGACAAGGAAGACTACCCTGCAGTAGAGCGATGTGAAAGCGAGGCTTGAACCGCACGTGGAGCGCAGCGTGTAGAAGACGACATCAATGGCGGTGAGGAGAATGGTCTTTGTGGACAGCGTTACCCTGGATCCCTGCATACTTTGATGTGCCTGTTTTATTCATCAACCATTTGAGTTGCTAAATGTTGTACCTTCATTAAAATGTAACCGTATTGCTACACTTAGAGGCGCCTCTCTTCTATGTTTTTAGTCCATTGTGAAATGACGCTACTCTTATATCAAGACATCGCTTGTATATCAAGTCAATTTTTTTTTTTACATTTTGCTTGTCTTGCAAAATGCTCTCAAACCAAGTTACTCTCAAACCAAGGTTTTACTGTACTGTATTATATCTTTTCATGTGACAACACTGAAGAAATTACACTTTGCTACAATGTAAAGTAGTGAGTGAGGGAACCATGAATGCCAACATGTACTGTGACATACTGAAGCAGAGCATGATCCCCTCCCTTCAGAGACTGGACCGCAGGGCAGTATTCCAACATGATAACGACCCCAAACACACCTCCAAGACCACCACTGCCTTGCTAAAGAAGCTGAGGGTAAAGGCGATGGACTGGCCAAGCATGTCTCCAGACCTAAACCCTATTGATCATCTGTGGGGCCTCCTCAAGCGCAAGGTCTCTAACATCCACCAGCTCTGCGATGTCATCATGGGGGAGGGGAAGAGGACTCCAGTGGCAACCTGTGAAGCTCTGGTGACCTCCATGCCCAAGAGGGTTAAGGCAGTGCTGGAAAATAATGGCGGCCACACAAAATATTAACACTTTGGGCCCAATTTGGACATTTTCACTTAGGGGTGTACTCACTTTTGTTGCCAGCGGTTTAGACATTAATGGCTGTGTGTTGAGTTATTTTGAGGGGACAGCAAATTTACACCGTTATACAAGCTGTACACTCACTACTTTATATTGTAGCAAAGTGTCATTTCTTCAGTGTTGTCACATGAAAAGGTAGAAGAAAATATTTACAAACATGTGTGCTCACTTCTGTGAGATACTGTATGTGATTCTGCACTTCTGCCTGGGGGGGCGCACACAGTGATTAGTCACAGCAGAAGCCGATCTGAGGGAATAAAATCCATTACTTCCCCTAGTAAAACACACTGTACACAAAAACACTGGTTAGGCACACATTTAACCCTTTGATCACCCTAGATGTTTAACCCCTTCCTAGCCAGTGTCATTAGTACAGTGACAGTGCATATTTTTCAGCACTGATCACTGTATTAGTGTAACTGGTTCCCACAAAGTGTCAAAGTGTCAGTTAGTGTCCAATTGACCGCCGCAATATTGCAGTCCCACTATAAGTAAGCGCTGAGCATCAATAGTTTAAAAAAACTATTAGATAAGCACCTGAACGACCACAACATACAGGGATATACAATGTAATACTGACATATAATCACACACACAGGTTGGACTTGATGGACTTGTGTCTTTTTTCAACCTCACCTACTATGTAACTATGTAACTAAGTTGCTGATCGGCGCCATTACTAGTTTAACCACTTGCCGACCAGCACACACACTTTTACGTTGGCGGAATGGCACAGACAGGCAAATGGGCGTACAGGTATGTCCCTTTAAATTTGCCACCATGTGGGCACCCCTGCCGCGAGCTCCGTGACCGTGCCCACGGAACTCGCAGACTCGATGTCTGCCGGTGTCCCGCGATCGTGTCAGGAGCGGCAGAACGGGGGGATGCCTGTGTAAACAAGGCATCTCCCTGTTGTGCCTAGTGACAGGACACTGATCGTCTGCTCCCTCTCATCGGGAGCAGTGATCAGTGTCGTGTCACAGTAAGCCACGCCCCCTCACAGTTAGAATCACTCCCTAGAACACACTTAAAGCCCTTCCTAGCCCCCTAGTGATAAACCCCTTCCCTGCCAGTGTCATTTACACAGTAATCAGTGCATTTTTATAGCACTGATCGCTGTATAAATGACAATGGTCGCAAAATAGCGCCAAAAGTGTCCGATGTGTCCGCCATAATGTTGCAGTCACAATAAAAATCGCAGATAGCCGCCATTACTAGTAAAAAAAAATCTTAATAAAAATGCCATAAAACTATCCCCTATTCTGTAGACGCTATAACTTTTGCGCAAACCAATCAATAAACGCTTATTGCAAAAAAAAATTTACCAAAAATATGTAGAAGAATACGTATCGGCCTAAACTGAGGAAAAAAATGATTTTTATATATATTTTTTGGGGATATTTATTATAGCAAAAAGTACAAAGTATTGTTTTTTTTAAAAAATTGTCGCTTTATTTTTGTTGCAAACATTTTTGCGCAAAAAATAAAAACCGCAGAGGTGATCAAATACCACCAAAAGAAAACTCTATTTGTGGGGAAAAAAGGACGTCAATTTTATTTGGGAGCCATGTCGCACGACCGCGCAATTGTCAGTTAAAGCGACGCAGTGCCGAATCGCAAAAAGTGGCCTGGTCATTGGGCAGCCAAATCCTCCGGGGCTGAAGTGGTTAAAAATAAATAAATAACAATTCCAGTATATATCCCATATTTTATAGACGCTATAACTTTTTGTGCAAACCAATCAATATATGCTTATTGGGATTTTTTTTTACCAAAAATATAAAGCAAAATATGTTCTATATTAGAAAGTAAAAAATATATTTATTTTTTTTCAAAATTGTTGGCTTTTTTTTTGTTTATACCATAAAAAAATAAAATAATGCAGAGGTGATCAAATACCACCAAAAGAAAGCTCTATTCGTGGGGGGAAAATGACATGCATTTTATTTGGGTACAGCGTTGTACAACCGCGCAATTGTCAGTTACAGTAACGCAGTGCTGTATCGCAAAAAATGGCTCGGTCAGGAAGGGGGGTAAATCTTCCAGAGGTTAAGGGGTTAAAGGCGATCTACCTATGTATAGTCTTGCAAAGAATGTCTTGGTAATTAACTTATTTTTTATATCTCACCACTAGGAAGTCATCCTTTAAAAGGGACCCTCCAGGAGGTCATGACTCCCCTAATAGATCACAGTACATGTCAAGAAATGTATTGCAAAGGGGGAAGTAATGACAACATCCAGGATGAAAAGATTTGTGCTGGCTACATGGATGGGAAAAAGGATTCCTGCCAGGTGGGTGACACCACTCGCCAAGGAGCTCCATATATGCGTGCAGCTGGCGAGAAGTGGTTTACAAAAAAAAATGTCCCACAATAAACATCCACCATCAATAACATTATCCAGTGATGTATATCCATATCAAGACACGAAAAAATGCTCTACGAGAGAGAAAGAATTTTTTTAGGTGCCAATAACATAAATTACAACATCTGATAAAAAGTCGTTTATTTGTCTAAAGTCGTGGTAAAAACCTTAAAAAAAGAAAATAGGATTTGTTAAAAAAAACATTGGATCATTTCACATTAAATGTCCACAGTGTGAATTGTTTGCAGCTGCTTGTCATGGTATAGCAATGTCGACGTGTTTCAAACCAATTTATAGGCTTCTTCAGGAGATAAATGCTACCGCGCCTTGACAAATTGATCAAATACATAAATCAATACATATACAGTTGAAAACTTCCTAGATAAAAAAATATATTTACAAATGTTGCAACATTTTTAGATGTTGTAATTTTATGTGTTTGGCACCTAAAAAATCCCAGTTCTCACTTGAAGCATGTTTTCATGTCCTGTCCTATATTATTGGGATGCAGTGCCATTGAGATTTCCTCTGATTAATTATCTCTTGTGTGATATATCCATGTGAATCACAAGCCGCTAGGATTGCTTTTACAAGAAAAGCCGTCCATCGGCTCTAAAGAACGGTACCGGGATGATGCCTGCAGCTGCAGGTATCATCTCAGTATAACCACTTGAATTCCAATGAAGTTTGGGTATATCGCTTGTCAGCAAGTACTGTAGGAAGACACATTTCTGGAAACTGTACATGCTTAGCTTTTAAAAAAATTCTGGAATTATTTTCCTGGAATTATTCCAAACAGATAGACATTGGTATAGCTAATGATTATTGATGTCTTACAGGGTGACTCAGGAGGACCTCTGGTGTGTAAGGTTCAGGGCGTATGGTACCAGGTCGGAATTGTGAGCTGGGGAATAGGATGTGCATCCTTCAGCTTCCCTGGGGTGTACACACTGGTGACGTCCTACAAAGCCTGGATCAGCACCTACCTGAACGTTACATTCAATGAAGTGCCAGAAATTCCAAAACCAACAAGGACATGTGGAGGAAACGTCATTGACATGGGGTACACCAGTTCCACAACACGTGCCGGAAGTACTGCCCGTATGAGGACCAAAACAACGACATCTGAAGGAAGCTCCATGACATCCAGCCTTTCGCACCATTGCTGGATAATCCTACTCCCAACTACTTTTCTGCTCACATTATTTTAACTGAAAGCTTATCTGACCTAGACACTGGGGTTGGTTTACTAATAGATATGAGATCACAGTTTGGTGCAAACACTGGTTTGGACAGAACTTTGTGTTCATCTGAACACTGAATTTTTAGCTTATGGCAGGACTTGAACATCAAAAATAGTAGCATTTTTTTCTACTGATACTATCTATATCCAGTATAAATAAAATAAATTCTGCCCTAAAAAAAGAACAATTCTCCTTCTTTCACCCACAGCTGCTAGAAAAAAAACACCTCTGAGTATTTATAAATCAACAAAATGATATATGTACCAGTGCTATATCAAACATAATTAAACATTGTGGATAGGAACAGGGAAACATTTGACTGGCACCATCATTACTTATTGATCAAAGTACTGGTAGGAAAGTTTAACGGGTAATTCCACTTTCCTTGGGAAAAAAAAATTGATGTTTATCACTTACCTGGTAAAGATTAGAATGTTGTGGAGGCCTCTCTTGCACCTCCCACCCAACACTCCTGAAGGTGGAGACAGAGAGTGTAAGGGCAAGGAGTGGCATGAGTGCCGTAGTAGCTGGCTGCCAGTCTGTCCCTGCTATACCTCATGACCTCTCAGCAGCCTCCACTGACAGGGATGATGGTATAGCGCAGGGTGTCCCAGGCCCTTGCAGCACATCTGCCAGCAGCTCACCACCAGCTGTAGACTATAGCCGGCAAACTTCTCTGCCCCATCTGCTTCAGCGGGAAAAAAAAATACAGTCCTTGTCAAACAGGTGTGGAAAAATTGTTCTTTGTGGGTTAATTGTGCCCATGAAACCTACACCAAAAACATTCTTCCAGATGAAATCAACACCCACAACACTAGGCAGCCTTAAAGTCCTGCAGAGATTCCACATCCCAAAAACACTTAATCGGCAACATCGGCATCAGGGGCTTCATAACTGCTGCTAATCCCCTTCAGTCCACCTGCCCTCATCTAACCATCAGAATGCATGTGCCTCCATTGTGGGGACACTCATAGTCAGTGTAGGACCACAGACTCCAGGGGGGCTTGGCGTGGCTCTGTGGCTCACGCATGCGTTTGCAAATGCGTGCGGACAAACCCCTGTTTTTAACGCATACTGTTAGACAGGTTATTTGGTTGTCAGCGAGCTGGTCGGTAAGTAGGCTTGGTTTTTCCCTGGGCATTCCCCAGGCCTTGTTGTTACCTGTTTTAGCCTTCCAATGCTACTTACCATGATAGCCAGCTATAGACGGGGGCAGTGGACATGTTTTTGTTTTCACCTATGGTGCTTGTATTGGTCCAGCAGCGCACCAGCACCTTTGCAGCCATTGTGCTACATGCTGGGTGTCTGGTGTGCTCCTGTACCTTTAAGGAGGGGTGGCTCCCCTTCAGTCCACCTGCCCTCATCTAACCATCAGAATGCATGTGCCTCCATTGTGGGGACACTCATAGTTAGTGTAGGACCACAGACACCAGGGGGCCTTGGCGTGGCTCTGTGGCTCACGCATGCGTTTGCAAATGCGTGCGGACAAACCCCTGTTTTTAACGCATACTGTTAGACAGGTTATTTGGCTGTCAGTGAGCTGGTTGGTAAGTAGGCTTGGTTTTTCCCTGGGCATTCCCCAGGCCTTGTTGTTACAGGACTGATTAATTTTGATAAAAGTAAAATGATCCACCGAGTCTGTGGACAGTAGCGTTTTATGATCAGTAACAAAACCTCCAGCAGCACTGAATGCCGTTTGGAAAGCAGGCTGGATGCAGGGCAGCCCAGCAGCTCAATCGCATACTGGGAAAGTTCTGGCCACTAATCTATTCTCATGATGATCCAGTAAGACAGTAGATCGTCGACTGGAAAGCTCTCTGTTTTCGCCCCTAGATAATCGTCCACCATGTGATGCAGACATTGCCGATGGGATGTGGAATCTGACATCCCCCAGCGGCGCGGACTAAATAAATTCAGAAATGCATCACTTAGTTGGCCGCCTTCTCCACCACTCTCTCTGACCAACAGAAGCCTCAAAACTACATTTTCCACGACACTGTAACCTACCAGAGTCAGGAAAAGCGTTTGATAAACTCCTCTTCAAGATGTCCTCAAGAGATTTCATCTTCTGCACTCTCTGTGGGGACAGGATGAGTTCTGAGACTTTCCCAGTATAACGGTGACCAAGGAGGGTTTCCAACCAATAGTGATCCTTTCCCTTTACGCCACATATTCTTGGGTCCTTTCGCAGGATTTGAAACATGAGGGAGCCCATGCACCACAAATTTGTGGAGGCATGAGAAACAGACTTCTCGGGGTCACTGAGGATTACAGTATCTGGAACTGCCCCCTCCCAGTCACGTACTACTCCCAAGGGTTCTGGGGATGGAAAATCATCTGTCTTCTTCTGCTTTAATGCCTCCGAAACTGCCAGAAACTGCCAGAATCCTCCTCCTTATCATCCTCCTCTCTCTCCTCTTGTGTGTTCTGTGGCATAGGAATAATGGTGTCTGCATAAAGTGGGCCTTCAGAGTAAAGAAAGTCCTCCTCTTCATCATGCTACTCTGCCTCGAGTGCCATGTCCATAATGCCATGCAGAGTCTGCTCTAGCAGGAACACAACAGGGATTGTGTCACTGATGCATGCATTGCCACGGCTCACAATTCTTGTGGCCGCTTCAAATGGTGACAGTACAGTGCATGTATCCTTTATGAGCAGCCATTGGCGTGGGGAAAAAAAGCCGAGCCGGCCTGAGCCTGTCGTTGTGCCATACTCACAAAGGTACTCGTTGACGGCCCTCTGCTGCACTTGCAGCCGCTGCAGAATTGCCAAAGTCAAGTTCCACCTGGTGGACATGTCACAAATCAGGCCGTTTAAGGGGGGGTGGAAATTCCGCTGAATTTCAGCAAACCGAGCACTGGCTGTGTATGATCGCCTAAAATGGCTACTGACTCTTCTGGCCTTAGTAGATCTTCCAACCCTGGGTACCTATTTAGGAAACGCTGCACCACCAAATTGAGGACATTTGCCAAGCATGGCACATTTGTCAACTTTACCTGTCTAAGGGCAGACAGGAGGTTTGTGCCATTATCACACACCACCATTCCTGGCTACAGCTGATGTGGTGTGAACCACCTCTGGGCCTGTCCCTGCAGAGCTGCAAGAATCTCTGCTCCGGTGTGGTTCCTGTCCCCTAGACACACCAGCTGAAGCACTTCATGGCACCTTTTAGCCTAACTCATTGAATACCACTTTGAACGCTTAGGGGGAACTTGAGGCTCATAGGACAATTTAGCATAGGAGGGCATGGAGGAGGACGAGGAGGAGGGGGTAGAGCTGACAAATCTTGCATCATCAGCAGCTGTATGGAGACATGGAGGGGAACAACAAGCTGCAGCACTGAGCCCTGTCCTGCATCCTACCGAGTTGTGAGTTACCCAGTGTGCTGTGAGCAAAATATATCGTCCCTTCCCATGCTTGCTGGACCACGTGTCAGCAGTAACGTAAACATTGTGACTGACTGCCTTGCCCAACGATGCCACAACATTGCCTTCTATGTGATGGTAGAGAGCTGGAATGGCCTTACGTGAAAAGAAATAGCGACTAGGAACCTGCCATTGTGGTACAGCATATTCTGGAAATTCATGGAAGGGGGCAGAATCCACCAGGCGGAAAGGCAGAAGTTGTAGAGCCAGCAGCTTTGACAAGCTTGCATTTGGACGCTGGTCATGTACTGTCAAACTATTTTTCCACACCTCTTTGACAGGTGCATATCATTCCAATTTTAAACAGCAAGGCTAATTCTTGCTTTCATCAAGATTACCTCCATAGGGTTACGGTGTGAAGGCGCCACCGACACCCAAAGAACAATTTTTTCACACATGTTTGACAGGTGCATATCATTGCAATTTTTACCAGCAAGGCCAATTCTTGCTTTCATCAAGATTACCTCTACAGGGTTATGGTGTGAAGACGCCACCGACACCCAAAGAACTATTTTTTAGAAATTCAAAGTCTTGGAATCCATGCATCCGGCATCCTGCAAGGGGCTGGGCGCATGGATAGGCCCCTGATGAACAGACCACCCCTGCTTGAAGTTCCCAAAATGGCATAATGGATTGATGTATCTGTCATACCCTGCCTTGATAACATTTAGGAAGTGGCCCAATAAAGTCAGACCCGTCTGGAACATTATAGTAGGAAAAAAAGTGGGAAACATTTGGGACTTTGAATGAGGCGTGAGGGAAGGTTCACGTCTCCATCCCTGTGCTGAATGCAACATAAAGGGGGGGAAGTTTGGGACTTTGAATGAGGTGTGTTTGCTCAGACCAGAAAAATCATATAAGTAAAAACATCTGTGTGTTTATTACTAAACCATTAGGCATAACACAGTACAGCGTAATATGCATTGTACAGTTTGCAGAATTACATCAAGATAATTGTAGATTGCATGGCACATAATGTTTGAAAGATAAGCATATTAAATATTTGAACAAAATATAGTCTGATAAAAACATAAATTGATAAAACCATTTAGATATACACTGAATGCATCCGCAAAGGCCCGACGCGTTTCGTGGACTGCATCCACTCATCAGGAGCCATGCATTCATGTTCTAAAGAGG
This sequence comes from Rana muscosa, assembly GCA_029206835.1. Classification (NCBI taxonomy): domain Eukaryota; kingdom Metazoa; phylum Chordata; class Amphibia; order Anura; family Ranidae; genus Rana; species Rana muscosa. Next base: position 179,957,641 of record CM055127.1, read on the forward strand.
GAAGGAACAAATGACCAATTATAGTCTGTTGTATCGGACATGATGAAAGACTTGGAATTGCTAAAATAATTACTGGTCATACCTAAGATTGCTCACATCTGAGCTGAAAAATGTGATAATGCGTGGTGGCAGCCGGCCAACCATGTCTCGCCCGGGAGCTGAGAAGGGGGTACAGTGAGAAAGGCCAGGCACACGGCCGCAATTCTCCATAAGAGGTGAAAACAAATGTGTCACGGTTGGTGGGAATTCTAGAATATATGAGATTAAATAGAATATATGAAAATATGAGTGACCTTATCAATGTATAAGGATATACAAGAAAAGAGTCCATAACCGTGATAGAAGAATGAAGTTTATAATGGGTGTACCCAGTCATAGTGTGCAGCGTAGACCCAAGATGAGAGAGTGAAATAAAAGAGAAAATGAATAAGGAAGTGTGAAGATGAAAGGGGGATGAGAGTGAATTGACTAAGGAAGAGAGACTGGAGTGGAAAAGAATCCAGGAGTGATTGCTGAAGAATTACCTTCTTGAAAGGATAATGGTGAACCAGGGAGGAAGTCCCAAAAAGACCCGTGTGGGAACTGCGCAATTGTATTGAAGCAAGGACTGTGCACGTGTGAAAATTGAATTGCGGATCCCCAGCCCGGCATGGCCACATTATAGTATGGCAGCATGTTTGGTGCTGTTATATTTTCAATAGTGCTACCTCAGAACCAAGAAACGAGGATGCTTTCATCTTTCAGTGGTGTCTTTCATCCCCTCATCGCCATGACTCGAGGGCACATGTGGGCTGAATTACCCAATCCCCCCCCCCCCACAGCTATGAGCCACTGTCATCAGGAGAGATAAATTAGTTGCATCCAAAAGGCATTGGTCCTGAAGAAACAAGTGTTACTGCGAAACGTGTCAATCCATTACGCCATTTTGGGAACTTGATTTATGTACCAAGTTATTCAATTCTATGTAGCAGTCTGACTACTGTGTGATTTTGTATTATTTTTTACCTATTGTGACAGCAGGAAGGTAAAGTCACCTGGTTGCATCCAGGGGGGTAGATATATTTCGCCCAGATTCAGGCTTTACGCCGACTTATACAACTAGGTGGAGAGTTGTATAAGCCCAGCTGAGGATAGTGGGCTCATGGATGACTCATACCTCTAGGGAGAGTGTGGGGCGTCGTGCAGACAGGGAGTTGATGAGACCAGCTGAAGCTTGTCAGCTCATTTAGGCCTCTATAAGAACTCCCAGCTTCATTAGGGGTTAGCTCATGCCTGGAAGCAGACCTGTGTGGACTTCCTGGAGAGAGTGAACCCTTGTGCGGTGAGACAAAGCCTGTGTGGCTATTTGCTTGGACATTTAAAACCAGGGACTTAGGGACTAGGACAGCACTAGGCTGATCCCAGTTGTTAGTTAGGAAACCTGTATGTTTAGTCAGAGGTCAAATTGACCAGGATTTATTTTGTTTATGTTTCTTTTGCTTTGCTGTGTTTTTGTCACTGTAAATAGAAAATAAACCGCACCTTTTTGATTTTGAAAACCACAACCTCCGTCTGCTGGGCCTGTTTTTGTGTGGGGAGCCCATCCCGGGGGTCACACACACCCGCTGCCGAGCTAACCCCCTCACAGTTGGTGGAGAACCAGTGGCAGTTTTTTTTAAGCCAGCATGGAGGAGATACTGAAACAGCTGGCTCTAGCAAATGCCAATCAACAGCAGACAAATGCAGGTTTGCAAAAGAGCCTTGCAGCTCATCAACAGAGCCTTGCAGCTCAACAACAGAACTTCGCAGCCCAGCAGCAAGCTCATCAACAGAGCCTTGCAGCCCAGCAGCAGACAAACGCAACTTTGCAACAGAGTCTGGAGGCTCAGCAACAAGCCCAGCAGCAATCTGAGGCCCGCTTCATAGACCTGTTGCAGAAGCAAGAGCAGAGACTACAACAACAGATGGAAGCAGTAATGCAGCAACGTCCGCAGACCAGTGAGGAAAGCCGTCCCACTAATACCGCGTCCTTTGGGGTGAGTCGTTTATTGACAAAAATGACTGGAGAGGATGATCCAGAGGTATTTTTGACCACATTTGAAAGGACCGCTGAAAGAGAAAAGTGGCCTGAGGAGCAGTGGGCTGGACTAGTGGCTCCTCTGTTAACTGGTGAATCGCAGAAAGCTTACTATGACCTAGAGCCTAACCAAGCAAAAGACTATGTGATGCTAAAAGCTGAAATATTGGTAAGGCTGGGTGTCACCCTGGCTGTCCGGGCTCAGCGTGTGCATAACTGGACTTTCCAGCTTGGAAAACCCCCCAGGTCTCAAATGTATGATCTCATTCACCTGAGCAGAAAGTGGCTACAGCCAGAGACTTTGTCCGCACCAAAGATTGTGGAACGTGTTGTAATGGATCGGTTTTTGAGAGCTCTTCCTACTGCCATCCAAAAGTGGGTAAGCCATGGAGACCCAGAGACGGCCGATGGTCTTGTGGATCGTGTGGAGAAATACTTGGCTACAGAGAACCTGACGGTCTCTTCCAGAGACACTCGGACTTTCCACCCTAAGACCAGACCATCCCCAGGGGCGGATAAGATGATTCCAAGAGGTAAGGGTGGAGAGAGTGAGAGGGTGGGAGCTCTACCCCAAGTTTGGCGAGAACAGCCTGGGAAATCAGCGGCTCAAGAGGCGGCAAGAAGGATCGTTTGCTACCGCTGCCGGCAAGCGGGACATATTGCAGCAAATTGCCCGGTTGTGGAGGAACCCATGCAGTGTGACTTTCTGATGGGCAGACGTCAGTCGCTGTGTGCGACAGTCGCATGCACTGCCATTCGAGGAACTGAGAAACATTTATGCAAAATGTGTGTTAATGGTAGAAATGTTGTGGTATTGCTGGATTCAGGTAGCCTTGTGACCCTGATAAAGGCTGAGTTAGTGAAAACAGAGGTCTCTGGGAATAGCAAGGTAGCTGTTATTTGTGTGCATGGGGACACCCGAGAGTATCCAGTGACTACAGTGTGTTTCGAGACCCCCAAAGGTACCCTCTCTCATCCAGTGGGCCTAGTATCTCAGTTACCGCATGACGCCATTGTGGGAAGGGATTTTCCGAAGTTCTGGGAACTGTGGGATGATCCTGAGCCCCCCACTGGTGCCCCTATGTACCAGGAATGTGATAGCCAGAACTCCCCTGAGAGTGGTGAGGACTCTCCGGAATTTCCCTTGTCAGTATTGGCAGGGGAGACTCAAGAAACTGGAGAGGAGCCCACCTCCTCAGACGAAAACCTACCGTCTGTGGAGTTTTCTGATCTTGAGGTTCACAGGGAAAACTTTGCCACAGAACAGTTGAAAGACCCCGCCCTAATAAAGGCACGGGAAAACGTAGTGAAAATAGATGGCGAGTTAGTGAACCCAGATAATACCTGCACTTACCCATACTTCAGCGTAGAGAAGGACCTACTGTATCGGGTGGCAAAAAGGGCAGAAGAAACCGTTGAGCAGCTTGTGGTGCCCAAACCGTACAGGAAGTTGGTGTTGGAGTTGGCCCATGGGCACATTCTTGGAGGTCATCTGGGGACAGAGAAAACCCGAGAGAGGGTATTACAGAGATTCTATTGGCCGGGGGTGATGAAGGACATAGAAAATTATTGTTCCTCCTGCCCTGTGTGTCAGAGGTCGGCCCCGATGCCACATTTCCGTAGCCCGCTGGTCCCTCTACCCATCATTGAGGTCCCGTTTGAGAGGATCGCCATGGATTTGGTAGGTCCTATAATCAAGTCCGCTAGGGGGCACCAGTACATATTAGTTATAATGGACTATGCCACCCGTTATCCAGAAGCGATCCCTCTCCGAAATACCTCGGCCAAAACCATAGCCAAAGAGCTATCTCTTGTGTTTAGCCGGGTGGGTATTTGTAAAGAACTGCTTACGGACCAAGGTACACCCTTTATGTCCCGGGTTATGAAGGAGCTATGTAAATTGTTCAAAGTGACGCAATTACGTACATCTGTGTATCACCCCCAAACCGATGGGCTGGTTGAAAGATTCAACAAAACCCTAAAACAAATGTTAAAGAAAGTGGTGGATAGAGATGGAAAGGATTGGGACTGTCTACTTCCTTATCTGATGTTTGCTATTAGGGAGGTGCCCCAATCCTCTACGGGATTCTCCCCCTTTGAGTTACTGTATGGGAGACACCCAAGAGGGCTGTTGGATATTGCCAAGGAAACTTGGGAAAGTGAGAGTTCTCCCCACAGGAGTGTGATTGAGCATGTCGCCCTGATGCAAGACCGAATTGCACAGGTAATGCCCATCGTGAAGGAACATTTGGCCCAAGCGCAGTTAGCACAGCAGAGAGTGTACAACCGTGGAGCCAAGACCCGTACCTTTTCCCCGGGGGATAGGATACTGGTACTGGTCCCTACGGTTGAAAGTAAATTCCTTGCCAAATGGCAAGGCCCCTACGAGATAATGGAAAAAGTGAGCGAAGTGAATTACAAGGTCAGACAACCAGGAAGGCGAAAGCCCGAACAGATCTATCACGTTAATCTGTTGAAAGCCTGGAGGGATAGAGAGTCCCTAGTCGCAGACACTTGGTCACCAGCTCAAACTGGTTGCGTGATTCCTGAGGTTGGAATCGCAGCCACCTTGTCACAACCCCAACAACAGGAGGTTAAGGAGTTTGTGCTTCGCAACAAGGAGGTATTCTCTGAGCTGCCGGGACAAACATCTGGGGTAGAGCATGACATTATTACCCCGCCCGGTGAAAGGGTGAAGTTAAAACCCTATCGGATCCCAGAGGCCCGACGGGAGGCAATACGGGAGGAAGTACAGAAAATGCTGAACTTAGGGGTGATAGAGGAGTCCCAAAGTGATTGGTCTAGTCCCATTGTGTTGGTGCCTAAACCGGATGGGAGCTGGCGATTTTGTAACGATTTTCGTCAGTTGAACAAAGTTACAAAATTTGACACCTACCCCATGCCACGTATAGATGAGTTGATCGACCGGCTGGGAACAGCCCGATACATGACGACTCTTGACCTCACAAAAGGGTATTGGCAAATCCCCCTGGCCAAGTCGGCCAAAGAGAAAACCGCATTTGTAACCCCAGACGGGGCGTTCCAATATAAAAGAATGCCGTTCGGGTTACAGAATGCGCCAGCCACATTCCAGCGGAAAATGGACCAGATGCTGAGGCCCCATCGGAAGTATGCTGCGGCTTACCTGGATGACGTAATTGTCCATAGCACAGATTGGGCCTCACATCTGCCAAAAGTGCAAGCAGTCCTGGACTCTGTTCGGGAAGCGGGGTTTACGGCTAACCCCAAGAAGTGTACCATTGGGCAGGAGGAGGCCAAATATCTTGGGTACACCATTGGGAGGGGAGTAATAAAACCCCAACTCAACAACGTCGAGGCCATCCAGAGTTGGCCACGTCCCAACAGCAAGAAGCAGGTACGAGCCTTTCTGGGAATCGCTGGGTATTATCGGCGATTCATTCCCCACTTTGCTTCTAAGGCTGTGCCCCTAACCAACCTGACGAAGGGGAAAGGGTCGGTCATGATTAAATGGACCCCCGAGGCTGAGGCAGCATTCCAATTCTTGAAACAAGCCTTATGTAGCCAGCCAGTGTTGTACTCACCCGACTTCTCTAAAGACTTTGTCGTACAAAGTGATGCGTCAGATGTGGGGTTAGGAGCAGTATTGTCCCAGGTCTGGAACGGGGAAGAGCACCCAGTCATTTACCTCAGCAGGAAGTTGAAGTCCCATGAGGTAAATTACGCCACCGTTGAAAAGGAGTGTTTAGCGGTGAAGTGGGCTCTAGATTCCCTTCGGTACTACCTGCTAGGTAGGCACTTTGACATGGTTACGGATCACGCTCCGTTAAAGTGGATGGCTCAAAACAAGGAAACAAATAGAAGAGTGAATAGGTGGTTCCTGGCCCTCCAGGAATTCAACTTCACAGTAAAGCATCGCCCTGGCGTTCAAATGGGGAATGTGGATGCTTTGTCTCGAGTACATGAATGCCTGATTGCTGGTGTTCCAACCCCGAGGTTAAAACAAGAGGGGGGGGGTATGTGACAGCAGGAAGGTAAAGTCACCTGGTTGCATCCAGGGGGGTAGATATATTTCGCCCAGATTCAGGCTTTACGCCGACTTATACAACTAGGTGGAGAGTTGTATAAGCCCAGCTGAGGATAGTGGGCTCATGGATGACTCATACCTCTAGGGAGAGTGTGGGGCGTCGTGCAGACAGGGAGTTGATGAGACCAGCTGAAGCTTGTCAGCTCATTTAGGCCTCTATAAGAACTCCCAGCTTCATTAGGGGTTAGCTCATGCCTGGAAGCAGACCTGTGTGGACTTCCTGGAGAGAGTGAACCCTTGTGCGGTGAGACAAAGCCTGTGTGGCTATTTGCTTGGACATTTAAAACCAGGGACTTAGGGACTAGGACAGCACTAGGCTGATCCCAGTTGTTAGTTAGGAAACCTGTATGTTTAGTCAGAGGTCAAATTGACCAGGATTTATTTTGTTTATGTTTCTTTTGCTTTGCTGTGTTTTTGTCACTGTAAATAGAAAATAAACCGCACCTTTTTGATTTTGAAAACCACAACCTCCGTCTGCTGGGCCTGTTTTTGTGTGGGGAGCCCATCCCGGGGGTCACACACACCCGCTGCCGAGCTAACCCCCTCACACTATGTAGTAAAGATTTGTTAGATGTTTTTTTTTTTTTTTTTATCAAAGTTGTAGTGTGTATCCTCTCCATGGCACACTAAGAGCGAGACAAGTCCTATATATTTTTTTTTTTTCAAGTTAGTAACTTTTTAAAAGGGTAAGTAAATAATGGTCTTTTTTTTATCTGCCTGGATTATGGCTTTTCAGTTTGTTTCTATGGCTGATTTATAACTAAAAGTGTACCTTTGTTATGAACAATATTATATATGTGAGTCATAATTAGCTGTAGTTTTAAATGCAGTTTATTAAATTATCATCTCTGGCTCTGATGCATTGTCTATAAAATTAAGATGTTCTAATAAATAACATTGTGCATTTAATTAATTGCACAATGTTAAATCTCAAATGTCAAGAGAAATTAATTGTCTATCAGCTGTCAGTAAAGAGCAATAACAGGAAGGAATGCCGGGGGGGGGGGGGGGTGTTCCAGTCTTCCAATGTAGCCGTGGCCTCTGCATGTTCAGTCTGCACGGTATTTTAAAGACTGACTATGGCACAATCCACTACAAATAATAACGTCACAAGGAACATCAAGCAATTTTAGAAATCTGATTCATCTTTCAACCACTTGACATCCGGAAGATTTACCCCCCTTCCTGACCAGGCCTTTTTTTGCGATGCGGCACTGCGTTACTTTAACTGACAATTGCGCGGTCGTCAGTGGCGGCTGGTGCTCAAAATTTTTGGGGGGGGCGTAAACAAACTGAAAAAAATAAATCAATTGCCGCCACTCTGCCCATTAAACGCAGCCACTGTGCCCAAACGCCACCAGTTTGCCCCCTCAAATACAGCCAGTTTGTTTCCATATACAGCCAGTTTGTCCCCATATACAGCCAGTGTGCCCCCATATATATATAACCAGTGTGCCCCCATATATACAGCCAGTGTGCCCCCATATATATATAACCAGTGTGCTCCCATATACAGCCAGTGTGCCCCCATATACAGCCAGTGTGCCCCCATATACAGCCAGTGTGCCCCCATATGCAGCCAGTGTGCCCCCATATACAGCCAGTGTGCCCCATATACAGCCAGTTTGTCCCCATATATATAGTTAGTGTGCCCCCATATACAGCCAGTTCCCCCCAAATGCAGCCAGCGTGTCTCCCATATACAGCCAGTTCCCCCCATATTCAGCCAGTTTGTCCCCCATATACAGCCAGTTCCCCCATATTCAGCCAGTTTGTCCCCCATATACAGCCAGTTCCCCCCATATTCAGCCAGCGTGTCCCCCATATACAGCCAGTGTGCCCCCATATACAGCCAGTTTGTCCCCATATATATAGCCAGTGTGCCCCCATATACAGCCAGTTCCCCCCAAATGCAGCCAGCGTGTCTCCCATATACAGCCAGTTCCCCCCATATTCAGCCAGTTTGTCCCCCATATACAGCCAGTTCCCCCCATATTCAGCCAGCGTGTCCCCCATATACAGCCAGTTTGTCCCCCATATTCAGCCAGTTTGTCCCCCAAATGCAGCCAGTTCCCCCCCCCCAGCCCTGCACTTACCTTCCTCGGTCCGCGCCGCCCTCGATGTGTTCTCCCGCCCTCGATGTCGCTTCAGCCAATTAGGTTACCGGTAACCAGATCCGGTGAACCTGATTGGCTGAAACCTCCACACAGTCTTCTCCAAGGAACGCACCCCCGTGCGTACATGGGAGGAGTTTTTGGAAGCCGAATACAGCGTGAGAGCTGTATTCGGAAAGCCTATCAGAGCCACTGGCTCTGATAGGCACTTCCAAGCCACACCCACCACCGGCTGCCGCTCTAATTCATATGGCCGGCGCTCACCAGGAGGCCGGCCATATGAATAGTGGGCAGCGCGGGCAGCGGTGACAATACACAGATTCATGCAATGCATGAATCTGTGTATTGTCTTTCAGTGGCGGTGCGGGAGCGAGAGGGGGCGGCGCTCCGGAGCCCTCTATGGACGCACCGCCACTGGCGGTCGTGCGATGCTGTACCCAAATAAAATTGGCCTTCTTTTTTCACCCACAAATAAAGCTTTCTTTTGGTGCTATTTGATCACCCCTGCCGTTTTTTTTTGTGCTATAAACAAAAAAAAAAAAAAACGAAAATTTTGAAAAAAACAAAACAATATTTTTTAATTTCTGCTATAAAACATATCCAATAAAAAAAAATATTTCTTCATTAATTTAGGTCAATATGTATTTTGGTACATATTTTTGGTAAAAAAAAAATCCCAATATGTGTATATTGATTGGTTTGTGCAAACTTGTAGCGTCTACAATCTATGGAATATATACTGGAATTTTTTTATACTAGTAATCGCAGCAATCAGACTGTGATATTGCGGCAGACAAATCAGACACTAACTGACACTTTTGACACTTTGTGGGAACCAGTGACTAGACATGTGCAAAAGGAAAAAATTTGCTTTGTTTCGTTTTAATTTGTTAATTAATTAATTTAGTTTAGTTCAATTCGTTACGTTCGTTACATTCGTTTTCGGATTTCATTCCATTTTCGACCGAATTCGTAAAATCGGTCGCATTCGAAAATATTTCAACTGAATTCGAAAATATTTCTACCGGATTCAAAATTATTTCAAAATGATTCGATAATATTTCAATCAGATTTTTTGCAGATTACTATTTATTTCCATCCGATCTCCTGCAGACTATTGGCATTTATATATTTTTTTTGCAGATCTCCTGCAGACTATTAGTATCTATTTCATTTTCTCATCAGATCAGATGGTTTATTATAATCTTTTCTATTTGATTGGAATAATTTCGAATCCGGTTGAACTATTATCGAATTTGGTTGAAATATTAACGAATGCGGATGAAATATTATCGAATTTGGTTGAAATATTAACGAGTGTGACCGATTTTTTGAATTCCAATTAGAAAAGATTAGAATAGAAATAGAAAGTAGGCTAGAAATACAATAGAACAGAATAGAATATAGATACTATCCATTTCAGTTTTTTTTTTTTTTGCAGATTACTATTTGTTTCCATAAGATCTCCTGCAGACTATTAGCATCTATTTAATTTTTTTTTGCAGATCTCCTGCAGACTATTAGCATCTATTTAATAAAAAAAAAAAATTGTAGATTACTATTTATTTCCATCCAATCTCCTGCAGACTATTAGCATTTATATAATTTTTTTGCAGATCTCCTGCAGACTATTAGTATCTATTTCATTTTCTCATCAGATCAGATGGTTTATTATAATCTTTTCTATTCGATTGGAATAATTTCGAATCCGGTTGAAATATTATCGAATTTGGTTGAAATATTAACGAATGCGGATGAAATATTATCGAATGCGGTAGAAATATTTTCGAATTTGGTTGAAATATTTTCGATTGCGATCGATTTTTCGAATTCCAATTAGAAAAGATTAGAATAGAAATAGAAAATAGACTAGAAAAACAATAGAACAGAATAGAATAAAATATAATATATATATTGTATTTTATTCTATTCTGTTCTATTGTTTTTCTATTCGATTCTTTCCAATATTTTAGATTCTATTCCAATTGTTTTCAAATTCGATTCAAATAGAATTTTTTTCGAATTCGATCGAATTGCGTCCGTGGTTTTTCGATTCGAAACGTTATTTCGGATTCGGTCGAATTCGTTAGCATTTGTAATTCGGTACAAATCCGAATAATGAAAATTTGTCCGAATTTTGATTCGGAACGAAACAAAATGCACATGTCTACCAATGACACGAATACAGTTCTGTGTCTCTGCCCAACAATCGGCAAGTGCCTTCAGACATCAATTCCCCGGCACCCACTCATCGGCTTCTGTGGTGACTAATCACAGCAGAATTGCCGTGCCAGTGGGGTGCATGCCTGGCAATGAAAACCTTAATCAAACAGGTAGTATACTGAGCAGTGTGTGTTGTAGGTGTGTGCACCGTTACTCCTCCCATTAAGATCATTCTCTCCAGCGATGAAGGGTGCTTTAACCACTTGCTGTCCAGTGACATACCGGTTCGTCGCTAGATTGGAAGGGTGATATCGCTGCGTCGATGTCTGAGATATCATTTTTTTTCAGAAATTCTGGTGAAAGTAATCCGAGCAGCTAAAGAGCTGCTGGATTACTTTTACAGGTGGCAGAAGGGGCTCCCGTCGCCACCACCTTTACCAGGCTCTCCTTAGCGATCGGGGAGCCCAGCAAGGATGCGGCCAGTGGAATCTGGTTCCTGAGACACAGTGAGAGGAATGAATGTCGTTCTTCCCACTGTGTGACATCAAAACCACAACGCTGTAAATAGGCTGTAATTATTGTCCGATGTGGATGTGACCACGTATGTCAGTGCAGCTACAGTATTATATGACTCGTATCTGATGGCAAATGTACCATACAAGACGTTGTTTACCCCTAGAGGCTGAATTATTTAGTTGTATATTTCAAGTCTGGGCCCTGGCCTTGGTTATTTCGGTGCTGTGGCGCCCATCCAGAGAGAGTCCTGTGCAGGCAGTGACGTATGTCCGGATCAGTGAGACCTGTTCCTATACCCTCCCCCCCCAATGTGTGTCCTGAAGAAGCGATCAAGCGAAACGCGTAGACGCACAGGGGCTCACGCATGTTCTGATGTCATACTGTTGAATGTAATTTTCTCATTTGAGTATATGCAATGTCCCCCTTTTCTGGCCACTGCCTGGCTGTTACTGGACAATACCTTTTTACACAATTTTTATACTGTATATGTCTATATGTTAATGTTTAATAAAAGTATTTTTTTTTAAATTATATAATTGTTCCAATCTGCTTCCAAAGTCCGACCTGGTGGGTTTTTTTTTTTCTTTTTCTCAGCAGGAACAGGGAAGCTGGTCAGAGTTGATGGGAAGATGGATAGAGCCAAATACAGGACAATTTTAGAAGAATACCTGTTAGGCCTCGTACACACGACCGAGTTTCTCGTTGAAAAAAACATGTCGTTTTTTTCGACGAGATTCTTGGACAAGAAACTTGTCCCGGCCGAGTGTACACACGCTTGTTTCAAAGAACCCGCGGTTCTTTGAATGGAGCGTACGCGGTGACGTCATCGACTACGACGAGCATGCGCTCGTCACATTCGATGCCGTCGCCGCCATCTTGGTATACCCTACGTATGCCTAGGAAGCTACCGCGCATGCGTCAAATTCATTTCGAACATGCGCGGGCTTCCGGGAGGACAGGTAAGTGTACACACACTCACTTTTCTCGTCGAGAAACATGCCGAGGAGGATCTCGACGAGAAAATAGAGAGCAGGTTCTCTATTTTCTCGTCGAGGTTACTTGTCAGTTTTCTCGACGAGAAACCCGGTAGCTGCGTACACACGACCGATTTACTCGGCAACACCTCTCTGCCAGCAAGTTTCTTGCTGGTTCTTGCCGAGAAAATCGGTCGTGTGTACGAGGCCTTAGAGTCTGCAAAAGACTTGAGACTGGCTGGGGGGGGAGGTTCACCTTCCAGCAGGACAACGACCCTAAACATACAGCCAGAGCTACAATGGAATGGTTTAGATCAAAGCATATTCATTGGTTAGAATGACCCAGTCACAGTCCAGACCTAAATCACATTGAGAATCTATAGCAAGACATGAAAATTGCTGTTCACAGACGTTCTCCATCCAATCTGACAGATCTTGAGATATTTTGCAAAGAAGAATGGGCAGAAATGTCCCTCTCTAGATGTGCAAAGCTGGTAGAGACATCCCCAAACAGACTTGCAGATGTAATTGCAGAGAAAGGAGGTTCTAAAAAGTATTGACTCTGGGGGGCGCCATACAAATATACCCCCACACTTTTCACATATTTATTTGTAAAAAATGTGGAAAACCATTTATCATTTTCCTTCCACTTCACAATTAGGTGCCACTTTGTGTTGGTCTATTACAAAAAAAAAAAAAAAACATAAAATACATGACAAAATGTGGAAAATTTCAAGGGGTATGAATACTTTTTCAAGGAACTGTAGGTACCAAATCTTTCTATCTTTCTCTTTCCTTTGCCCACCCCCCACACTATTCCTACAGATTATGTACAGATCTATCTCTATATCTTTTCCATTTATCATTCCCCACTCATTCTTTAAATGGTGAAAGATCTATTGACCCCCAGAGTTCCATCTGATGTAAAGGATATCATATAGGCATCGTTAACCATGGATCCCATATTTTATGCAATTTTTTTATCAGGCTCTTATTCCGATACACCTGCCATTCCTTTAAGAAGGTATCATTAACCTGCGTCCGCCATTCCTCATATGTAATGCCGCGTACACACGATCGTTTTTCTTGCCATTTTTTTTCTTGCCGTTTTTCACGTCGTTTTTTTGCATGTTTCCTCTCAAGCCTGTCTTGCATCCACACGATCATTAAAAAAACCGCTCTAGCAAAGCGCAGTGACGTACAACACGTACGACGGCACTATAAAGGGGAAGTTCCGTTCGAATGGCGCCACCCTTCATGTTAGTAAAGTTTGTTGAGCGACGATTCACGCTTTTCAGCCTCGTGCTTTTCAGTCCGTTACAGCGTGACGAATGTGCTATCTCCATTACGAATGCTAGTTTTACCAGAACGAGCGCTCCCGTCTCATACTTGATTCTGAGCATGCGTGTTTTTTTTCACGTCGTTAAAGCATACATACTATCGTTTTTCACGTCGTTAAAAAAAACGACATGAAAAACGACGTGAAAAAAGAGAACATGTTAGAAATTTTTAATGGCCGTTTTTCACGTCGTTAAAAATGCTCTGGAGCCCACACACGATCGTTTTTTTAATGGCTTTTTTAACGGCATGAAAAACGATCGTGTGTACGCGGCATAAGAATACAGGAAGATATCCATTTTTGTGCAATCATCTTCCGTGCTATAAATAGCATCTTATTAATAGATGTCCTAACTTCTGATGTGTATATTTATTTTTCTAAATAACCCAGTAGTCATACTTTAAGTGGAGTTCCACCCTAAAAAAAAAAAAAAAAACACAAAAACCTGCAAAAAAATTGAAAAAATAAATTGAAAAAAAAAAAAAAATTACTCACCAGAAATAATGGTTGCTATGCGGAAGTCCCTAATCTGCCACTTCCTTACCCGCGGCTGGTCTTCTTCCGCATCCTCCTCGCGTTGTCTTCTGGCGAATGGGGCGCGCTGCCTTCTGGGAACTGTGTGTATCCCAGAGAGCAGCCGCCCATTCAGAAAACAATGTGAGACTTGCGCATGCGCAGTAGGAAATGGGCAGTGAAGCCGCACGGCTTCACTGCCTGTTTCCCTTACTGAAGATGGCGGCGCCGGGACATGCCAGGATCGAGGGATCGGCCTCGGGGGGGCTGACATCGCGGGCGAGTAGGACAGGTAAGTTTCCTTATTAAAAGTCAGCAGCTACAGTGTTTGTAGCTGCTGACTTTTAAAAAAAGTGGAACCCCTCTTTTAGGATCTAATTGTATTTGCGCTTGATAAACACGGGTTTTGGTATCTACTAGTTTTTGCCAGTACTTAAAATATTTAGGAAATTCCCATAACATGTGTAATAAATCTGCAGACGGTCTCAGGCACCGGGGACATTCTGATGTATCTCGCAAATGTTATAGCACCAATAATTCTAGCACCAGACCTCCTCTGCAACTCTAAACTGGTAACCAGTAAAGGCTTATAAAGTGATTCCTATGGAGCTCCATACTTTGGTGCCGTTCCACGGGTGGATGCAATTATAAAGTGTGCAATGTTAGATATCTACGTATTTGACGTAACGTCATCTTTTATATTTGACCAAACAATTGGCTATTATATTGTGTTTGTGTGCATTAAAATTCACTTTTTTCCAAAAGACTGCATTTGAATAACTGCTGCGCAAATATCATGTGACAAAAATGTTTTACTTCCAGGCAAAGGAGGACATCTACAGCAACAAAAGATTTAACCCCAGTTTTGCTAAGACAATCCCTATCACATGATCTGCTCCCACTAGTTCAGAGAAAGAGAAAATAGGATAAGTGCAAAAAAGTAGACAGAGTGAGCAGATCATGGCTGGGGGCTAAGATAGTGGGAGAAGATCATACCTAGAGGTTAAGATAGTGGGAGCAGATCATACCTAGAGGCTAAGATAGTGGGAGCAGATCATACCTAGAGGCTAAGATAGTGGGAGCAGATCATACCTAGAGGCTAAGATAGTGGGAGCAGATCATACCTAGAGGCTAAGATAGTGGGAGCAGATCATACCTAGAGGCTAAGATAGTGGGAGCAGATCATACCTAGAGGCTAAGATAGTGGGAGCAGATCATACCTAGAGGCTAAGATAGTGGGAGCAGATCATACCTAGAGGTTAAGATAGTGGGAGCAGATCATACCTAGAGGCTAAGATAGTGGGAGAAGATCATACCTAAAGACTAAGATAGTGGGAGCAGATCAGACCTAGAGGCTAAGATAGTGGGAGCAGATCATACCTAGAGGTTAAGAAAGTGGGAGCAGATCATACCTAGAGGCTAAGATAGTGGGAGAAGATCATACCTAAAGGCTAAGATAGTGGGAGCAGATCAGACTTAGAGGCTAAGATAGTGGGAGCAGATCATACCTAGAGGTTAAGATAGTGGGAGCAGATCATACCTAAAGGCTAAGATAGTGGGAGCAGATCATACCTAGAGGCTAAGATAGTGGGAGCAGATCATACCTAGAGGCTAAGATAGTGGGAGCAGATTATACATAGAGGTTAAGATAGTGGGAGCAGATCATACCTAGAGGCTAAGATAATGGGAGCAGATCAGACCTAGAGGCTAAGATAGTGGGAGCAGATCATACCTAGAGGCTAAGATAGTGGGAGCAGATCATACCTAGAGGCTAAGACAGTGGGAGCAGATCATACCTAGAGGCTAAGATAGTGGGAGCAGATCATACCTAGAGGCTAAGATAGTGGGAGCAGATCATACCTAGAGGTTAAGATAGTGGGAGCAGATCATACCTAGAGGCTAAGATAGTGGGAGAAGATCATACCTAAAGACTAAGATAGTGGGAGCAGATCAGACCTAGAGGCTAAGATAGTGGGAGAAGATCATACCTAGAGGTTAAGAAAGTGGGAGCAGATCATACCTAGAGGCTAAGATAGTGGGAGAAGATCATACCTAAAGGCTAAGATAGTGGGAGCAGATCAGACTTAGAGGCTAAGATAGTGGGAGCAGATCATACCTAGAGGTTAAGATAGTGGGAGCAGATCATACCTAAAGGCTAAGATAGTGGGAGCAGATCATACCTAGAGGCTAAGATAGTGGGAGCAGATCATACCTAGAGGCTAAGATAGTGGGAGCAGATCATACCTAGAGGCTAAGATAGTGGGAGCAGATCATACCTAGAGGCTAAGATAGTGGGAGCAGATCATACCTAGAGGCTAAGATAGTGGGAGCAGATCATACCTAGAGGCTAAGATAGTGGGAGCAGATCATACCTAGAGGTTAAGATAGTGGGAGCAGATCATACCTAGAGGCTAAGATAGTGGGAGAAGATCATACCTAAAGACTAAGATAGTGGGAGCAGATCAGACCTAGAGGCTAAGATAGTGGGAGCAGATCATACCTAGAGGTTAAGAAAGTGGGAGCAGATCATACCTAGAGGCTAAGATAGTGGGAGAAGATCATACCTAAAGGCTAAGATAGTGGGAGCAGATCAGACTTAGAGGCTAAGATAGTGGGAGCAGATCATACCTAGAGATTAAGATAGTGGGAGCAGATCATACCTAAAGGCTAAGATAGTGGGAGCAGATCATACCTAGAGGCTAAGATAGTGGGAGCAGATCATACCTAGAGGCTAAGATAGTGGGAGCAGATTATACCTAGAGGCTAAGATAGTGGGAGCAGATTATACCTAGAGGCTAAGATAGTGGGAGCAGATCATACCCAGAGGCTAAGATAGTGGGAGCAGATCATACCTAGAGGCTAAGCTAGTGGGAGCAGATCATACCTAGAGGCTAAGCTAGTGGGAGCAGATCATACCTAGAGGCTAAGATAGTGGGAGCAGATCATACCTAGAGGCTAAGATGGTGGGAGCAGATCATACCTAGAGGCTAAGCTAGTGGGAGCAGATCATACCTAGAGGCTAAGCTAGTGGGAGCAGATCATACCTAGAGGCTAAGATAGTGGGAGCAGATCATACCTAGAGGCTAAGATAGTGGGAGCAGATCATACCTAGAGGCTAAGATAGTGGGAGCAGATTATACCTAGAGGCTAAGATAGTGGGAGCAGATCATACCTAGAGGCTAAGATAGTGGGAGCAGATTATACCTAGAGGCTAAGATAGTGGGAGCAGATCATACCTAGAGGCTAAGATAGTGGGAGCAGATCATACCTAGAGGCTAAGATAGTGGGAGCAGATTATACCTAGAGGCTAAGATAGTGGGAGCAGATCATACCTAGAGGCTAAGATTGTGGGAGCAGATCATACCTAGAGGCTAAGATAGTGGGAGCAGATCATACCTAGAGGCTAAGATAGTGGGAGCAGATCATACCTAGAGGCGAAGATAGTGGGAGCAGATCATACCTAGAGGCTAAATTAGTGAGAGCAGATCATACCTAGAGGCTAAGATAGTGGGAGCAGATCATACCTAGAGGCTAAGATAGTGGGAGCAGATCATACCTAGAGGCTAAGATAATGGGGGCAGATCATACCTAGAGGCTAAGATAGTGGGGGCAGATCATACCTAGAGGCTAAGATAGTGGGAGCAGATCATACCTAGAGGCTAAGATAGTGGGGGCAGATCATACCTAGAGGCTAAGATAGTGGGAGCAGATCATACCTAGAGGCTAAGATAGTGGGAGCAGATCATACCTAGAGGCGAAGATAGTGGGAGCAGATCATACCTAGAGGCTTAAGCCTCATATACACAATCAGATTTTCTGCAGACAAAGCCTCAGACTTTTGTCCAAAGGGTGTTGGCCAGGAACTTGTCTTGCATACAAACGGCACACAATTATCCGATGGAACGTACTAACGATCGGATTTTCCACCAGCAGGCTGTCAATACAAAATCTTGTGTAAAAATCTGATTGTGTGTACAAGGCTTAAAATAGTGGGAGCAAATCATAGCTAGGGGCTAAGATAGTCGGAGCAGATCATAGCTAGGGGCTAAGATAGTGGGAGAAGAACATAGCTGGGGGGTTAAGATAGTGGGAGCAGATCATAGCTGGGGGGCTAAGATAGTGGGAGCAGATCATAGCTGGGGGGTTAAGATAGTGGGAGCAGATCATATCTAGAGGCTAAGATAGTGGGAGCAGATCATACCTAGAGGCGAAGATAGTGGGAGCAGATCATACCTAAAGGCTTAAGCCTCGTACACACAATCAGATTTTCTGCAGACAAAGCCTCAGACTTTTGTCCAAAGGGTGTTGGCCAGGAACTTGTCTTGCATATAAACGGCACACAATTATCCGATGGAACATACAAACGGTCTGATTTTCCACCAGCAGGCTGTCAATACAAAATCTTGTCTGAAAATCTGATTGTGTGTACAAGGCTTAAAATAGGGGGAGCAGATCATAGCTGGGGGGTTAAGATAGTGGGAGCAGATCATAGCTAGGGGCTAAGATAGTGGAAGCAGATCCTAGCTGGGAGGTTAAGATAGTGGGAGCAGATCATAGCTAGGGGCTAAGATAGTGGAAGCAGATCATAGCTGGGGGGTTAAGATATTGGGAGCAGATCATAGCTGGGGGGTTAAGATAGTGGAAGCAGATCATAGCTGGGGGGTTAAGATAGTGGGAGCAGATCATAGCTGGGGGGTTAAGATAGTGGGAACAGATCATAACTAGGGGCTAAGATAGTGGAAGCAGATCATAGCTGGGGGGTTTAAGATAGTGGGAACAGATCATAGCTGGGGGGGTTAAGATAGTGGAAGCAGATCATAGCTGGGGGGTTTAAGATAGTGGGAACAGATCATAGCTGGGGGGTTAAGATAGTGGAAGCAGATCATAGCTGGGGGGTTAAGATAGTGGGAGCAGATCATAGCTGGGGGGTTAAGATAGTGAGAGCAGATCATAGCTGGGGGGTTAAGATAGTGGGAGCAGATCATAGCTAGGGGCTAAGATAGTGGAAGCAGATCATAGCTGGGGGGTTAAGATAGTGGGAGCAGATCATAACTAGGGGCTAAGATAGTGGAAGCAGATCATAGCTGGGGGGTTAAGATAGTGGGAGCAGATCATAGCAAGGGGCTAAGATAGTGGGAGCAGATCATAGCTAGGGGCTAAGATAGTGGGAGAAGAACATAGCTGGGGGGTTAAGATAGTGGGAGCAGGTCATAGCTAGGGGCTAAGATAGTGGAAGCAGATCATAGCTGGGGGGTTAAGATAGTGGGAGCAGATCATAGCTGGGGGGTTAAGATAGGGAGAGCAGATCATAGCTGGGGGCAGAGGCGTTGCTAGGGGGGTGCGGGGGGTGCGGTCCGCCCCCGGGTGACACCCGCTAGAGGGGTGACACCCTCCCTTTTTTTTTTTTTTTTTTTTTTTTTTTTAATTTTTTTTAATTTTTTTTTTTTTACAGCTGACCCATTCATTGATTAATTTCACCCCGATGGGCTGGAAGCCTGGAACAACACCTCCAGCGCCGCGGCCGCGCCTGGTGTGTGTCCTCCGGCTCCTTATTCTTCCTATTCCTAAATTCCAATCCTCCTCCCTACCCTACAGAGCCAGCGAGCGACTCAGCCTGTCACATCATCACACTGCACTGTGATGATGTGACGACACGTCACTGCAGCACACACACAACTTTCTCCGCCCGGGCGGCGCGGCTGCTGTGTGTGACGGTCGCTGCCCACAGTGCCCAGCCCTCCTCCTCTCCACTCTCCAGGAGTACAGACTGTCTGAGACTCCAGCTGGCGGCGGCGCGGCGCACAGAATAAGAACAGGTGGGGGGGGGGTTCTCCACCGTCGGCCCGCCGGAGCACAAGATGAGGTGTGTGTATGGGGGGGGGGTTGCCTTTGTAAGAGAGCTAGTGTGGGACAGTGGGAGGACTCAGTTTCAGTGTCTGGCGCCCTGCCCCTGACGGCCTGTATATGATATGATAAGGAAGGGGGGGGGATGCAAGGTGGTCTGCTGCTAGACACAGCTATAGATTTTATATATATATATATATATATATACTATGTAATATAGCTGGTCCAGCCGCCCCTCCCCCCACCAGACCAGCTAACTCCTGTGCTACTGTGCCTATTATATGTAATATAATATATCTGTGTCCAGCAGCCCCCCCCCCATTATCAGACAGCCAACACTCACAATATAATTTATATTAGCTGACTGAGACACCCCCAGCCTGAGCTGGTCTGATGATGATGATGATGGGGGGGGGGAATGCTGCTGGCCACAGATATATTATATTAGATATAGGCACAGTAGCTGAGTGACACACCTACCCACCCTGAGCAAGCTGGTCTCATGGGGGGGGGGTGCTCTGTGTCACCAGGTATGATAGCTGAGCGGAGCCGCCCTAATCTGGCCTGATAAGGGGGGGGGTGTCCACAGACCACAGCACAGGTGTAGGCAGACAGTGACCCACACCCACATCAGATCCATCCAGAAAGCAGAAGGTCACAGCAGCATCTTCTCGTCTTCTCTGTGGCCATCAGATCCGGTCCAAGCAAGCAACACGCCTTGTTGTCAGCAGGTCACAGCATCTTCTCGTCTTCTCTGCGGCCATCAGATCCAGTCCAAGCAAGCAACACGCCTTGTTGTCAGCAGGTCACAGCATCTTCTCGTCTTCTCTGTGGCCATCAGATCCGGTCCAAGCAAGCAACACGCCTTGTTGTCAGCAGGTCACAGCATCTTCTCGTCTTCTCTGCGGCCATCAGATCCGGTCCAAGCAAGCAACACGCCTTGTTGTCAGCAGGTCACAGCATCTTCTCGTCTTCTCTGCGGCCATCAGATCCGGTCCAAGCAAGCAACACGCCTTGTTGTCAGCAGATTACAGCATCTTCTCGTCTTCTCTGCGGCCATCAGAACCGGTCCAAGCAAGCAACACGCCTTGTTGTCAGCAGATTACAGCATCTTCTCATCTTCTCTGCAGCCATCAGATCCGGTCCAGCAAACAACACACCGTTTCAGCAGGTCAGTTCCAAAATCCAAATCATGCCAATGATGCCATTATCTGCTGTCCCCAGGGACAGATCCGATCCAGAGATCACCATACAGTGGGTAATGAAAAGTGTGGGGGCAGAGCTGCGATGAAGTCACTCATCGTGTTGGAGCCCTCGGTTAAGCCCCTTTTACACTGGGGCAGTTGGTGCGTCGGCGGGGGGGGGGGGGGGTGACACCATGTTATACCGCACCAGGTGACACCAACCCTAGTGACGCCACTGGCTGGGGGGTTAAGATGGTGGGAGCAGATCATAGCTAGGGGCTAAGATAGTGGAAGCAGATCATAGCTGGGGGGTTAAGATATTGGGAGCAGATAATAGCTGGGGGGTTAAGATAGTGGAAGCAGATCATAGCTGGGGGGTTAAGATGTTGGGAGCAGATAATAGCTGGGGGGTTAAGATAGTGGGAGCAGATCATAGCTAGAGGATAAGATAGATTGCGGCTGGGTGAGGAGAGAGGAGACAGAAGAATCAGATCATAGTTGGGTGGAGAGAGAAGGGGTAGTGGGAACAAAATGTTTTGAGGTGGCAGAAGAAGCAGATCATAGTGGGGTAGATACTAGAGAGAGGGGTAGTTTTGAGCAGATTATAGTCTGGTGAGCGGATAGAGAGGATGCAGGGGAAAATATGATTTCCGGGTGGGGAGAGAGGAGACAGAGGAATCAGATCATGGCTGGGTGGGGAGAGAGGAGACAGAGGAATCAGATCATGGCTGGGTGGGGAGAGAGGAGACAGAGGAATCAGATCATGGCTGGGTGAGGAGAGAGGAGACAGAGGAATCAGATCATGGCTGGGTGAGGAGAGAGGAGACAGAGGAATCAGATCATAGCTGGGTGAGGAGAGAGGAGACAGAGGAATCAGATCATGGCTGGGTGAGGAGAGAGGAGACAGAGGAATCAGTTCATGGCTGGGTGAGGAGAGAGGAGACAGAGGAATCAGATCATGGCTGGGTGGGGAGAGAGGAGACAGAGGAATCAGATCATGGCTGGGTGAGGAGAGAGGAGACAGAGGAATCAAATCATGGCTGGGTGGGGAGAGAGGAGACAGAGGAATCAGATCATGGCTGGGTGAGGAGAGAGGAGACAGAGGAATCAGATCATGGCTGGGTGGGGAGAGAGGAGACAGAGGAATCAGATCATGGCTGGGTGGGGAGAGAGGAGACAGAGGAATCAGATCATGGCTGGGTGGGAAGAGAGGAGACAGAGGAATCAGATCATGGCTGGGTGGGGAGAGAGGAGACAGAGGAATCAGATCATGGCTGGGTGGGGAGAGAGGAGACAGAGGAATCAGATCATGGCTGGGTGAGGAGAGAGGAGACAGAGGAATCAGATCATGGCTGGGTGGGGAGAGAGGAGACAGAGGAATCAGATCATGGCTGGGTGAGGAGAGAGGAGACAGAGGAATCAGATCATGGCTGGGTGGGGAGAGAGGAGACAGAGGAATCAGATCATGGCTGGGTGGGGAGAGAGGAGACAGAGGAATCAGATCATGGCTGGGTGGGGAGAGAGGAGACAGAGGAATCAGATCATGTCTGGGTGGGGAGAGAGGAGACAGAGGAATCAGATCATGGCTGGGTGGGGAGAGAGGAGACAGAGGAATCAGATCATGGCTGGGTGGGGAGAGAGGAGACAGAGGAATCAGATCATGGCTGGGTGAGGAGAGAGGAGACAGAGGAATCAGATCATGGCTGGGTGAGGAGAGAGGAGACAGAGGAATCAGATCATGGCTGGGTGAGGAGAGAGGAGACAGAGGAATCAGATCATAGCTGGGTGAGGAGAGAGGAGACAGAGGAATCAGATCATGGCTGGGTGAGGAGAGAGGAGACAGAGGAATCAGTTCATGGCTGGGTGGGGAGAGAGGAGACAGAGGAATCAGATCATGGCTGGGTGGGGAGAGAGGAGACAGAGGAATCAGATCATAGCTGGGTGAGGAGAGAGGAGACAGAGGAATCAGATCATGGCTGGGTGGGGAGAGAGGAGACAGAGGAATCAGATCATGGCTGGGTGGGGAGAGAGGAGACAGAGGAATCAGATCATGGCTGGGTGGGGAGAGAGGAGACAGAGGAATCAGATCATGGCTGGGTGGGGAGAGAGGAGACAGAGGAATCAGATCATGGCTGGGTGGGGAGAGAGGAGACAGAGGAATCAGATCATGTCTGGGTGGGGAGAGAGGAGACAGAGGAATCAGATCATGGCTGGGTGGGGAGAGAGGAGACAGAGGAATCAGATAATGGCTGGGTGGGGAGAGAGGAGACAGAGGAATCAGATCATGGCTGGGTGAGGAGAGAGGAGACAGAGGAATCAGATCATGGCTGGGTGAGGAGAGAGGAGACAGAGGAATCAGATCATGGCTGGGTGAGGAGAGAGGAGACAGAGGAATCAGATCATAGCTGGGTGAGGAGAGAGGAGACAGAGGAATCAGATCATGGCTGGGTGAGGAGAGAGGAGACAGAGGAATCAGTTCATGGCTGGGTGGGGAGAGAGGAGACAGAGGAATCAGATCATGGCTGGGTGGGGAGAGAGGAGACAGAGGAATCAGATCATAGCTGGGTGAGGAGAGAGGAGACAGAGGAATCAGATCATGGCTGGGTGGGGAGAAGGAAGCTGGTGAAAGCAGATCATGGCTGGTTGTTGGAGAGTAATGAAGGGGACAATTATGAAGAGAGGAGGCAGAGGGGAGGAATCATGACTTGTTGGGGAGAGAGAGAAGGAAGTTGGATCAGTTTATTGTTGGGGGGATGCAGTGGAAGCAGATTCTGTTTGGGTGGAAAAGAGAGGAGAAGATCATGACTGACTAGGGAAAGAGGAGAAAATGTGAGCCAATTGTGGTCGCTCACATGTATTCAATGAATGAATGAAAAAACAGAACACAAGATGGCAGCTCAGGCACTTCTGGTTTCATCTGACATCACTTTCTGAGAGGGAGAGAAATGCCCCCCATCAGAACACACTGGTCTACCACTGGCTGCAAATGCTGATCGGGATGACGATCGGCT
Organism: Rana muscosa; assembly: GCA_029206835.1. Classification (NCBI taxonomy): domain Eukaryota; kingdom Metazoa; phylum Chordata; class Amphibia; order Anura; family Ranidae; genus Rana; species Rana muscosa. The sequence goes on from CM055127.1 coordinate 179,981,421, forward strand.
GCTGGTTTTCCAGCATGATTTTTCGACAGACAAGAACTTGTACACACAGGAGAATGTCGAACGATTTCTACTGTACCGGCCGATGTTCGGTCTGTGTGTACAGGGCTTAAAACTAAAAAGAGAAACATTTAGGACCTTCCTCTCCCCTTCCATTGCTACACAACACCCCTCCTATCCAGCACCAATCCCTACCTTCCCAACCCATGCACTCTTCCAACCTGATTCTACAGACCTTCTTTTTTTATTTCCATACCTTCCTTTCCTTATTATACCCCTAGCCAACACAATGCAATTTCCTCACTGTCTCCAGTTCAGGGAGGGCTCGTACAGGCAAACATTTTATCATTATACCATTTATTTACTTTTAATGTGATCATTTTGAGAAACATTTTCCATCATGCATGCAACTATTGACAATATAGGACCAGAGCTGGTGCAAGGATTTTTGACACCCTAGGCATAACCTTATTTTGCTGCCCCCTGTTGGCCCCACCCCTGACTCCACCCCTTTGCCCTGCCCATGTATATCCCACCTTTTTAATGAAGTGCCCATCAAATGCAGCCCATCAGCGCCCATAAAATGAAGCCGCACCAGCGCCCATCAATGCAGCCTCACCAGTGCCCACCAATGAAGCCTCACCAGCGCCCATCAATTCAGCCTCACCAGCACTCATCAATGCAGCCTCACCAACACCCATCAATGCAGCCTCACCAGCGCCCATCAATGCAGCCTACCAGTGCCCATCAATGCAGCCTCACCAGCGCTTATTAATGCAGCCTCACCAGCGCTCATAAATGCAGCCTCACCAGCGCCCATCAATGCAGCTTCACCAGCGCCCATCAATGCAGCCTCACCAGTGCCCACCAATGCAGCCTCACCATTGCCCACCAATGCAGCCTACCAGCTCCCATCAAATGCAGCCCCACCAGCGCCAATCATTGCACCCTACCAGGGCCTATCAATGCAGCCTACCAGTGGCGTGCCCATTAATAAATGTTTGCTTGATTCCATTCATTCAGGAGTCGGGACACAGACACAGTCCTCCGCCGCCGCTCCGCCTCTCACACTCACACTATGTGCGCACGGAGCGGCGGCTGCCTGCTGATGCTGAGACTTAGTTGCTTGTTGCAGAGTGAGGAGAGTAGAAATACCAGTGGCCAGGCGCCCTAGGCGGCTGCCTGGTTTGCCTAGTGGTAGCACCGGCCCTGTATAAGTCACCATTTTATCATTGCCATTGATTTGAACATGTTTTGAGGCGTGTGATTGATATATATATATATGTATATATATATATATAGATATATATATATATATATAGATATATATATATATTTCAGCCAGCACATAAAGGGTTCATTGGGTGGGTGCATGAAAAGTGTCTGTGAACAGAGCTGTATGCAGGATGAATAGGTGAGGAGGAATCCGGACAGCAGAGGTTCCATTTTTGTGTAGACCTTCGCTTTAAGATGGAATCACATGCTGACTATGGGGGTTATTTAGGGAAGGCAAATCCACTTTGCACTACAAGTGCACTTTGAAGTTTAGTTGCTGTAGATCCGAGGGGGACATGCAAAAAAAAATAATTACAGAATTTTAGCTTGCACATGATTGGATGATAAAATCAGCAGAGCTTCCCCTCGTTTCAGATCTTCCCCTCAGATCTACAGTGACTGCACTTCCAAGTGCACTTGTAGTGCAAAGTGGATTCGCGTTTCGTAAACAACCTACTTTGTCTTGAAATAGGAACAAGAGCTGGAAATTACCTGATCAAACTTTAGTAAAGTAACTTGCAAGCAATGTAAGCCACAGAGAGCAAAGCTCGGCATCTGGACAAGGTCCTTTGGCACCCAAATAAAAAATGCTGAAGTGCAGCACCTACCACTCCCCCATGCTGAGATGGACAGAGCAAAGGTACATGCATGGCCAGGACAAAGCATGATGTAAAAATGACAACCATTGACCTTCTAAAGCAGTGGTTCTCAACCTGGGGGTCGAATGGCAATTTGCCAGGGGTCACTGAATCCTGGGCTGTTCCTGAAGCCCACATCGCTCTCCCAGCCTTTCCGCAGAAGCCCAGCAGGGCTGTCCCTGGAGCCTGTGGCCATTAACTGAGCCTTTTCTAAGCTGCCCATTCAGTTCACAGCATGGGTGGGAGGCAGAGAGTAGAGGTCAGCTGACTGGTGAGGAATGTGAAGTGGGAGGGTCTGGAGGAGACCCTATCTCCGGATTTTGGCACAGGTGTCACTGCTGCGAGACACCACAGAGCTGGAGACACAGTGAGTAAATCTACCTGTGATTAGAGTTGCCATTAAAAGTCCCCACTACAGTTCTCAGATCAGCAGATGACCTTGATCAAGAGCACCTAAGTTGGCTGATCAGAACTCCTCCCCAGCACTGACACCAGCACCCCCCCCCCCCCCCACCAAGGAGTAAGAGAAAGGATAAAAATAGAGAATACATGGAAGAAAGAGGAAAAGAGGAGGAGGAACAAAGAAAAAGGGAGAGAAAGAATAAGAGAAAGAACAAGAAAGGGCGGCTAGAGAGAGGGATGGGGAAAAACCAAGACATAAGGATAGAGAGAGAAATTTTATCAAGGGGTCACGGCACTAGTAAGTTTAAGAACCACTGTTCTAAAGCTGTACATACATGGGTTGTTTTTTTGATCAGCCAGTGAGTCGAGAAAAAATTAATAAAAATGAACCGATTCATGGGTTGCCACCTCATCCCTTTAAACCTGAACACATACTAATTACACAGGTTCTGTGGCTGATTAAGGTGGTAATTAGGCTCACTTAGTGCCCTATCTGCATTAAATTAGCCTCAGAACCTGTGTAATTCAAAGGTGTTCGGGTTTAAAGGGATGAGGTGGCAACCCTAACGTATTCCCCCATCCACACAAATAAGGTGGATAGAGGAATCCTCCCCACTGTACCATTGTATTCTGACAAGGGGGACTCCTTAGCTGCCAGAATACACTGATCAGCGTCGCAGCCAACTGGTTGCAGCTTGGATCAAACAAAAATTTCCCATCAAGCCTATTCCTGAGAAGTTAATCATTAGATCAACTTCTTGTGAATAGAAACAGGCTGGAAACAGATGAATGAACATTTGACTGGTCCCTGCTGAACTGTCCAAATTTCCATTCATCTATGTGTAGGCAGGTGTAGTTTGGCCTCCCGGCATAGGTGGTGCTGCCCCGGAAGCTGCTATGCAGAGAGAGCAGAAGGCAAGGGGAACCTACGTTCCTCTAAGGCCTCCATAGGTCTCATCAGGAGAGTAGTTTTCTGATTGGATGCTGTTACCCTGGCCTGCCATATTTTGTGTGGGCAGTGCTAATAAATAGGATTGTCCCCCTTTGGTTGGCATGCATTTTGCAGAGTAAAAAACAAAATGCCGGCAACTCTGGAAATTCTTCTGTAATCTTTTCTTATAACATGACCATTAAAATGTGACAGCTGACACATTTTAGCACCTAGCCTTGTTCACAGCACACCACTTGCTGTGAACAAGGCTAAGTGTCGAAACGCATCAACTGTCACATTTTAATGGTCACGTTATAATAAAAGATTACATAAGAATTTCCAGAGTTGCCGGCATTTCGCTTTTATTCTCAAGTATCTTAGTTGGATGGAAGGAGGACATCCCAAGCCAGAGCACCTGGAGTAGGTGTGTCAGTCTTCTATTATCTCACCAGAGGCTTCACAGTCAGAGCAGTGCTTCTCTTGCATGCAGACGCATTTTGCAGAGTGGCTAGGTCAGGGTCAGAGAGCATAGCATAGGGAGAGGCTCCAGTGGAGAAGGGAGATAACAGAATCTGTCATTTGTGCATCATTGCAGTCTACCTTCCTCCAGCCTCCTGTGTCAGATGCTTTCGGGTGTCAGCAGTGTGTACTAGTATCCTCTGCATAGCAATCTGTAAGCGTTGCCAGGCCAGTGCAGCCATGTATGCAGTGTTTGTACTATCATCTTGGAACTCTAGCATTAATATACATATCTACATTACTTGGCCTTTCCGTGTATGTTCTCTCCTCTCCAGGTACCTAGCGCCCTGCCCCCAGCCCCCCGCTGACATATGGCCAGCTTGAGGTTACAAACTACTGGTTCAGAAACAACCAAATAGGACGAGAGACATGTTTTGACCTAGTTAAGCCATTGTGAATTAATAATATTCAGCATTTAAAAAAGAGTCAGTCTTCTAACTGGGTATTTTCAATGTTGCTTTTCTCTCTGTGTGGAAGCAGTGGCCTTAAGGCAGAAGTTTCACACAACTCCAGCAAATTAAGAGCTCAAGCTTGTTGCATTATGAGTTTATGTGAAATCTCCATTAATAGCTGTAAAATATTGTAATTATGAATATATTTCATTTAGCTTGCATCTATGGAAGGCGTGCAAAATGGCGTCACAGAAGTGCTTGTTAAGTGCAGACACTTCGGTGCCTAGGCTTGTGTATACAAACAATGAAGATTCAAACCTCATTGTTTTACACATACTTGCTTCAAAGGATCACATTCTGGGATATGCAATGAAGGGAGGCCAATACCTAATTTCCCAGGAAAATTCATTTAAATCTCCTGCCCAGAATAGTCACAAGGATTTGCATTAAAGGGGGCTGACTTATGCAAATTATAGGAATTGGAGATGTAGTAAGCCCTCCAATCAAGAGCCAAGCTATGCCAACCAATGGGGCATCAGCATGCAGGGATATACTCGGGGGAGATTGGAGGGAAAGCTCTATTTTATGGAAAAGGCAGCCATCAGAATGGGACTAAAGGGTAATTATGGAAAAGGTCTGTTTTACTTGTAACTGAATATGTTTGTAGATTAATGTTTTAAGGAATATACTCTGTATTGCTCCATGCAATTCTTCTACTTTAACCTAATAGTTTCTGTGTATTAGATAGACTTTCAACTACATTCCAAAAAATGTTATTATGTTAACGCTTTCACTTCTGGTCAAAAGAACTCTCATTTAACCCACATCATATCTTTGAGATATTAAATCTCAAATATAGACATTATTCAGACGGTTAACAAGCTCCTCCATCAGGAAGACTCACAGTTTCTTCTAATCTGAGAGATTTTTCTAAGGAGTGTTGGACCTCTGGGGAGAGATCACTGCTACAACACAGAGAGCTAGGGTCCTTCTCTTTAGCATGGTACAGTAAAATGCAAGGTGTCAAAACCTATCATGAGTAGGTGTGAAATGCACCACTCACAACTTTTAGGCAAGAGCTGCACCTGGCTAGATCCTGTCCAATACAGAACAGCCAAAATATCACAAAAAGTATCTTTTTCAATGGACTGGACCTCATTCCCCAGGCATCTTACTGGAAGGACTGTGACATCATGCCCAGCAATGTGGAAGACTTCATGACTCATGTAACAATGTTCCGATAAAGAATCCCATTGTTCTCCATGGGTCCAATCATACCTGAGTGTTGTCTGAGTTTTTTTTTGGATACTCAACATGTTGATAAGTTAGCAATATTTCTGGAAGTTTGTGAATTCTTATGCCGTGAGATCCTATCCACGTCGCATTGTTTGGGGCTGTACAACAGGTATTTCCACATGATGGGTAAAGTGGCGATGTGACGTGTGTGCCATTTTATCTTTTCACAAAGAGAAAGAAACTCGGATCTCATCCCGATCTTGTGACAATGCGGTTCTTGCATTAGTCACGGTATCTTCAGCTGATGGCCCCATGTTCCTATTGTTTAATGTTTTAATTATTCCGTGATCTGCAAATTAAAAAGCTCAACACAATGGGACAATTAAACCCGGCTCTTAAATCATTTCATTAGGAGCGCTCACTTAAATTTTTTTGGAACATTGCATAAGATAATTACAGAGGAGATGAGGAGACAAGACCCATGTGCTCCATTGTTATAAAGTAATGGGTGGTGCGCGCACGTGAGACGATGGGGCTGTTTGATGTACAGTGTATTGATGTATTGTGTATGTTTACTCAGAACTCTACGGGTTATTACCTGCCGGAAGTCTGCGGGGCACATTTGGAAAAGATCAGAATAGAAGTTTATATACAAAATACAGCCTCTGATTTAAATTTAAATTTTTAGTATGAACATGTACAAAAACAGTGCAGAGTATTTCAGAAGGGGAGATTTAGACAGAGGAAGGAGCAGAGTCCCCCAGCAGAGCAGAGTATTTCAGGAGAGGAGAGTTATAGAGGAAAGAGCAGAGTCCTCCAGCAGAGCAGAGTATTTCAGGAGAGGAGCGTTAGAGGAAGATGCAGTCTTCCAGTAATAAAGAGCTAAAAGCTAAATAGAGGAAGGAGCAGATTCCTCCAGCAGTGCAGAGTTTCAGGAGAGGAGAATAAGATAGTGTAAGGAGCAGAGTCCTCCAGCAGAATATTTCAGGAGAGGAGAGTTAGATAGAGGAAGGAGCAGAGTCCTCCAGCAGTGCAGAGCATTTCAGGACAAGAGAGTTGGCTATTGTAGGGAGCAGAGTCCTTCAGCAAAGCATTTCAGGAGAGGAGAATTGGATAGAGAAAGGTGCAGAGTTCTCCAACAGTGCAGAGTGTTTGAGGATAGGAGAGTTAGATAGGAAGCAAGCCTTCCAGCAGTGCAGATTTTTTCAGAAGAGAAGAGTTAGAGGAAGGTGAAGAGTCCTCCAGCAGAGTATTTCAGGAGAGGAGAGTTAGATAGAGGAAGGAGCAGAGTCCTCCAGCAGAGCAACGCATTTCAGGAGAGGAGAGTTGTAGAGGAAGGAGCAGAGTCCTCCAGCAGAGCAGTGCATTTCAGGAGAGGAGAGTTAGAGGAAGAAGAAGAGTCCTCCAGCAGAGCAGAGTATTTCAGGAGAGGAGAGTTGTAGAGGAAGGAGCAGAGTCCTTCAGCAGAGCAGTGCATTTCAGGAGAGGAGAGTTAGAGGAAGAAGCAGAGTCCTCCAACAGAGCAGAGTATTTCAGGAGAGGAGAGTTATAGAGGAAGAAGCAGTCTTCCAGTAACAAAGAGCTAAAAGCTAAATATAGGAAGGAGCAGATTTCTCCAGTGCAGAGTATTTGAGGAGAGGAGAGTTAGATATGAAGCAGAGCCTTCCAGAAGTACAGAATGTTTCAGAAGAGAAGAGATAGAGGAAGGTGAAGAGTTCTCCAACAGGGAAGAGCATTTTAGGAAAGGAGCATTTTAAGAAAGGAGCATTTTAGGAAAGGAGATTTAGCAGAAGAAGCAGTCCCCAAGCAGAGCAAGGTATTTTAGAAGATACGAGTTATATAGAGGAATGACCAGAGTCATCCAGCAGTAAAGAGTATTTCAGGACAAGAGAGTTGGATAGAGGAAGGAGCAGAGTCATCCAGCAGTAAAGAGTATTTCAGGACAAGAGAGTTGGATAGAGGAAGCTGTAGAGTTCTCCAGCAGTTCAGAAGAGCAGGAGAGAAAAGTTAGAGGAAGGGGAAGAGTTCTCCAACAAGAAGAACATTTTAGGAAGGGAGAGTTAGCAGAAGAAGCAGAGTCCCCAAGCAGTGCAGTGTATTTTAGGAGATGAGAGTTGGATAGAGGAAGGTGAAGAGTTCTCCAGCAGGGATGAGTATTTTAGAAAAGGAGAGTTAGCAGAAGAAGCAGAGTCCCAAGCAGTGCAAAGTATTTTATGAGAATGGTAAATAACGTAAGACTTATATAGGCACACATGATCTACCTGTGGACAAGAAAATGTTCTGCAGATCTGGGTAACCTTATTGCAGCAGATATTTGGGGTATTAATTAAGCAATCTGTCTTGTCATCGCTGTCTTTCTCACACATTCTAATCACGGTACACACACGGGAGTATTATGACTGCTCGTCACACATTTTATGAGAGTACATTGAGATCTCTGACTTTTTACTTTTCTTGGCAGAGGCTTCAATTCCTAATTTATTCATACACGTACTACCTATACCTATGTTCATATATATAGTTTATTACATAGTAGGTGATGTTGAAAAAAGACACAAGTCCATCAAGTCCAAACTATGTGTGTGATTATATGTTAGTATTACATTGTATATTCCTGTATGTTGTGGTCGTTCAGGTGCTTATCTAATAGTTTCTTAAAACCATCGATGCTCCCCGCTGAGACCACCGCCTGTGGAAGGGAATTCCACATCCATGCCGCTCTTAAGCCCCGTACACACGGTCGGACTTTTGGCCAACAAGCTTCATTTTTAGCAAGTTGGACCAACAATCCGACCGTGTGTACGCTCCATCGGACAAACTTTTTTCGTTTGGATTTGGATTTGATCGGACAAAAGTTGGGTCTGCAAACGGACAAACTTTTTCCCAACAAAAGTCCGATGGAGCAAAGTCCGACCGTGTGTACAGAAAACCATCGGACTTTTGTCCGATGGACAAAACAAATCATGTTAAAATCAACCAACAATAGCAGAAGTTGACCAAAGAGTGGCAGTAAAGAGCAGAAAAGAGCAGAAAAACCACGCAATGTTGTAAGAAGTTTTGGGAAAGTTTGCAGAAAAGTCCGAGCGTGTGTATGCTATGGGTGTTCCCGACCAACTCTGTTCGGACAAAAATCCACGGAAAAGTCTGATGGAAGTCCGACCGTGTGTACGGGGCTTTACAGTAAAGAACCATCTGCATAGTTTAAGGTTAAAACTCTTTTCTTCTAATTTTAATGAGTAGCCATGTGTCTTATTAAACTCCCTTCCATGAAAAAGTTTTCTCCCTATTGTGGGGTCACCAGTATGGTATTTGTAAATTGAAATCATATCCCCTCTCAAGCGTTTCTTCTCCAGAGAGAATAAGTTCAGTGCTCACAACATTTCCTCATAACTAACATCCTCCAGATCCTTTATTAGCTTTGTGCAAGGCAGAGATGCTCAGGTGTGTACAATCAGGAGTCAGGAGACAGTGTGATGAGAGAGGAGGACACAGAGGAGAAAACTTTACCCAGGTACTGACAGATCACCATGGATAACCCAATAGCCCGACGTACAACCTGGAAATCAGCCTGCTGGGTGGTCATCAGGAGAGGTTCACAGACTAAAGGAAAGTTTGGGGCATGCCTGGTGGTTCCTCTGGGATTTGGTCGATCGTGCTTACCCTTAATGGGACTCGGATCCATCCATACCTACTGGAGTGTTGCAGATTTGGATATCTGACAGGCCTATAACACGCTTGCCTCTGGTAAGCAGCCAATTCAGGTGATGGTGGAGCACGAGTGTCTGTGGTGTTCACTTTGGGTCTCATCCTCCCAACATTTCATTATTACCTCAGTGGGTGTTCCATGGCTTCCCTGATCTCTACATTTGGACTCTTTATCTCAGTCACATTTTGATCATTCTGATCTTAATTACCATATTATTTTATAATAATATTATCTCTTCACTGGTTTTCATTTATGGACTTTTTGAATCAATCCCTCATAAGCACTCAATTTATGTTTGTATTATAAGCACTTAATTCATGTTTATACTGTTCTATACTGTTATATGTCACCTTGTCACATGACAGGTTGGTTTACTATCACTGGTATTCCACTTTTTAGCGCAGCTTTCACATTTCTTATTGTCATTTTCTGTGTTATCCCACGGCAGAGCTGCTGCTGCCTTTTCTTGTTTAGATTATTATTTAGTTAGCGCTGTATTTTTTCCCATTTACACATTTCAGTTTTGTCATTAGTGGTACTAAATTTCCGGCTATATACTGCCCTGGGTCCCTTGTTACATTTATTCCCAGGAATCTCATTTGGCTCATGACTTTCACTTGGGCTATCTGCTGCGGTAATGGGTCTATCGGCAAAAGTAACGATTTATCCCAATTAATTGTCAACCCTAAAAATGTACCAAAATCCCCAATTATACCGATTGCTGTCTCCAGTGAAAACTGCGTGTCCCCTAGAAAAAGTAGTACATCGTCTGCGTACATTGCGACCTTCTCTTCCCCCAGCCTCCTCTTAAAGCCCTGTACTTCCGGGGACGCTCTTATGACGATAGGCAGGAGCTCCATTGCTAGGGCGAAAAGCAGGGGCGACATCGGGCACCCCTGCCTTGTACCCCTCTCCAACTGGAACCAATCTGAGCACTCGCCATTTATTCTTACTTTCGCCCTGGGACCCTCATACAGTATTTTAATCCATTGGATAAACTTAGGACCGAACTGGAATTCTGCCAGTACTTTCCACAGGTAATGCCACTCAAGGCTATCGAACGCCTTGGTTGCGTCTAGGGATAAGATAGCTCTTGACCCTCCTTTTTCCATTGGATTGTGGGCCCTTTTTAAATATTGGTGCTACATTGGCTTTTCTCCAATCCGCTGGTACCATTCCAGTCAGTAGACTCTCAGTAAAAATTAAGAACAATGGTCTGACTATTACTTGACTGAGTTCCCTAAGTACCCTCGTGTGCAAGCCATCTGGTCCCGGTGATTTAGTAATGTTAAGTTTCCCAAGTCTAATTTTAATTCTGTCCTGTAATTCTGTCCTCTGTTAACCATGGAGGTGATTCCTGTGATATGTCATGAGGATCGACACTGCAGTTTTGGTTACTGAAGACCCCTGATTCCCTCGTAAAGACTGAGGAGAAGAATAAATTCAATACCTTTGCCATCTCCCCATCCTTTGTAACCAGATGTCCTTCCTCATTTTTTATGGGGCCAATATGGTCTGTCCTCCCTTTTTTACTGTTTACATACTTAAAGAATTTCTTGGGATTTTTTTGCTCTCCTCCGCTATGTGTCTTTCATGTTCTATCTTAGCCGCCCTTATTGCACCCTTACATTTATTGTTGCATTCTTTATAAAGTCTGAATGCTGATGATGATCCCTCAACCTTGTATTTTTTGAAGGCCTTTTTTTTTGCTTTTATATGCATTTTTACATTGGAGTTAAGCCATCCAGGACTTTTGCTCGCTCTTTTAAATTTATTACCCAATGGGAGGCATTGGCTAATGCCCTTATTTAACCACTTCCATACTGGGCACTTATACACCTTCCTGCCCAGACCAATTTTCAGCTTTCTGCGCTGTTACACTTTGAATGACAATTGCGCGGTCATGCTACACTGTACCCAAACTAAATTGTTATAATTTTGTTCCCACAAATAGAGATTTCTTTTGGTGGTATGTGATCACCTCTGGGATTTTTATTTTCTGCTAAAAAAAAAAAAAAAGACAGAAAATTTTGAAAAAAAATGTATTTTTTTTGTTTCAGTTACAAAACTTTGTAAATAAGTAAGTTTTCTCCTTCACTGATGGGCACTGATGGGGCTGCACTGACGGGCACTGATAAGGCGGCACTGATGGGCACTGATAGGCGGCATGGATAGGCACCGATAGGCAGCACGGATGGGCACGGATAGGCGGCACGGATGGGCACAGATAGGCGGCACAGATGGGCACAGATAGGCGGTACGGATGGGCACTAATAGGCAGCATGGATGGGCACTGATAGGTGGCACGGATGGGCATGGATGGGCACTAATAGGTGGCATGGAGGGGCACTGATAGGTGGCACTGTACTGTAATGTGTTTTACTAATGGATGCCAATCAGTGCCAAACAATAATGCCTGCCAATCAGTGATGTCCATTGTGGGCACTGATTGGCATCCATTGTGGGCACTGATTGGCATCCATTAGGGGCACTGATTAGCATCCCTGGTGGTCTAGGGTGGCATAGCTGGTGGTGGGCATCCCTGGTGGTCTGGTGGCATCCCTGGTGGTCCAGTGTGGGCATCCTCGGGGGGGCTGCGCTGATAATCGATCAGCACAAACCCCCCCTGTCAGAGGAGCAGCCGATCGGCTCTCCTCTACTCGCGTCTGACAGACGCGAGTGAGCAAAAGCCGATCACCGGCTTTTCCTGTTTACATCGTGATCAGCCGTGATTGGACATGGCTTATCACGTGGTAAAGAGTCTCCGTCGGAGACTCTTTACCTAGATCGGTGTTGCGGGGTGTCAGACTGACATCCCGCAACAACGATTGCCGCGATGCGCGCCCCCGGGGGCGCATAGCGGCTTAAAATCCTGAGGACGTCATATGACATCCAGTCAGGGTTTTGAAACCACTTTGCCGCCGTCAATCCGCTATAGGGCGGGCGGCAAGTGGTTAATATGCTCTTAAAGCAAACCCATCTCTCTTCCCTGTTCTTTTTTCCTAAGATTTTATCCCAATTTATTACTTCTAGCAAGGTTCTTCTACCTCACACTAACATACTACCTACTGTATCCTTCATTGGTACAGGTCTCCCATGGGAGTTCCAGCTACCCACATCCATTTTCACTGAAAAGATTGCAAGTTGGCCTTGAGAAAGGCCAGAAAATAATTTCAAGATTTGTCACCTAAACGGAGTTCCACCGTGTTGGTGGATTTCAGGCTGGGGTCATGAAATGTCTCGCAGTCCAGTTTGCTCATCATTAATTAGTAAATGGCCGCATTGCTGTGAGCAGAAAATTCATGCATGTCCTCGGGCACATTGTATTCTATTCTGTACTGAGGATGTAAGAGGATTCTCATTGGTTTCTGTTGACTATCTCATTCTGTTCCTGCTACTGTTTGTTGGCTGAGCCCAGATATCTGGCAGCCCTGCTCATAGGAGGCAGATGTTCAGGGGTGCCTATTCATTTCTGAGGTTCTAAAGAACCCAACACTGTAATTGCACTGTTTTGAAGATGTTAACAGTTTAACGCTTTCATTACCAGAGGTCGGAGAGTAACTATAGGGATCGTACTTGCGACCTGTCCCCATGCTCCAGGAGGTCAGTGTGGCTCCCCTGTACACCAAGATAGGAGGGAAAGCGGGGGCGGCTTATAGAGGAACTGGTGCCCTCCATTTTTCATCCGGCAGCCACTGAAAGCCTGCTTCTCCTCCTCTTCCTCACGCAGACTTTCAGTGGAGTCAGGAGAAAAATGGAGGGCATTGGTTTCTCTATATGCCGCTCCTGCCACCCCTGCTATCCAGGTTACTTGTCTCCTGCTGCCCCCCCTCTCCCACTGGCTGCTGCAGTGGATGTGTCAGGATGGAGAGCGGGGAAGGGGCCAGTAAATACAGTCAGGTCCATAAATATTGGGACATCGACACAATTCTAATCTTTCGGGCTCTATACACCACCACAATGGATTCGAAATTAAACAAACAAGATGTGCTTTAACTGCAGACTTTCAGCTTTAATTTGAGGGTATTTACATTCAAATCAGGTGAACGGTGTAGGGATTACAACAGTTTGTATATGTGCCTCCCTCTTTTTAAGGGACCAAAAGTAATGGGACAATTGTCTGCTCAGCTGTTCCATGGCCAGGTGTGTGTTATTCCCTCACTATCCCATTGACAAGGAGCAGAGTTCATTTCAAGTGTGCTATTTGCATTTGGAATCTGTTGCTGTTAACTCTCAATATGAGATCCAAAGAGCTGTCACTATCAGTGAAGCAAGCCATCATTAGACTGAAAAAACAAAACAAACCCATCAGAGAGATAGCAAAAACATTAGGTGGGGCCAAATCAACTGTTTGGAACATCCTTAAAAAGAAATAACGCACCGGTGAGCTCAGCAACACCAAAAGACCCGGAAGACCACGGAAAACAACTGTGGTGGATGACCGAAGAATTCTTTCCCTGGTGAAGAAAACAGCCTTCACAACAGTTGGCCAGATGAAGAACACTCTCCAGGAGGTAGGTGTATGTGTGTCAGATGAAGAACACTCTCCAGGAGGTAGGTGTATGTGTGTCAGATGAAGAACACTCTTCAGAAGGTAGTGTATGTGTGTCAAAGTCAACAATCAAGAGAAGACTTCACCAGTGTGAATTCAGAGGGTTCACCACAAGATGGAAACCATTGGTAAGCCTCAAAAACAGGAAGGCCAGATTAGAGTTTGCCAAACAACATCTAAAAAAGCCTTCACAGTTCTGGAACAACATCCTATGGACAGATGAGACCAAGATCAACTTGTACCAGAGTGATGGGAAGAGAAGAGTATGGAAAAGGAAAGGAACTGCTCATGATCCAAAGCATACCACCTCATCTGTGAAGCATGGTGGTGGTAGTGTCATGGCGTGGGCATGTATGGCTGCCAATGGAACTGGTTCTCTTGTATTTATTGATGATGTGACTGCTGACAAAAGCAGCAGGATGAATTCTGAAGTGTTTCGGGCAATATTATTATCTGCTCATATTCAGCCAAATGCTTCAGAACTCAATGGACGGCGCTTCACAGTGCAGATGGACAATGACCCGAAGCATACTGCGAAAGCAACCAAAGAGTTTTTTAAGGGAAAGAAGTGGAATGTTATGCAATGGCCAAGTCAATCACCTGACCTGAATCCGATTGAGCATGCATTTCACTTGCTGAAGACAAAACTGAAGGGAAAATGCCCCAAGAACAAGCAGGAACTGAAGACAGTTGCAGTAGAGGCCTGGCAGAGCATCACCAGGGATGAAACCCAGCGTCTGGTGATGTCATTGCGTTCCAGACTTCAGGCTGTAATTGACTGCAAAGGATTTGCAACCAAGTATTAAAAAAAGTGAAAGTTTGATTTATGATTGTTAATCTGTCCCATTACTTTTGGTCCCTTAAAAAGTGGGAGGCACATATACAAACTGTTGTAATTCCTACACTGTTCACCTGATTTGAATGTAAATACCCTCAAATTAAAGCTGAAAGTCTGCAGTTCAAGCACATCATGTTCGTTTCATTTCAAATCCATTGTGGTGGTGTATAGAGCCAAAAAGATTAGAATTGTGTCAATGTCCCAATATTTATGGACCTGACTGTATGTATTCCTTTTCTGAATAGACACAGTAAATGATCAGCGCTTAATTTCCTTGAAACACACAACCGACACAGTTCTAAGGACCAGAAAAGATCAAGCAGATAAGACAAAGAAGCAAATTGAAATCTCATGAAATAATTAATATGTATCTGAATGACACAAAGTATGCAGTATTTATATATATATATATTAAACTGTATTGTAACTGTTGTGTTTCTTTTTATTTTGTAAGTGTGACCAAACTATGTGCTCTATATAAATTCTGAAATATAATGTTAATAATAATAATAATATGTTTTTGTTTTCTAGGTTTCTGCCACTGACCAAACAGAAGATTCATTCTTTATCACTAGTCATGTTCCTTGTAATTGACTAATTCCTCCAAAGAAAAATGAGACAATAGTGGGTGTCTCCATATTTATCACAGGCTGAAATTGTCTTCTCTTCCCGTGTGCCACGTGCCAATCCATTGTTTGTAAATATCTACTTATAGTAGATGTAATATAGAGTAGAAGAAGCATCTATCCCTTAGGGCTCTGAAACCTGTCCATCCAGATTCCCAGAATAAGAGGACAGTCCTGCATCTTTGCTGGGTCAGTGTGTCAGCAGATCCTCCAGTAAAGGTACTGAGACAGAGAAGCCTAAAGCAGACAGAGCTCCATCTCTTCTGTAGACAGCTGGTATCTCATCTGACTCCTCACCAAAGAGATCTCGCTTCATCCTCATCCAACTCTACACCATAGAGAGCTTTCTCCATCCTCATTCAACTTTCCACCATAGATATCTGGCTCCATCCTCATCCAACTATACACCATAGAAAGCTTTCTCCATCCTCATCACACTCTACACCATAGATATCTGGCTCCATCCTCATTCAACTCTCCACCATAGAGATCTGGCTCCATTCTCATCCAACTCTCCAGCATAGAGATCTGGCTCCATCCTCATCCAACTCTCCAGCATAGAGATCTGGCTCCATCCTCATCCAACTCTCCAGCATAGAGATCTGGCTCCATCCTCATCCAACTCTCCACCATAGAGATCTGGCTCCATCCTCATCCAACTTTTCACCATAGAGGGCTATCTCCTCATCCATTCCTCACTATAGAGAGCTATCTCCATCCTTATCCAACATTTCACCATAGAGAGCTATCTCCATCCTTTTCCAACATTTCACCATAGAGAGCTATCTACATCCTTTTCCAAAATTTCACCATAGAGAGCTATCTCCATCCTTTTCCAACATTTCACCATAGAGAGCTAACTCTATTCTTCTCCACTCCTCACCACAGAGAACCCATTAAAACCCATTCTGTTACTATACAGAGAACTTTCTCCATTGTCACCCAGCTACTCATCATACAGTGGGCACTCTCTGTCCTTGTCCATTTCTTCACCATATAGAGAGTTTCCTCTATTCTTCTCCAAATCCTCACCACATAGCAATCCTTCTTACTATATCGTGAGCTTAATTCCTCCTCTACCATATGAATAACCTTATCCATCCTATTCAGGGTCATCATCATTTAAAGAGCTCACTTCAACCTCTTCTGACTCCTCATTAAAAAAAAAAAAAACATCTTACATCCTCATCCAATTCTTCATTTTATAGTGTTCTGGCTTCATCCTCCAGTTTATAGAGCTACTGAATTTAAAGCTTAAATGAAGACCACCACCTATCTCCTACTTATGTCCGGTAAGTCTGCAACCATAATCCATAATCATTATTTAGTCTTAAAATTGTAAAACTTTAAATTCCAGTTCTTCTTTGTAAATGAGTTTTGGCTTTATAATTTATCTTTGTATTTTACTCAACCAATTCAACACTTTCACCCCCTTCCTTCCCAGGCCAAGTTTCAGCTTTCAGCACTGTCACACTTTGAATATATACTGTAACATTTTTATAATTTTGTCCACATAAATAAGTTTTCTTTTGGTGGTATTTAATCACCACTGGGTTTTTTTTTATTTTTTTTTGGGTAAAATGAACAAAAAAAGACCGAAAATTTGGAAGAGTGTGTTTCTTCATTTCTGTTATACAAAATTTTGCAAATAAATAATCTTTCTTCATGAATTTAGGACAAATCATATTCTGTTATTTCTTTTGTGAAAATAACTTAAACCAGTGTTTATTATTTAGTCTGTAGGAAAGTTCTAGAGTTCACAAACTATGGTGTGTGTGTGTGTATGTATATACCGTATATACTCGAGTATATGTCAAGTTTTTCAGCACATTTTTTTGTGCTGAAAATGCCCCCCTCGGCTTATACTCGAGTCACGTTTTTTGCGCCAGATCTCCTGGACTTTGGGGAGCCGGTACCGGCCGGCTGTAGGTCCCCTGGACCCCAAACTTTCCACACATTTAGCCCCACTCTTTCTCTACAAGTGTGCAAAGTTTGTTGTCCAGGGGACCTACGGCCAGGGAGCACCGTTTTTTCAAAGCCGGGCACCCCTTCCAATGACTCCCATGTTAAACGGCCATTTCCATGGTGATTTTGGGGACCGGGGTACCGGCCAGTTGTAGGTCCCCTGGACTCCGAACTTGGCACACATATAGCCCCACTCTTCCTCTACAAGTGTGCAATGTTTGTTGTCTGGGAGACCTACGGCCAGGGAGCACCGATTTTTCAAATCCGGGCACCCCTTCCATAGACTCCCATGTTAAACGGCAGTCTAGTCATGGACACAGTGAGGCATGGACACAGTGAGGCATGGGCACAGTGAGGCATGGGCACAGTGAGGCATGGACACAGTGTGGCATGGACACAGTGAGGCAAAGTGAGGCACAGTGAGGCATGCAGATGGACACCCTAGGCTTATAGTCGAGTCAATACGTTTTTCCAGTTTTTTTGTGGTAAAATTAGGTGCCTCGGCTTATATTCAGGTCGGCTTATACTCGAGTATATACGGGGTGTATATATATATATATATATATATATACAGGTTTTTTTTTCAGCTGGAACTTGGTGGAACTCAGTTCCACCACCTTTGGCTCAGGCTCCCTGCCTACCACTATCACCTGTAAACACAGAAGTCACCTACAGTTGAGGTACTAGAGACGGCTGGGTGCTTCAGCTTAATACAGCAACAAAAGTAAGATATGTGGCCGATGGTGGAGCTTTTAAGGAAGGGGGTGGGGGTTGCATGGAGAGGTCAGAGCTGAAGATGGGGGAAAGTGGGGTGTGGATGGGGGGTGGAGAGGTAGGCGGCTGTGGAAGAAGGCTGAACTCTGCACTCTTTGTAGTGCACCCCATGAACTCTGCACGCTGCATGTAATGCACTCCTGGTGTTTAATGCCCCTTAAAACCCTCCCACTGTTAGTGAAATTTAACCACACTACTAACCTACTATGTGATGAGGTTTGGAGGGTGTGTGTGTGTGAGGGGGTTTCGGGGGGTGGGGGTCGTGATTGAGTTCCTGCACCTATTTTCTGAGAAAAAAAGCCCTGTTTATATATATATATATATTTACATGCGACTTAATAAAAAAAAGCCCAGTCCAGTGAGGCCGCATACAGTATATGCATACCTCCTGTCTGGTCAACATTTATTCTATAAACAGTGATACTTTGTATCTCTCTATCTCCTCTCTGGTCAATGTTTATAAACAATGTTACTTTGTATCTCTCTATCTCTTGGCTGATCAATGTTTATAAACAGTGTTACTTTGTATCTCTCTATCTCCTGTCTGGTCAATGTTTATAAACAATGTTACTTTGTATCTCTCTATCTCTGATCAATGTTTATAAATAATGTTACATTGTATCTCTCTATCTCCTGTCTGATCGATGTTTATAAACAATGTTACTTTGTATCTCTCTATCTCCTGTCTGATCGATGTTTATAAACAATGTTACTTTGTATCTCTCTATCTCTTGGCTGATTAATGTTTATAAACAATGTTACTTTGTATCTCTCTATCTCTTGGCTGATTAATGTTTATAAACAATGTTATTTTTGTACCTCTCTAATCTTCTGTCTGATCAATGTTTATAAACAATTTTACTTTGTATCTCTCTAATGGCTCATACACACGATCCGAATATCGTACGAAAACGGTCGTCCGAGGAAGAATCGTACGATTTTCGGATCGTGTGTACACTACTTTTGAGAGCCGATCACGACAGTTCATCCGATATTATTTGATCGGAAAAACACAAAAATTTTCCTCGTACGATACCAGATCGTACAATTTTCGTTTAGTCAGTACAGTTGTCATCCGAAAATACAACACAAATATATTACAACACATGACATCACTTCCGATTTTTTTTTCTGTCGTACGAGAATTTTCGTGACTTTATTACCCTATTCAATTTCTACTTGCGACTATTAAGCGAAAAAAGTCGTACGATCTGTCATACGATATTCAGATCATGTGTACGGGGCATATCTCTTGTCTGATCAATGTTTATAAACAATGTAACATTGTATCTCTAATCTCCTGTCTGATCAATGTTTATAAACAATTTTACTTTGTATCTCTCTGCCTCCATGTACATAGAAGCTGATAAACTGCAGTTTATTGGCGTTTTGGCGTTTTTTTTTTTTTAAAAGCCCATTAACTGCACTCTATGTTAGCCTATGTGTTCATGTACACATAACGTTTTTTAGCTTTAATGAGCAGTGGAGTTAATGGGTTTTTTTCTGAACGCAAGAAATTTGCGTTCAAAGTGCCATTTTTCGGCAGAAAAAAACGCAAAAAAAGGGAAAAACGCTCATAAACGCTCAAAAACGCTAGCCGCGAGCGCTTTTTAGCGTTTTTTTGATCCATTGAAAAAAAATATATATATAAAAAACGCTACACTGAAAAACGCTAATAAAAGCTAGTAAAAAAAACGCTGATAAAAGCTAGCTTTTTCTGCTGCTTTAAAAACGAACGTTTTTGAGCTTCTGTGTACATGGAGCCTCTATCTCCTATCTGATCAATGTTTATAAACAATGTTACTTTGTATCTCTCTATCTCCTATCTGATCATTGTTTATAAACAATGTTACTTTGTATCTCTCTATCTCCTATCTGATCAATGTCTATAAACAATTTTACTTTGTATCTCTCTATCTCCTATCTGATCAATGTCTATAAACAATTTTACTTTGTATCTCTCTATCTCTTGGCTGATCAATGGTTATAAACAATGTTACTTTGTATCTCTCTATCTCCTGCCTGGGGCTCATTAGGACCCCAGAAATGAATACGCACCCATTAACATCTGCATCCTATGAGCGGGGCCACCTGATTTCAGATACTTTCTGTGTGTAGGAGCTTGCAATCTAGGCTGCGGTTAGCATTTCACAGCAATACTTTCAGATGCAGCATCCATGAGCTGAGCGGGGATGTATAGACGCCGTACATGAACCAACACGCTGGAAGTTTACACATATGTCAGACACACATTACTCACAAGGAGGGAGGAACACACTGCTCTACAAATTATATTTTATTACCTTGTTAATCAAATAGAATGTAATCCTTGTCAAAAATGTCAACAAATCGCACAACCTGATTTTACATCAATATTTGTAGATGGAGATTGATTGATCTTTACTGGTCCGGGTCATAGAGACATTCATCTACACTGCAATCTCTAAACCACATTTACTATTTTACAAAAGGAAAGACATTTTATAACTGTTTTTTTTAAATGTTTTTTATAATGCATTGTGTGCTTATACCTTTATTATAAAGAATATATTATCTTATATATAAATGAAACATATAAGTGTGGAGTGATATTAGAGTATAAGCTCTGATATGATTGCTCAGTGTTCTCTTTACAGCACTATGGTATAAGTCAAAGCTATATAAATGTATAATTATAATAGGGTTGTGGCTTCAGTGTGTGTGTATGTATATATATTGAGATATATATATATATATATATATATATATATATATATATATATATATATACACAGTATCTCACAAAAGTAAGTACACCC